>OZ025249.1:387241-871328 GCA_964019135.1 Arenicola marina | reverse complement strand
ACATAGCTAGGGGGCTCACACCATGATACACACATAGCTAGGGGGCTGGTGGCGGGGGGGGGTTACACCATGATACACACATAGTTAGGGGGCTGGTGGCGGGGGGGGGTCACACCATGATACACACATAGCTAGGGGGCTGGTGGCGGGGGGGTCACACCATGCTACACACATAGCTAGAGGGCTGGTGGCGGGGGGGGGCACATCTTGATACACACATAGCTAGAGGGCTGGTGGCAGGGGGGGGGGTTACACCATGATACACACATAGCTAGAGGGCTGGTGGCGAGGGGGGGGGGGTCACACCATGATACACACATAGCTAGGGGGCTGGTGGCGGGGGGGGGGGGTTACACCATGATACACACATAGTTAGGGGGCTGGTGGCGGGGGGTCACACCATGCTACACACATAGCTAGAGGGCTGGTGGCGGGGGGTCACACCATGCTACACACATAGCTAGGGGGCTGGTGGCGGGTGGGGGGGGGGTCACACCATGATACACACATAGCTAGGGGGCTGGTGGCGGGGGGGGGGGTTACACCATGATACACACATAGTTAGGGGGCTGGTGGCGGGGGGGGTCACACCATGATACACACATAGCTGGGGGGCTGGTGGCGGGGGGGGGGGTCACATTAAGATACACACATAGCTAGAGGGCTGGTGGCGGGGGGGGGGGGTCACACCATTATACACACCTAGCTAGGGGGCTGGTGGCGGGGGGGGGGTTACACCATGATACACACATAGTTAGGGGGCTGGTGGCGGGGGGGGGGGTTACACCATGATACATACATAGTTAGGGGGCTGGTGGCGGGGGGGGGGTCACACCATGATACACACATAGCTAGGGGGCTGGTGGCGGGTAGGGGGGGGGGGTCACATTATGATACACACATAGCTAGAGGGCTAGTGTCGGGGGGTGGGGTCAGGAGTCCGCCCTCGGGATACGGGTTTCAGAAGTCCGCCCTCGGGAAACAAACTTCAGGAGTCCGCCCTCGAGATACGGGCTTCAGGAGTCCGCCCTCGGGATACGGGATTCAGGGGTCCGCCCTCGGGATACGGGATTCAGGGGTCCGCCCTCGGGATACCGACTTCAGGAGTCCGCCCTCGGGATACGGGATTCAGGAGTCTGCCCTCGGGATACGGGATTCAGGGGTCCGCCCTCGGGATACCGACTTCAGGAGTCCGCCCTCGGGATACGGGATTCAGGAGTCCGCCCTCGGATACGGGCTTCAGGAGTCCGCCCTCGGGATACGGGATTCAGGGGTCCGCCCTCGGGATACGGGATTCAGGGGTCCGCCCTCGGGATACCGACTTCAGGAGTCCGCCCTCGGGATACGGGCTTCAGGAGTCCGCCCTCGGGATACGGGATTCAGGGGTCCGCTCTCGGGATACCGACTTCAGGAGTCCGCCCTCGGGATACGGGATTCAGGAGTCCGCCCTCGGGATACGAGCTTCAGGAGTCCGCCCTCGGGATACAAACTTCAGGAGTCCGCCCTCGGGATACGGGCTTCAGGAGTCCGCCCTCGGGATACGGGCTTCAGGAGTCCGCCCTCGGGATACCGACTTCAGGAGTCCGCCCTCGGGATACCGACTTCAGGAGTCCGCCCTCGGGATACGGGATTGAGGGGTCCGCCCTCGGGATACGGGCTTCAGGAGTCCGCCCTCGGGATACGGGCTTCAGGAGTCCGCCCTCGGGATACCGACTTCAGGAGTCCGCCCTCGGGATACGGGCTTCAGGAGTCCGCCCTCGGGATACGGGATTCAGGGGTCCGCCCTCGGGATACGGGATTCAGGGTTCCGCCCTCGGGGTACGGGCTTCAGGAGTCCGCCCTCGGGATACGGACTTTAGGAGTCCGCCCTCGGAATACGGACTTCAGGAGTCAGCCCTCATGATACGGGATTCAGGGGTCCGCCCTCGGGATACGGGATTCAGGGGTCCGCTCTCGGGATACAGACTTCAATAGTCAGATCTCGGGATACGGAACTTCGGGAGCTGGATGCCCGAAAATGCTCTAGAAGTCGAGTATGGTTCCTGAATCCGGCCGGCGAGGATGCGATAGCCCCTCGGCCACCCGCGCCATCTGGTGGCACTGTTGGCGGTCTCGCGGGAGCGGGGTTATAAGGTCAGAAGGTGATAAGTGATAGAAGCTTTCAACAAGATAGCCCGACGCACGCTGATAACCTTGACATGTGATATCAAGTTCTTGCGCATCTTCCCCTCATCGCGACCCCCTCCCCGCTTCACCGACCCCAACAACCCCCAACCGCGACGAGCCAGGCGGGACCCCGAGTGATCTACACGTGATCATCGGCCGCTCTGGTCACTACCCATGGCATCTGGAGGTCAAAGGTCACACCAGTCTGTGCTGACCTGTGACCCCATGGTATGACCAGCAGATGGCAATGGGTTGGGGGGGGGGCACAGTGGCAGGGCGTGCAGGTACTTGGTTCATGGAGGGAGGGGAGGGAGGGGGACACGTGGCAGGGCGTGGAGGTACTTGGTTCAGGTGGGGTGGGGAGGGGGCACAGTGGCAGGGCGTCGAGGTACTTGGTACAAGTGGGGAGGGGAGGGGAGGGGGGCACAGTGGCAGGGCGTGGAGGTACTTGGCTCAGGTGGGGAGGGGAGGGGGGCACAGTGGCAGGGCGTGGAGGTACTTGGTTCAAGTGGGGAAGGGAGAGGGGGGCACAGTGGCAGGGCGTGGAGGTACTTGGTTCAGGTGGGTAGGGGAGGGGGGCACAGTGGCAGGGTGTCGAGGTACTTAGTTCAGGTGGGGAGGAGAGAGGGGGGGACAGTGGCAGGGCGTGGAGGTACTTGGTTCAGGTGGGGAGGGGAGAGCGGGGGGTGGGGGGCACAGTGGCAAGGCGTGGAGGTAATTGGTTCATGCGGGGAGGGAAGGGGGGGGGGCACAGTGGCAGGGCGTGGAGGTACTTGAATCAGGTGGGGAGGGAAGGGGGGGGCACAGTGGCAGGGCGTGGAGGTACTTGGTTCAGGTGGGGATGGGAGAGGGGGGCACAGTGGCAGGGCGTGGAGGTAATTGGTTCAGGTGGGGAGGGGAGGGGAGGGGAGGCACAGTGGCAGGGCGTGGAGGTACTTGGTTCAGGTGGGGATGGGAGAGGGGGGCACAGTGGCAGGGCGTGGAGGTAATTGGTTCAGGTGGGGAGGGGAGGGAAGGGGAGGCACAGTGGCAGGGCGTGGAGGTACTTGAATCAGGTGGGGAGGGAAGTGGGGGGGCACAGTGGCAGGGCGTGGAGGTACTTGGTTCAGGTGGGGATGGGAGAGGGGGGCACAGTGGCAGGGCGTGGAGGTACTTGGTTCATGCGGGGAGGGGAGAGGGGGGGCACAGTGGCTGGGCGTGGAGGTACTTGGTTCAGGTGGGGAGGGGAGGAGAGGGGCACGGTGGCAGGGCGTGGAGGTACTTGGTTCATGCGGGGAGGGGAGAGGGGGGGCACAGTGGCTGGGCGTGGAGGTACTTGGTTCATGCGGGGAGGGGAGAGGGGGGCACAGTGGCAGGGCGTGGAGGTACTTGCTTCAGGTGGGAAGCGGAGAGGGGGGGGCACAGTGGCAGGGCGTGGAGGTACTTGGTTCAGGTGGGGATGGGAGAGGGGGGCACAGTGGCAGGGCGTGGAGGTACTTGGTTCAGGTGGGGAGGGGAGGGGAGGGGGCACAGTGACAGGGCGTGGAGGTACTTGAATCAGGTGGGGAGGGAAGGGGGGGGCACAGTGGCAGGGTGTGGAGGTACTTGGTTCAGGTGGGGATGGGAGAGGGGGGCACAGTGGCAGGGCGTGGAGGTAATTGGTTCATGCGGGGAGGGGAGGGGGGCACAGTGGCAGGGCGTGGAGGTAATTGGTTCAGGTGGGGAGGGGAGGGGAGGGGAGGCACAGTGGCAGGGCGTGGAGGTACTTGAATCAGGTGGGGAGGGAAGGGGGGGGCACAGTGGCAGGGCGTGGAGGTACTTGGTTCAGGTGGGGATGGGAGAGGGGGGCACAGTGGCAGGGCGTGGAGGTACTTGGTTCAGGTGGGGAGGGGAGGGGAGGGGAGGCACAGTGGCAGGGCGTGGAGGTACTTGAATCAGGTGGGGAGGGAAGGGGGGGGGGCACAGTGGCAGGGCGTGGAGGTACTTGGTTCAGGTGGGGAGGGGAGGGGGGAGGCACAGTGGCAGGGCGTGGAGCTACTTGGTTCAGGTGGGGATGGGAGAGGGGGGCACAGTGGCAGGGCGTGGAGGTACTTGGTTCATGCGGGGAGGGGAGAGGGGGGGCACAGTGGCTGGGCGTGGAGGTACTTGGTTCAGGTGGGGAGGGGAGGGGAGGGGCACAGTGGCAGGGCGTGGAGGTACTTGGTTCATGCGGGGAGGGGAGAGGGGGGGCACAGTGGCTGGGCGTGGAGGTACTTGGTTCATGCGGGGAGGGGAGAGGGGGGCACAGTGGCAGGGCGTGGCGGTACTTGCTTCAGGTGGGAAGCGGAGAGGGGGGGGGGCACAGTGGCAGGGCGTGGAGGTACTTGGTTCAGGTGGGGATGGGAGAGGGGGGCACAGTGGCAGGGCGTGGAGGTACTTGGTTCAGGTGGGGAGGGGAGGGGAGGGGGGCACAGTGACAGGGCGTGGAGGTACTTGAATCAGGTGGGGAGGGAAGGGGAGGCACAGTGGCAGGGTGTGGAGGTACTTGGTTCAGATGGGGATGGGAGAGGGGGGCACAGTGGCAGGGCGTGGAGGTAATTGGTTCAGGTGGGGAGGGGAGAGGGGGGGGGCACAGTGGCAGGGCGTGGAGGTACTTGAATCAGGTGGGGAGGGAAGGGGGGGCACAGTGGCAGGGTGTCGAGGTACTTGGTTCAAGTGGGGAGGGGAGAGGGGAGCACAGTGGCAGGGCGTGGAGGTACTTGGTTCAGGTGGGGAGGGGAGGGGGGCACAGTGGCAGGGCGTGGAGGTACTTGGTTCATGCGGGGAGGGGAGAGGGGGGGGGGCACAGTGGCAGGGCGTGGAGGTACTTGGTTCATGCGGGGAGGGGAGGGGGGCACAGTGGCAGGGCGTGGAGGTACTTGGTTCATGCGGGGAGGGGAGAGGGGGGGGGGCACAGTGGCAGGGCGTGGAGGTACTTGGTTCATGCGGGGAGGGGAGGGGGGCACAGTGGCAGGGCGTGGAGGTACTTGGTTCATGCGGGGAGGGGAGAGGTGGGGGGGGGGGGCACAGTGGCAGGGCGTGGTGGTGCTTGGTTCAGGTGGGTAGGGGAGGGGGGCACAGTAGCAGGGTGTCGAGGTACTTGGTTCAAGTGGAGAGGGGAGAGGGGGGGCACAGTGGCAGGGCGTGGAGGTACTTGGTTCAGGTGGGGAGGGGGGAGGCACAGTGGCAGGGCGTGGAGGTACTTGGTTCAGGTGGGGAGGGGAGGGGGGCACAGTGGCAGGGCGTGGAGGTACTTGAATCAGGTGGAGAGGGAAGAGGGGGCACAGTGGCAGGGCGTGGAGGTACTTGGTTCAAGTGGGGAGGGGAGGGGGGGGACACAGTGACAGGGCGTGGAGGTACTTGGTTCAGGTGGGGATGGGAGAGGGGGGCACAGTGGCAGGGCGTGGAGGTACTTGGTTCAAGTGGGGAGGGGAGGGGGGGGACACAGTGGCAGGGCGTGGAGGTACTTGGTTCATGCGGAGAGGGGAGAGGGGGGGGCACAGTGGCAGGGCGTGGTGGTGCTTGGTTCAGGTGGGGATGGGAGAGGGGGGCACAGTGGCAGGGCGTGGAGGTACTTGGTTCAGGTGGGGAGGGGAGGGGGGGGACACAGTGACAGGGCGTGGAGGTACTTGGTTCAGGTGGGGATGGGAGAGGGGGGCACAGTGGCAGGGCGTGGAGGTACTTGGTTCAAGTGGGGAGGGGAGGGGGGGGACACAGTGGCAGGGCGTGGAGGTACTTGGTTCATGCGGAGAGGGGAGAGGGGGGGGGCACAGTGGCAGGGCGTGGTGGTGCTTGGTTCAGGTGGGGATGGGAGAGGGGGGCACAGTGGCAGGGCGTGGAGGTACTTGGTTCAGGTGGGGATGGGAGAGGGGGGCACAGTGGCAGGGCGTGGAGGTACTTGGTTCAAGTGGGGAGGGGAGGGGGGGGGGACACAGTGGCAGGGCGTGGAGGTACTTGGTTCATGCGGAGAGGGGAGAGGGGGGGGGGGCACAGTGGCAGGGCGTGGTGGTGCTTGGTTCAGGTGGGTAGGGGAGTGGGGCACAGTGGCAGGGTGTCGAGGTACTTGGTTCAAGTGGAGAGGGGAGAGGGGGGGCACAGTGGCAGGGCGTGGAGGTACTTGGTTCAGGTGGGGAGGGGGGAGGCACAGTGGCAGGGCGTGGAGGTACTTGGTTCAGGTGGGGAGGGGAGGGGGGCACAGTGGCAGGGCGTGGAGGTACTTGAATCAGGTGGAGAGGGAAGAGGGGGCACAGTGGCAGGGCGTGGAGGTACTTGGTTCAGGTGGGGATGGGAGAGGGGGGCACAGTGGCAGGGCGTGGAGGTAATTGGTTCAGGTGGGGAGGGGAGGGGAGGGGAGGCACAGTGGCAGGGCGTGGAGGTACTTGAATCAGGTGGGGAGAGAAGGGGGGGGCACAGTGGCAGGGCGTGGAGGTACTTGGTTCAGGTGGGGATGGGAGAGGGGGGCACAGTGGCAGGGCGTGGAGGTACTTGGTTCAGGTGGGGATGGGAGAGGGGGGCACAGTGGCAGGGCGTGGAGGTACTTGGTTCAGGTGGGGAGGGGAGGGGAGGGGGGGCACAGTGACAGGGCGTGGAGGTACTTGAATCAGGTGGGGAGGGAAGGGGGGGCACAGTGGCAGGGTGTGGAGGTACTTGGTTCAGGTGGGGATGGGAGAGGGGGGCACAGTGGCAGGGCGTGGAGGTAATTGGTTCAGGTGGGGAGGGGAGGGGGGGGCACAGTGGCAGGGCGTGGAGGTACTTGAATCAGGTGGGGAGGGAAGGGGGGCACAGTGGCAGGGTGTCGAGGTACTTGGTTCAAGTGGGGAGGGGAGAGGGGAGCACAGTGGCAGGGCGTGGAGGTACTTGGTTCAGGTGGGGAGGGGAGGGGGGCACAGTGGCTGGGCGTGGAGGTAATTGGTTCATGCGGGGAGGGGAGAGGGGGGGGGGCACAGTGGCAGGGCGTGGTGGTGCTTGATTCAGGTGGGTAGGGGAGGGGGGCACAGTAGCAGGGTGTCGAGGTACTTGGTTCAAGTGGGGAGGGGAGGGGGGCACAGTGGCAGGGCGTGGAGGTACTTGGTTCAGGTGGGGAGGGGAGGGGGCACAGTGGCAGGGCGTCGAGGTACTTGGTTCAAGTGGGGAGGGGAGAGGGGGGCACAGTGGCAGGGCGTGGAGGTACTTGGTTCAGGTGGGGATGGGAGAGGGGGGCACAGTGGCAGGGCGTGGAGGTACTTGGTTCAGGTGGGAAGGGGAGGGGAGGGGGGGCACAGTGGCAGGGCGTGGAGGTACTTGATTGGTTGGTTAATCAGGACGCTTTAACCACTTTTGGTCATATCGCGTCAATGGGAGAAGGAAGGGAGAGTGGAGCCATGTGCCCGGGGGTAACCTCCTACTCTTTGCGAAGAAAGACATGGGATCTTTATCCTGCGACCACACAGACATGGCCACAGCAGGGCTCGAACCACCGACCCACGTGTCGTTAGGCTCTCAGTTGACCAGAGCACTCAATGCGAGCACTCTAGCCCACTGAGCTGTCGGGCCGGCCCCTGGAGGTACTTGAATCAGGAGGAGAGGGAAGAGGGGGGCACAGTGGCAGGGCGTGGAGGTACTTGGTTCAGGTGGGGATGGGAGAGGGGGGCACAGTGGCAGGGCGTGGAGGTACTTGGTTTAGGTGGGGATGGGAGAGGGGGGCACAGTGGCAGGGCGTGGAGGTACTTGGTTTAGGTGGGGATGGGAGAGGGGGGCACAGTGGCAGGGCGTGGAGGTACTTGGTTCAAGTGGAGAGGGAAGAGGGGGCACAGTGGCAGGGCGTGGTGGTGCTTGGTTCAAGTGGAGAGGGAAGAGGGGGCACAGTGGCAGGGCGTGGAGGTACTTGGTTCATGCGGGGAGGGGAGAGGGGGGGGGGCACAGTGGCAGGGCGTGGTGGTGCTTGGTTCAGGTGGGTAGGGGAGGGGGGCACAGTGGCAGGGTGTCGAGGTACTTGGTTCAAGTGGAGAGGGGAGAGGGGGGCACAGTGGCAGGGCGTGGAGGTACTTGGTTCAGGTGGGGAGGGGGGAGGCACAGTGGCAGGGCGTGGAGGTACTTGGTTTAGGTGGGGATGGGAGAGGGGGGCACAGTGGCAGGGCGTGGAGGTACTTGGTTCAGGTGGGGAGGGGGGAGGCACAGTGGCAGGGCGTGGAGGTACTTGGTTTAGGTGGGGATGGGAGAGGGGGCACAGTGGCAGGGCGTGGAGGTACTTGGTTCATGCGGGGAGGGGAGAGGGGGGGGGGCACAGTGGCAGGGCGTGGTGGTGCTTGGTTCAGGTGGGTAGGGGAGGGGGGCACAGTGGCAGGGTGTCGAGGTACTTGGTTCAAGTGGAGAGGGGAGAGGGGGGCACAGTGGCAGGGCGTGGAGGTACTTGGTTCAGGTGGGGAGGGGGGAGGCACAGTGGCAGGGCGTGGAGGTACTTGGTTCAGGTGGGGAGGGGAGGGGGGCACAGTGGCAGGGCGTGGTGGTGCTTGGTTCAGGTGGGTAGGGGAGGGGGGCACAGTGGCAGGGTGTCGAGGTACTTGGTTCAAGTGGAGAGGGGAGAGGGGGGCACAGTGGCAGGGCGTGGAGGTACTTGGTTCAGGTGGGGAGGGGGGAGGCACAGTGGCAGGGCGTGGAGGTACTTGGTTCAGGTGGGGAGGGGAGGGGGGCACAGTGGCAGGGCGTGGAGGTACTTGAATCAGGTGGAGAGGGAAGAGGGGGCACAGTGGCAGGGCGTGGAGGTACTTGGTTCAAGTGGGGAGGGGAGGGGGGGGACACCGTGGCAGGGCGTGGAGGTACTTGGTTCATGCGGGGAGGGGAGAGGTGGGGGGGGGCACAGTGGCAGGGCGTGGTGGTGCTTGGTTCAGGTGGGTAGGGGAGGGGGGCACAGTGGCAGGGTGTCGAGGTACTTGGTTCACGTGGAGAGGGGAGAGGGGGGGCACAGTGGCAGGGCGTGGAGGTACTTGGTTCAGGTGGGGAGGGAGGAGGCACAGTGGCAGGGCGTGGAGGCACTTGGTCCAGGTGGGGATGGGAGAGGGGGGCACAGTGGCAGGGCGTGGAGGTACTTGGTTCAGGTGGGGAGGGGAGTGGGCCACGGTGGCAGGGCGTCGCGGTACTTGGTTCAAGTGGGGAGGGGAGGGGGGGGGGGCACAGTGGCAGGGCGTGGAGGTACTTGGTTCATGCGGGGAGGGGAGAGGGGGGCACAGTGGCAGGGCGTGGAGGTACTTGGTTCAGGTGGGAAGCGGAGAGGGGGGGGGCACAGTGGCAGGGCGTGGAGGTACTTGGTTCAGGTGGGTAGGGGAGGGGGGCACAGTGGCAGGGCGTGGAGGTACTTGGTTCAGGTGAGAAGGGGAGGGGGGAGACATTGGCAGGGCGTCGAGGTACTTGGTTCATGCGGGGAGGGGAGAGGGGGGCACAGTGGCAGGGCGTGGAGGTACTTGGTTCAGGTGGGAAGCGGAGAGGGGGGGGGGCACAGTGGCAGGGCATGGAAGTACTTGGTTCAGGTGGGAAGGGGAGGCGAGGGGGGGCACAGTGGCAGGGCGTGGAGGTACTTGATTGGTTGGTTAATCAGGACGCTTTAACCACTTTTGGTCATATCGCGTCAATGGGAGAAGGAAGGGAGAGTGGAGCCATGTGCCCGGGGGTAACCCCCTACTCTTTGCGAAGAAAGACATGGGATCTTTATCCTGCGACCACGCAGACATGGCCACAGCAGGGCTCGAACCACCGACCCACGTGTCGTTAGGCTCTCAGTTGACCAGAGCACTCAATGCGAGCACTCTAGCCCACTGAGCTGTCGGGCCGGCCCCTGGAGGTACTTGAATCAGGTGGAGAGGGAAGAGGGGGCACAGTGGCAGGGCGTGGAGGTACTTGGTTCATGTGAGGAGGGGAGGGGAGGGGGGGCACAGTGGCAGGGCGTGGAGGTACTTGAATCAGGTGGGGAGGGAAGGGGGGGCACAGTGGCAGGGCGTGGAGGTAATTGGTTCAGGTGGGGAGGGGAGGAGAGGGGGGCACAGTGGCAGGGTGTGGAGGTACTTGGTTCAAGTTCGGAGGGGGGGGGGGCACAGTGGCAGGGCGTGGAGGTACTTGGTTCAGGTGGGGATGGGAGAGGGGGGCACAGTGGCAGGGCGTGGAGGTACTTGGTTCAGGTGGGAAGCGGAGAGGGGGGGGGGCACAGTGGCAGGGCGTGGAGGTACTTGGTTCAGGTAGGGATGGGAGAGGGGGGCACAGTGGCAGGGCGTGGAGGTACTTGGTTCATGTGACGAGGGGAGGGGAGTGGGGGCACAGTGGCAGGGCGTGGAGGTACTTGAATCAGGTGGGGAGGGAAGGGGGGGCACAGTGGCAGGGCGTGGAGGTAATTGGTTCAGGTGGGGAGGGGAAGGGAGGGGGGCACAGTGGCAGGGTGTGGAGGGACTTGGTTCAAGTTCGGAGGGGGGGGGGGTGCACAGTTGCAGAGCATGGAGGTACTTGGTTCAAGTGGGGATGGGAGAGGGGGGCACAGTGGCAGGGCGTGGAGGTACTTGGTTCATGCGGGGAGGGGAGAGGGGGGGCACAGTGGCTGGGGGTGGAGGTACTTGGTTCAGGTGGGGAGGGGAGGGGAGGGGCACAGTGGCAGGGCGTGGAGGTACTTGGTTCATGCGGGGAGGGGAGAGGGGGGGCACAGTGGCTGGGCGTGGAGGTACTTGGTTCATGCGGGGAGCGGAGAGGGGGGCACAGTGGCAGAGCGTGGAGGTACTTGCTTCAGGTGGGAAGCGGAGAGAGGGGGGGGGGCACAGTGGCAGGGCGTGGAGGTACTTGGTTCAGGTGGGGATGGGAGAGGGGGGCACAGTGGCAGGGCGTGGAGGTACTTGGTTCAGGTGGGGAGGGGAGGGGAGGGGGGCACAGTGACAGGGCGTGGAGGTACTTGAATCAGGTGGGGAGGGAAGGGGGGGCACAGTGGCAGGGTGTGGAGGTAATTGGTTCAAGTGGGGAGGGGAGTGGGGGGGGGGGGCACAGTGGCAGGGCGCGGAGGTACTTGGTTCAGGTGGGTAGGGGAGGGGGGCACAGTAGCAGGGCGTCGAGGTACTTGGTTCAAGTGGGGAGGGGAGGGGGGCACAGTGGCAGGGCGTGGAGGTACTTGGTTCAGGTGGGGAGGGGAGGGGGCACAGTGGCAGGGCGTCGAGGTACTTGGTTCAAGTGGGGAGGGGAGAGGGGGCGGCACAGTGGCAGGGCGTGGGGGTACTTGGTTCATGCGGGGAGGGGAGAGGGGGGCACAGTGGCAGGGCGTGGGGGTACTTGCTTCAGGTGGGAAGCGGAGAGGGGATGGGGCACAGTGGCAGGGCGTGGAGGTACTTGGTTCAGGTGGGGATGGGAGAGGGGGGCACAGTGGCAGGGCGTGGAGGTAATTGGTTCAGGTGGGAAGGGGAGGGGAGGGGGGGGGCACAGTGGCAGGGCGTGGAGGTACTTGAATCAGGTGGGGAGGGAAGGGGGGGCACAGTGGCAGGGCGTGGAGGTAATTGGTTCAGGTGGGGAGGGGAAGGGAGGGGGGCACAGTGGCAGGGTGTGGAGGGACTTGGTTCAAGTTCGGAGGGGGGGGGGTGCACAGTTGCAGGGCGTGGAGGTACTTGGTTCAAGTGGGGATGGGAGAGGGGGGCACAGTGGCAGGGCGTGGAGGTACTTGGTTCATGCGGGGAGGGGAGAGGGGGGGCACAGTGGCTGGGGGTGGAGGTACTTGGTTCAGGTGGGGAGGGGAGGGGAGGGGCACAGTGGCAGGGCGTGGAGGTACTTGGTTCATGCGGGGAGGGGAGAGGGGGGGCACAGTGGCTGGGCGTGGATGTGCTTGGTTCATGCGGGGAGCGGAGAGGGGGGCACAGTGGCAGGGCGCGGAGGTACTTGCTTCAGGTGGGAAGCGGAGAGGGGGGGGGCACAGTGGCAGGGCGTGGAGGTACTTGGTTCAGGTGGGGATGGGAGAGGGGGGCACAGTGGCAGGGCGTGGAGGTACTTGGTTCAGATGGGGAGGGGAGGGGAGGGGGGGCACAGTGACAGGGCGTGGAGGTACTTGAATCAGGTGGGGAGGGAAGGGGGGGCACAGTGGCAGGGTGTGGAGGTAATTGGTTCAAGTGGGGAGGGGAGAGGGGGGGGCACAGTGGCAGGGCGTGGAGGTACTTGGTTCAGGTGGGTAGGGGAGGGGGGCACAGTAGCAGGGTGTCGAGGTACTTGGTTCAAGTGGGGAGGGGAGGGGGGCACAGTGGCAGGGCGTGGAGGTACTTGGTTCAGGTGGGGAGGGGAGGGGGCACAGTGGCAGGGCGTCGAGGTACTTGGTTCAAGTGGGGAGGGGAGAGGGGGGCACAGTGGCAGGGCGTGGAGGTACTTGGTTCAGGTGGGGATGGGAGAGGGGGGCACAGTGGCAGGGCGTGGAGGTACTTGGTTCAGGTGGGAAGGGGAGGGGAGGGGGGGGCACAGTGGCAGGGCGTGGAGGTACTTGATTGGTTGGTTAATCAGGACGCTTTAACCACTTTTGGTCATATCGCGTCAATGGGAGAAGGAAGGGAGAGTGGAGCCATGTGCCCGGGGGTAACCCTCTACTCTTTGCGAAGAAAGACATGGGATCTTTATCCTGCGACCACACAGACATGGCCACAGCAGGGCTCGAACCACCGACCCACGTGTCGTTAGGCTCTCAGTTGACCAGAGCACTCAATGCGAGCACTCTAGCCCACTGAGCTGTCGGGCCGGCCCCTGGAGGTACTTGAATCAGGTGGAGAGGGAAGAGGGGGCACAGTGGCAGGGCGTGGAGGTACTTGGTTCAGGTGGGGATGGGAGAGGGGGGCACAGTGGCAGGGCGTGGAGGTACTTGGTTCAGGTGGGGAGGGGGGAGGCACAGTGGCAGGGCGTGGAGGTACTTGGTTCAGGTGGGGAGGGGAGGGGGGGGGACAGTGGCAGGGCGTGGAGGTACTTGAATCAGGTGGAGAGGGAAGAGGGGGCACAGTGGCAGGGCGTGGAGGTACTTGGTTCATGCGGGGAGGGAAGAGGGGGGGGCACAGTGGCAGGGCGTGGTGGTGCTTGGTTCAGGTGGGTAGGGGAGGGGGGCACAGTGGCAGGGTGTCGAGGTACTTGGTTCACGTGGAGAGGGGAGAGGGGGGGGCACAGTGGCAGGGCGTGGAGGTACTTGGTTCAGGTGGGGAGGGGGCAGGCACAGTGGCAGGGCGTGGAGGTACTTGGTTCAGGTGGGGAGGGGAGGGGGGCACAGTGGCAGGGCGTGGAGGTACTTGGTTCAGGTGGGGAGGGAAGTGGGCCACGGTGGCAGGGCGTCAAGGTACTTGGTTCAAGTGGGGAGGGGAGGGGGGGCACAGTGGCAGGGCGTGGAGGTACTTGGTTCATGCGGGGAGGGGAGAGGGGGGCACAGTGGCAGGGCGTGGAGGTACTTGGTTCAGGTGGGAAGCGGAGAGGGGGGGGGGCACAGTGGCAGAGCGTGGAGGTACTTGGTTCAGGTGGGTAGGGGAGGGGGGCACAGTGGCAGGGCGTAGAGGTACTTGGTTCAGGTGAGAAGGGGAGGGGGGCACAGTGGCAGGGCGTAGAGGTACTTGGTTCAGGTGAGAAGGGGAGGGGGGCACAGTGGCAGGGCGTGGAGGTACTTGGTTCAGGTGGGAAGCGGAGAGGGGGGGGGGCACAGTGGCAGAGCGTGGAGGTACTTGGTTCAGGTGGGTAGGGGAGGGGGGCACAGTGGCAGGGCGTAGAGGTACTTGGTTCAGGTGGGTAGGGGAGGGGGGCACAGTGGCAGGGCGTAGAGGTACTTGGTTCAGGTGAGAAGGGGAGGGGGGCACAGTGGCAGGGCGTAGAGGTACTTGGTTCAGGTGAGAAGGGGAGGGGGGCACAGTGGCTGGGCGTGGAGGTACTTGGTTCAGGTGAGAAGGGGAGGGGGGAGACATTGGCAGGGCGTCGAGGTACTTGGTTCATGCGGGGAGGGGAGAGGGGGGCACAGTGGCAGGGCGTGGAGGTACTTGGTTCAGGTGGGAAGCGGAGAGTGGGGGGGGGGGCACAGTGGCAGGGCGTGGAGGTACTTGGTTCAGGTAGGGATGGGAGAGGGGGGCACAGTGGCAGGGCGTGGAGGTACTTGGTTCATGTGAGGAGGGGAGGGGAGGGGGGGCACAGTGGCAGGGCGTGGAGGTACTTGAATCAGGTGGGGAGGGAAGGGGGGGCACAGTGGCAGGGCGTGGAGGTAATTGGTTCAGGTGGGGAGGGGAGGGGAGGGGGGCACAGTGGCAGGGTGTGGAGGTACTTGGTTCAAGTTCGGAGGGGGGGGGGCACAGTGGCAGGGCGTGGAGGTGCTTGGTTCAAGTGCGGAGGGGGGGGGGCACAGTGGCAGGGCGTGGAAGTACTTGAATCAGGTGGGGAGGAAAGGGGGGGCACAGTGGCAGGGCGTGGAAGTAATTGGTTCAGGTGGGGAGGGGAGGGGAGGGGGGCACAGTGGCAGGGTGTGGAGGTACTTGGTTCAAGTTCGGAGGGGGGGGGCACAGTGGCAGGGCGTGGAGGTACTTGGTTCAAGTGGGGAGGGGAGGGGAGGGGGCACAGTGGCAGGGCGTAGAGGTACTTGAATCAGGTGGGGAGGGAAGGGGGGGCACAGTGGCAGGGCGTGGAGGTACTTGGTTCAGGTGGGGAGTTGAGGGGAGGGGGGCACAGTGGCAGGGCGTGGAGGTACTTGAATCAGGTGGGGAGGGAAGGGGGGGAACAGTGGCAGGGCGTGGAGGTACTTGGTTCAAGTGGGGAGGGGAGGGGGCACAGTGGCAGGGCGTAGAGGTACTTCAATCAGGTGGGGCGGGAAGGGGGGGCACAGTGGCAGGGCGTGGAGGTACTTGGTTCAAGTGGGGAGGGGAGGGGGGGGCACAGTGGCAGGGTGTGGAGGTACTTGGTTCAGGTGAGGAGGGGAGGGGGGAACAGTGGCAGGGCGTGGAGGTATTTGGTTCATGGAGGGAGGGGAGAGGGAGGGGGTCACAGTGGCAGGGCGTGGAGGTACTTGGTTCAGGTGGGAAGGAGAGGGGGGGACAGAGGGCGTGGAGGTACTTGGTTCAGGTGGGGAGGGGAGAGGGGGGGAGGGCACAGTGGCAGGGTGTGGAGGTAATTGCTTCATGCGGGGAGGGGAGGGGGGGTACAGTGGCAGGGCGTTACTATCTGGCGTGTACGCCACTGTTACGGATTACTATCTGGCTTGTACACCACTGTTACCGGTTACTATCTGGCCTGTACACCACTGTTACGGGTTACTATCTGGCCTGTACACCACTGTTACGGGTTACTATCTGGCCTGTACACCACTGTTACCGGTTACTATCTGGCCTGTACACCACTGTTACCGGTTACTATCTGGCTTGTACACCACTGTTACCGGTTACTATAAATACAAGGACACGTACAAGCAATTCGGGGGCTGCGATGTGACGTCACGAATAGCTATGTAGCCACGTGGAAGTTGTTGTGTAGGGCAGAAGAGCGCCGTGCCACACGCAGTTCAAGCCTAAGTGAGCAGTGGGTTTGGTGATGTTTGGATCGTCACAGTCTCAAAACCGGGCCTTTCTTGGCATAATGCCGTCAAGATGTTGTGTCGTTGGGTATACAGATTGTGAACTTTGATATGATTCCACTAGAGCACGAAAAACGAGCCAAATGCACGGATACCGGCTTTGTGAAGGAAAGACGACCCCGACCAGTAGCCTAGGTCTACTTGGATTTGACCCGCGCGGTAAAAAATAAGAAACCGGCCCCACCTTTCCCGCATATCTGGATCCGACCCTGAAACCGCCCCCCACCCCCCCTCTATCCAGATTTTATGGATGCGCCCCTGCTTGCTGCAGCGATGGGGGTGCCGCCCGTGCCTACCGAGCATATAGAGAGTGAAAGAAAAGAACGCGATTTTGTGGTCATCAAGAGAGAATATTTTGGTAAAATAATACCCTTCATAGGGGCAAGGGGTATTTCCGTTCCTCGAGAACCGGCTTTTCCTTTCACCGTGAACTGGGAATGAGAAAAATAATTGTTCGTGGACTGGGAATAGAATATTAGCCGACCGTCGTAAGCAATGATTTGCATTCATCGTGAACTGAGAATTGTAATATGAAATAACCGTGAATTGTGAAATCGCCAATTTATATCATGTATCCGCCCCTTCCATTGCACGCGGGGAGTTCTCCAGTTAATTCATCGTGACCTGGGAATAAAGAAATGTGTTCTTCGTGATTTGGGAACAAGACCCCCACTTGCCCCCCCCCCCCCCTTCATAAGTAGACACTGACGTACAGTTATGCAACGTATATAGAGTAAGAGGCCAGCTGATTGAGATCTCCGAGCACAAGAATGACGGTCAGTTTCAGATGGGCACATTGAGATAAAATGTTTCTGCTCCGGGGAAAGGGAGAAACATACGTAAAGCGGATAATTTGGGCGGCACAAATATGTATATATCTTCCCCATAGTGCCCCCCCAATCGGGGCCAACCGTATTCAAACCGTAGTTAAACCGGGACACACGGGGTGAACCGGGGGTAACCGTGGTGGCTCCAGGAGGCAAAAATAAATTTTAGCGCGGACCTAAAAAATGTTAAAAACCGCAGTGGCACCGGGGCGAAAGCGTGGGAAAGTGAGAACCGTGTTCAAACTGTAACCGGGGCCACCGTAGCGCGTCCGTAGTAGGACCGTAGTACCACCGTGTACACCGTGGCGCCTCCGGGAGCAACCGGGAGCGACCGGGACTAATCATTTCACGTCGGCGACAACACGGTTTGACCCGGCGATGCTACGGTTTGACCCGGCGATGCTAGGGTTTCACCCGGCGATGCTACGGTTTCACCCGGCGATGCTAGGGTTTCACCCGGCGATGCTAGGGTTTCACCCGGCGATGCTAGGGTTTCACCCGGCGATGCTAGGGTTTCACCCGGCGATGCTAGGGTTTCACCCGGCGATGCTAGGGTTTCACCCGGCGATGCTAGGGTTTCACCCGGCGATGCTAGGGTTTCACCCGGCGATGCTAGGGTTTCACCCGGCGATGCTAGGGTTTCACCCGGCGATGCTAGGGTTTCACCCGGCGATGCTAGGGTTTCACCCGGCGATGCTACGGTTTGACCCGGCGATGCTAGGGTTTCACCCGGCGATGCTAGGGTTTCACCCGGCGATGCTAGGGTTTCACGCGGCGATGCTAGGGTTTCAACCGGCGATGCTAGGGTTTCACCCGGCGATGCTACGGTTTCACCCGGCGATGCTAGGGTTTCACCCGGCGATGCTAGGGTTTCACCCGGCGATGCTAGGGTTTCACCCGGCGATGCTAGGGTGACACTACGGACACCCCGATGTACCGCGGTTGTCCACGGCGGTCGACGGTGTGAACCCGGTTCATGGCGGATGTACTACGGTTTCTACACGGTTCTACTACGGAACGTGACACCTTGACAAACCGTAGTGATGCCGGGGGTAACCGTAGTGATGCCGGGGGTAACCGTAGTGATACCTGGGGAAACCGTAGTGATGCCGGGGGTAACCGTAGTGATGCCGGGGTAACCGTAGTGATACCTGGGGAAACCGTAGTGATACCGGGGGAAACCGTAGTGATGCCGGGGGAAACCGTAGTGATACCGGGGGTAACCGTAATGATACCGGGGGTAACCGTAGTGATGCCGGGGGCAACCGTAGTGATGCCGGGGGCAACCGTAGTGATGCCGGGGGCAACCGTAGTGATGCCGGGGGCAACCGTAGTGATGCCGGGGGCAACCGTAGTGATGCCGGGGGCAACCGTAGTGATGCCGGGGGCAACCGTAGTGATGCCGGGGGCAACCGTAGTGATGCCGGGGTCAACCGTAGTGATGCCGGGGGCAACCGTAGTGATGCCGGGGGCAACCGTAGTGATGCCGGGGGCAACCGTAGTACAACCATGGTAGCACCGAGTAGGACCGTGTTGCATCCGTACTGGTACCGGGCGTCTCGCGAAAAACGAAAAATCACCCCGGTTCACCCGGGTTCTTCGACCGGGGCGAACCGGGACGTCCGGGGACAACTGTAGTCAAATCGTACTAGGTGTGACTGGGGCTTTACTGGCGTACCAGCAATGTGGCAATCCAATGTGGGCATGCTGGGTGCTGTTGGTGGTGACAGATGGACCATGGCTAGTGTACTCACGAGGGTGGGCGGGCTGGCCTGGCCTGGGCGGGCTGGCCTGGCCTGGGCGGGCTGGCCTGGCCTGGGCGGGCTGGCCTGTACACCACTGTTACCGGCTACTAGTTACTAGTGTACTCACGAGGGTGGGCGGGCTGGCCTGGGCGGGCTGGCCTGGCCTGGGCGGGCTGGCCTGGCCTGGGCGGGCTGGCCTGGCCTGGGCGGGCTGGCCTGTACACCACTGTTACCGGCTACTAGTTACTAGTGTACTCCCGAGGGTGGGCGGGCTGGCCTGGGCGGGCTGGCCTGGCCTGGGCGGACTGGCCTGGCCTGGGCGGGCTGGCCTGGCCTGGGCGGGCTGGCCTGGCCTGGGCGGGCTGGCCTGGCCTGAGCGGGCTGGCCTGGCCTGGGCGGGCTGACCTGGCCTGGGCGGGCTGACCTGGCCTGGGCGGGCTGGCCTGGCCTGGGCGGGCTGGCCTGTACACCACTGTTACCGGCTACTAGTTACTAGTGTACTCACGAGGATGGGCGGGCTGGCCTGGGCGGGCTGGCCTGGCCTGGGCGGGCTGGCCTGGCCTGGGCGGGCTGGCCTGGCCTGGGCGGGCTGGCCTGGCCTGGGCGGGCTGGCCTGGCCTGGGCGGGCTGGCCTGTACACCACTGTTACCGGCTACTAGTTACTAGTGTACTCACGAGGGTGGGCGGGCTGGCCTGGCCTGGGCGGGCTGGCCTGGCCTGTACACCACTGCTACCGGCTACTAGTTACTAGTGTACTAGCGAGGGTGGGCGGGCTGGCCTGGCCTGGGCGGGCTGGCCGGGCCTGGGCGGGCTGACCGGGCCTAGGCGGGCTGGCCGGGCCTGGGCGGGCTGGCCTGGCCTGGTGGGCTGGCCTGTACACCACTGTTACCGGCTACTAGTTACTAGTGTACTCACGAGGGTGGGCGGGCTGGCCTGGCCTGGGCGGGCTGGCCTGGCCTGTACACCACTGTTACCGGCTACTAGTTGCTAGTGTACTCACGCGGGTGGGCGGGCTGGCCTGGCCTGGGCGGGCTGGCCGGGCCTGGGCGGGCTGACCGGGCCTAGGCGGGCTGGCCGGGCCTGGGCGGGCTGGCCTGGCCTGGTGGGCTGGTCTGTACACCACTGTTACCGGCTACTAGTTACTAGTGTACTCACAAGGGTGGGCGGGCTGGCTTGGCCTGGGCGGGCTGGCCTGGCCTGGGCGGGCTGGCCTGGCCTGGGCGGGCTGGCCAGGACTAGGCGGGCTGGCCTGGCCTGGGCGGGCTGGCCTGTACACCACTGTTACCGGCTACTAGTTACTAGTGTACTCACGAGGGTGGGCGGGCTGGCCTGGCCTGGGCGGGCTGGCCTGGCCTGGGCGGGCTGGCCTGGCCTGGGCGGGCTGGCCTGTACACCACTGTTACCGGCTACTAGTTACTAGTGTACTCACGCGGGTGGGCGGGCTGGCCTGGCCTGGGCGGGCTGGCCTGGCCTGGGCGGGCTGGCCTGGCCTGGGCGGGCTGGCCTGGCCTGGGCGGGCTGGCCTGGCCTGGGCGGGCTGACCTGGCCTGGGCGGGCTGACCTGGCCTGGGCTGGCTGACCTGGCCTGGGCGGGCTGACCTGGCCTGGGCGGGCTGGCCTGGCCTGGGCGGGCTGGCCTGTACACCACTGTTACCGGCTACTAGTTACTAGTGTACTCACGAGGGTGGGCGGGCTGGCCTGGGCGGGCTGGCCTGGCCTGGGCGGGCTGGCCTGGCCTGGGCGGGCTGGCCTGGCCTGGGCGGGCTGGCCTGGCCTGGGCGGGCTGGCCTGGCCTGGGCGGGCTGGCCTGGCCTGTACACCACTGCTGTACCAGCTGTGGCCTGGGCGGGCTGGCCTGGCCTGTACACCACTGTTACCGGCTACTAGTTGCTAGTGTACTCACGCGGGTGGGCGGGCTGGCCTGGCCTGGGCGGGCTGGCCGGGCCTGGGCGGGCTGACCGGGCCTAGGCGGGCTGGCCGGGCCTGGGCGGGCTGGCCTGGCCTGGTGGGCTGGTCTGTACACCACTGTTACCGGCTACTAGTTACTAGTGTACTCACAAGGGTGGGCGGGCTGGCTTGGCCTGGGCGGGCTGGCCTGTACATCACTGTTACCGGCTACTAGTTACTAGTGTACTCACGAGGGTGGGCGGGCTGGCCTGGCCTGGGCGGGCTGGCCTGGCCTGGGCGGGCTGGCCTGGCCTGGGCGGGCTGGCCTGGCCTGGGCGGGCTGGCCTGGCCTGGGCGGGCTGGCCTGGCCTGGGCGGGCTGGCCTGTACACCACTGTTACCGGCTACTAGTTACTAGTGTACTCACGCGGGTGGGCAGGCTGGCCTGGCCTGGGCGGGCTGCCCGGGCCTGGGCGGGCTGGCCGGGCCTAGGCGGGCTGGCCGGGCCTGGGCGGGCTGGCCGGGCCTGGGCGGGCTGGCCTGGCCTGTTGGGCTGGCCGGGCCTGGGCGGGCTGGCCGGGCCTAGGCGGGCTGGCCGGGCCTGGGCGGGCTGGCCTGGCCTGGGCGGGCTGGCCTGTACACCACTGTTACCGGCTACTAGTTACTAGTGTACTCACGAGGGTGGGCGGGCTGGCCTGGCCTGGGCGGGCTGGCCTGGCCTGGGCGGGCTGGCCCGGGCGGGCTGGCCCGGGCGGGCTGGCCTGGCCTGGCCGCCTGGCCTGTACACCACTGTTACCGGCTACTAGTTACTAGTGTACTCACGAGGGTGGGCGGGCTGGCCTGGCCTTGGCGGGCTGGCCTGGCCTGGGCGGGCTGGCCCGTACACCACTGTTACCGGCTACTAGTTACTAGTGTACTCACGAGGGTGGGCGGGCTGGCCTGGCCTGGGCGGGCTGGCCGGGCCTGGGCGGGCTGACCGGGCCTAGGCGGGCTGGCCGGGCCTGGGCGGGCTGGCCTGGCCTGGTGGGCTGGTCTGTACACCACTGTTACCGGCTACTAGTTACTAGTTACTAGTTACTTACGCGGGTGGGCGGGCTGGCCTGGCCTGGGCGGGCTGGCCTGGCCTGGGCGGGCTGGCCTGTACACCACTGTTACCGGCTACTAGTTACTAGTGTACTCACGAGGGTGGGCGGGCTGGCCTGGGCGGGCTGGCCTGGCCTGGGCGGGCTGGCCTGGCCTGGGCGGGCTGGCCTGGCCTGGGCGGGCTGGCCTGTACACCACTGTTACCGGCTACTAGTTACTAGTGTACTCACGAGGGTGGGCGGGCTGGCCTGGGCGGGCTGGCCTGGCCTGGGCGGACTGGCCTGGCCTGGGCGGGCTGGCCTGGCCTGGGCGGGCTGGCCTGGCCTGGGCGGGCTGGCCTGGCCTGAGCGGGCTGGCCTGGCCTGGGCGGGCTGACCTGGCCTGGGCGGGCTGACCTGGCCTGGGCGGGCTGGCCTGGCCTGGGCGGGCTGGCCTGTACACCACTGTTACCGGCTACTAGTTACTAGTGTACTCACGAGGATGGGCGGGCTGGCCTGGGCGGGCTGGCCTGGCCTGGGCGGGCTGGCCTGGCCTGGGCGGGCTGGCCTGGCCTGGGCGGGCTGGCCTGTACACCACTGTTACCGGCTACTAGTTACTAGTGTACTCACGAGGGTGGGCGGGCTGGCCTGGCCTGGGCGGGCTGGCCTGGCCTGTACACCACTGCTACCCGCTACTAGTTACTAGTGTACTAGCGAGGGTGGGCGGGCTGGCCTGGCCTGGGCGGGCTGGCCGGGCCTGGGCGGGCTGACCGGGCCTAGGCGGGCTGGCCGGGCCTGGGCGGGCTGGCCTGGCCTGGTGGGCTGGCCTGTACACCACTGTTACCGGCTACTAGTTACTAGTGTACTCACGAGGGTGGGCGGGCTGGCCTGGCCTGGGCGGGCTGGCCTGGCCTGTACACCACTGTTACCGGCTACTAGTTGCTAGTGTACTCACGCGGGTGGGCGGGCTGGCCTGGCCTGGGCGGGCTGGCCGGGCCTGGGCGGGCTGACCGGGCCTAGGCGGGCTGGCCGGGCCTGGGCGGGCTGGCCTGGCCTGGTGGGCTGGTCTGTACACCACTGTTACCGGCTACTAGTTACTAGTGTACTCACAAGGGTGGGCGGGCTGGCTTGGCCTGGGCGGGCTGGCCTGGCCTGGGCGGGCTGGCCTGGCCTGGGCGGGCTGGCCAGGACTAGGCGGGCTGGCCTGGCCTGGGCGGGCTGGCCTGTACACCACTGTTACCGGCTACTAGTTACTAGTGTACTCACGAGGGTGGGCGGGCTGGCCTGGCCTGGGCGGGCTGGCCTGGCCTGGGCGGGCTGGCCTGGCCTGGGCGGGCTGGCCTGTACACCACTGTTACCGGCTACTAGTTACTAGTGTACTCACGCGGGTGGGCGGGCTGGCCTGGCCTGGGCGGGCTGGCCTGGCCTGGGCGGGCTGGCCTGGCCTGGGCGGGCTGGTCTGGCCTGGGCGGGCTGGCCTGGCCTGGGCGGGCTGGCCTGGCCTGAGCGGGCTGGCCTGGCCTGGGCGGGCTGACCTGGCCTGGGCGGGCTGACCTGGCCTGGGCGGGCTGGCCTGGCCTGGGCGGGCTGGCCTGTACACCACTGTTACCGGCTACTAGTTACTAGTGTACTCACGAGGATGGGCGGGCTGGCCTGGGCGGGCTGGCCTGGCCTGGGCGGGCTGGCCTGGCCTGGGCGGGCTGGCCTGGCCTGGGCGGGCTGGCCTGGCCTGGGCGGGCTGACCTGGCCTGGGCGGGCTGACCTGGCCTGGGCTGGCTGACCTGGCCTGGGCGGGCTGACCTGGCCTGGGCGGGCTGGCCTGGCCTGGACGGGCTGGCCTGTACACCACTGTTACCATCTACTAGTTACTAGTGTACTCACGAGGGTGGGCGGGCTGGCCTGGGCGGGCTGGCCTGGCCTGGGCGGGCTGGCCTGGCCTGGGCGGGCTGGCCTGGCCTGGGCGGGCTGGCCTGGCCTGGGCGGGCTGGCCTGGCCTGGGCGGGCTGGCCTGGCCTGGGCGGGCTGGCCTGTACACCACTGTTACCGGCTACTAGTTACTAGTGTACTCACGAGGGTGGGCGGGCTGGCCTGGCCTGGGCGGGCTGGCCTGGCCTGTACACCACTGCTGTACCAGCTGTGGCCTGGGCGGGCTGGCCTGGCCTGTACACCACTGTTACCGGCTACTAGTTGCTAGTGTACTCACGCGGGTGGGCGGGCTGGCCTGGCCTGGGCGGGCTGGCCGGGCCTGGGCGGGCTGACCGGGCCTAGGCGGGCTGGCCGGGCCTGGGCGGGCTGGCCTGGCCTGGTGGGCTGGTCTGTACACCACTGTTACCGGCTACTAGTTACTAGTGTACTCACAAGGGTGGGCGGGCTGGCTTGGCCTGGGCGGGCTGGCCTGTACACCACTGTTACCGGCTACTAGTTACTAGTGTACTCACGAGGGTGGGCGGGCTGGCCTGGCCTGGGCGGGCTGGCCTGGCCTGGGCGGGCTGGCCTGGCCTGGGCGGGCTGGCCTGGCCTGGGCGGGCTGGCCTGTACACCACTGTTACCGGCTACTAGTTACTAGTGTACTCACGCGGGTGGGCAGGCTGGCCTGGCCTGGGCGGGCTGGCCGAGCCTGGGCGGGCTGGCCGGGCCTAGGCGGGCTGGCCGGGCCTGGGCGGGCTGGCCGGGCCTGGGCGGGCTGGCCTGGCCTGTTGGGCTGGCCGGGCCTGGGCGGGCTGGCCGGGCCTAGGCGGGCTGGCCGGGCCTGGGCGGGCTGGCCTGGCCTGGGCGGGCTGGCCTGTACACCACTGTTACCGGCTACTAGTTACTAGTGTACTCACGAGGGTGGGCGGGCTGGCCTGGCCTGGGCGGGCTGGCCTGGCCTGGGCGGGCTGGCCCGGGCGGGCTGGCCTGGCCTGGCCGCCTGGCCTGTACACCACTGTTACCGGCTACTAGTTACTAGTGTACTCACGAGGGTGGGCGGGCTGGCCTGGCCTTGGCGGGCTGGCCTGGCCTGGGCGGGCTGGCCCGTACACCACTGTTACCGGCTACTAGTTACTAGTGTACTCACGAGGGTGGGCGGGCTGGCCTGGCCTGGGCGGGCTGGCCGGGCCTGGGCGGGCTGACCGGGCCTAGGCGGGCTGGCCGGGCCTGGGCGGGCTGGCCTGGCCTGGTGGGCTGGTCTGTACACCACTGTTACCGGCTACTAGTTACTACTTACTAGTTACTTACGCGGGTGGGCGGGCTGGCCTGGCCTGGGCGGGCTGGCCTGGCCTGGGCGGGCTGGCCGGGCCTGGGCGGGCTGACCGGGCCTAGGCGGGCTGGCCGGGCCTGGGCGGGCTGGCCTGGCCTGGTGGGCTGGTCTGTACACCACTGTTACCGGCTACTAGTTACTAGTGTACTCACAAGGGTGGGCGGGCTGGCTTGGCCTGGGCGGGCTGGCCTGGCCTGGGCGGGCTGGCCTGGCCTGGGCGGGCTGGCCAGGACTAGGCGGGCTGGCCTGGCCTGGGCGGGCTGGCCTGTACACCACTGTTACCGGCTACTAGTTACTAGTGTACTCACGAGGGTGGGCGGGCTGGCCTGGCCTGGGCGGGCTGGCCTGGCCTGGGCGGGCTGGCCTGGCCTGGGCGGGCTGGCCTGTACACCACTGTTACCGGCTACTAGTTACTAGTGTACTCACGCGGGTGGGCGGGCTGGCCTGGCCTGGGCGGGCTGGCCTGGCCTGGGCGGGCTGGCCTGGCCTGGGCGGGCTGGTCTGGCCTGGGCGGGCTGGCCTGGCCTGGGCGGGCTGACCTGGCCTGGGCGGGCTGGCCGGGCCTGGGCGGGCTGGCCTGGCCTGGGCGGGCTGGCCTGTACACCACTGTTACCGGCTACTAGTTACTAGTGTACTCACGAGGGTGGGCGGGCTGGCCTGGCCTGGGCGGGCTGGCCTGGGCGGGCTGGCCTGGCCTGGCCGCCTGGCCTGTACACCACTGTTACCGGCTACTAGTTACTAGTGTACTCACGGGGGTGGGCGGGCTGGCCTGGCCTTGGCGGGCTGGCCTGGCCTGGGCGGGCTGGCCTGGCCTGGGCGGGCTGGCCTGTACACCACTGTTACCGGCTACTAGTTACTAGTGTACTCACGAGGGTGGGCGGGCTGGCCTCTCCTGGGCGGGCTGGCCTGTCCTGGGCGGGCTGGCCTGGCCTGGGCGGGCTGGCCTGTACACCACTGTTACCGGCTACTAGTTACTAGTGTACTCACGAGGGTGGGCGGGCTGGCCTGGCCTGGGCGGGCTGGCCTGGCCTGGGCGGGCTGGCCTGTACACCACTGTTACCGGCTACTAGTTACTAGTGTACTCACGCGGGTGGGCGGGCTGGCCTGGCCTGGGCGGGCTGGCCTGGCCTGGGCGGGCTGGCCTGTACACCACTGTTACCGGCTACTAGTTACTAGTGTACTCACGCGGGTGGGCAGGCTGCAGCAGCACCAGTAGAAGAGCACACACAGCGGTCACCAGCCTGCGGGGTCCTGAGGAGGCCAAGCAGACCGAAGACGTTAAAGGAGACGTTGAAGGGCGTTGGTCGATGGGTGTTAAAACATTAATAGCGATGTCCTGAACCTTCTGATTGACCGATGGGTGTTATAATATTAATGACGATGAACCGAACCTTCCGATTGGCCGATGAGTGGTATAACACTAATGACGATGCCCCAACCATTCTGATTGGTCGATGGGTGTTATAACATTATTGACGATGAACCGAACATTTTGATTGGTCGTTGGGTGTTATAAGTGTGTGCGAGTGTGTGTGGGGGGTCGTGTTCCCAGATCACGATGAATTGAAAGGAGAACTCCCCGCATACAAATGAAAGGGCGGATACACCGGGAGAGACATAACCGACTGCCCGACTGCCCGGGACAGTTGAATTACAGGTCCGGACAGGTCAGAATGCTGGTTGTATGCCGCCCGACGGGGCAGGTGAAGATTTAGACTGCGATCTCTCGCTATTCAGCAATGCTGAGCAGTTACACTGAGCAAACAACGTGCAGGCACTGATCAATGTGAACAATAACTGCATGGTAGCTTTCGTTTTTTTCCCCGACAATATAATTTCGGAAAACTGTGTGCTCAGTCATAGGCGCTCACTTTTCGGAAAATGACATTGCAGAGTCGTCAAAATTGACCTTGACCTTGTAAATAAATTGTGTATTAGTTGTTTCAAGGTTCTTGTATCACAATTTGATAGGACAGGTAAATTTTCAGGGGGGCAGGTCAATCTTAACACCGCGTGCCCGACAGGACAGGCGCCATCCAAGGTTAATGTCTGACCCTGATACATGATACTAATTTGACGATTTCCCGATTCAATCAACAATCACTACCCCTACTAGCCAATCATTGCCGCTACTAGCCAATCACTACCCTACTAGCCAATCACTACCACTACTAGCCAATCACTATCCCTACTAGCCAACCACAGCCCTTACTAGCCAATCACTACCAATCACTAGCCAATCCCTGCCACTATTAGCCAATCACTATCCCTACTAGCCAATCACTATCACTACTAGCCAACCACTACCCATACTAGCCAACCACAGCGCTTACTAGCCAATCACTACCACTACTAGCCAATCACTGCCCCTACTATCCAATGACTACCACTACTAGCCAATCCGTGCCACTATTAGCCAATCACTGCCCCTACTGGCCAATCACTACCACTACTAACCAATCACTACCCCTACTAGCCAATTACTACCCTTACCAGCCAATCACTATCCCTACTAGCCAATCACTATCACTACTAACCAATCACTACCACTACTCACCAACCACTGCCTATACTAGCTACTACTAACCAACCACTGCCTATACTAGCCAATAACTACCACTACTAGCCAATCACTACCCCTACTAGCCAATCGCTACCCCTACTAGCCAATCACTGCCCCTACTGGCAAACTACTACCTCTACTAGCCAATCACTGCCCCTACTAGCCAATCACTACCCCTGCTAGCCAGTCACTGCCCCTACTAGCCAGTCACTACCACTACTAGCCAATCACTGCCCCTACTAGCCAATCACTACCCTTACTAGCCAATCACTACGCTTACTAGCCAATCACTGCCCTTTCTAGACAATCACTGCCCCTAATGGCCAATCACTACCCTTACTAGCCAATCACTACCCCTGCTTGCCAGTCACTGCTCCTACTAGTCAACCACTGCCCCTACTAGCCAATCACTACCCTTACTAGTCAATCACTACCCCTACAAGCCAATCACTACCCTTACAAGCCAATCACTACCCCTACTAGCCAATCACTACCCTTACTAGCCAATCACTACCCCTACTAGCCAATCACTACACCTACTAGCCAACCACTGCCCCTGCTAGCCAATCACTATCCTTACTAGCCAATCATTACCTCTACAAGCCAATCACTACCCCTGCTAGCCAACCACTACCCTTACTAGCCAATCACTACCCCTACTACTCAATCACTACCCCTACTAGCCAACCACTACCCTTACTAGCCAATCACTACCCCTGCTAGCCAATCACTACCCCTACTAGCCAATCACTGCCCCTACTAGCCAATCACTACCCATACAAGCCAATCACTACCCCTACTAGCCAATCACTACCCTTACTAGCCAATCACTGCCCCTACTAGCCAATCACTCCCCTTACTAGGCAATCACTACTTTTACTAGCCAATCACTACCCTTACTAGCCAATCACTACCCCTACTAGCCAATCACTACCCTTACTAGCCAATCACTACTTTTACTAGCCAATCACTACCCTTACTAGCCAATCACTACCCCTACAAGCCAATCACTACCCCTGCTAGGCAATCACTACCCTTACTAGCCAATCACTACCACTACTAGCCAAACACTACCCTTACTAGCCAATCACTACCCCTACACGCCAATCACTACCCCTGCCAGCCAATCACTACCCTCACTAGCCAATCACTACCCTTACTAGCCAATCACTACCCCTACAAGCCAATCACTACCCCTACAAGCCAATCACTACCCCTGCTAGCCAATCACTACCCTCACTAGCCAATCACTACCCTTACTAGCCAATCACTACTTTTACTAGTCAATCACTACGCCAACAAGCCAATCACTACCCCTACAAGCCAATCACTACCCCTGCTAGGCAATCACTACCCTTACTAGCCAATCACTACCCCTACTAGCGAAATCACCACCCCTACCAGCCAATCACTACCCCTACAAGCCAATCACTACCCCTGCTAGGCAATCACTACCCTTACTAGCCAATCACTACCCCTACTAGCCAATCACTACCCTTACTAGCCAATCATTACCCCTACAAGCCAATCACTACCCCTGCTAGCCAATCACTATCCTTACTAGCCAATCGCTACCCTTACTAGTCAATCACTGCCCCTACTAGCCAATCACTACCCTTACTAGCCAATCACTACCCCTACTAGCCAATCACTACCCTTACTAGCCAATCACTACTTTTACTAGCCAATCACTACCCTTACTAGCCAATCACTACCCTTACTAGCCAATCACTACCCCTACTAGCCAATCACTACCCTCACTAGCCAATCATTACCCCTACAAGCCAATCACTACCCCTGCTAGCCAATCACTATCCTTACTAGCCAATCGCTACCCTTACTAGCCAATCACTGCCCCTACTAGCCAATCACTACCCTTACTAGCCAATCACTACCCCTACTAGCCAATCACTACCCTTACTAGCCAATCACTACTTTTACTAGCCAATCACTACCCTTACTAGCCAATCACTACCCTTACTAGCCAATCACTACCCCTACTAGCCAATCACTACCCTCACTAGCCAATCACTACCCTTACTAGCCAATCACTACCTCTACTAGCCAATCACTATCCTTACTAGCCAATCGCTACCCTTACTAGCCAATCACTGCCCCTACTAGCCAATCACTACCCTTACTAGCCAATCACTACCCCTACTAGCCAATCACTACCCTTACTAGCCAATCACTACTTTTACTAGCCAATCACTACCCTTACTAGCCAATCACTACCCTTACTAGCCAATCACTACCCCTACTAGCCAATCACTACCCTCACTAGCCAATCACTACCCTTACTAGCCAATCACTACCCCTACTAGCCAATCACTACCCTTACTAGCCAATCACTACTTTTACTAGCCAATCACTACCCTTACTAGCCAATCACTACCACTACTAGCCAATCACTACCCTTACTAGCCAATCACTACCCCTACTAGCCAATCACTACCCTCACTAGGCAATCACTACCCCTACATGCCAATCACTACCCTTACTAGCCAATCACTACCACTACTAGCCAAACACTACCCTTACTAGCCAATCACTACCCCTACTAGCCAATCACTACCCCTACTAGCCAATCACTACCCTTACTAGCAAATCACTACCCCTACAAGCCAATCACTACCCCTGCTGGGCAATCTCTACCCTTACTTGCCAATCACTACCACTACTAGCTAAACACTACCCTTACTAGCCAATCACTACCCCTACACGCCAATCACTACCCCTGCTAGCCAATCACTACCCTCACTAGCCAATCACTACCCTTACTAGCCAATTACTACCCCTACAAGCCAATCACTACCCCTACAAGCCAATCACTACCCCTGCTAGGCAATCACTACCCTTACTAGCCAATCACTACCCCTACTAGCCAATCACTACCCTCACTAGCCAATCACTACCCCTACACGCCAATCACTACCCCTGCTAGCCAATCACTACCCTCACTAGCCAATCACTACCCTTACTAGCCAATCACTACTTTTACTAGTCAATCACTACGCCAACAAGCCAATCACTACCCCTACAAGCCAATCACTACCCCTGCTAGGCAATCACTGCCCTTACTAGCCAATCACTACCCCTACTAGCCAATCACTACCCTTACTAGCCAATCACTACCCCAACAAGCCAATCACTACCCCTACAAGCCAATCACTACCCCTGCTAGGCAATCACTGCCCTTACTAGCCAATCACTACCCCTACTAGCCAAACACTACCCTTACTAGCCAATCACTACCCCTACACGCCAATCACTAACCCTGCTAGCCAATCACTACCCTCACTAGCCAATCACTACCCTTACTAACCAATCACTACCCCTACACGCCAATCACTACCCCTACAAGCCAATCACTACCCCTGCTAGGCAATCACTACCCTTACTAGCCAATCACTACCCCTACTAGCCAATCACTATCCCTACTAGCCAATCACTACTCTTACTAGCCAATCACTACCCCTACAAGCCAATCACTACCCCTGCTAGGCAATCACTACCCTTACTAGCCAATCACTACCCTTACTAGCGAAATCACCACCCCTACCAGCCAATCACTACCCCTACAAGCCAATCACTACCCCTGCTAGGCAATCACTACCCTTACTAGCCAATCACTACCCCTACTAGCCAATCACTACCCTTACTAGCCAATCATTACCCCTACAAGCCAATCACTACCCCAGCTAGCCAATCACTATCCTTACTAGCCAATCGCTACCCTTACTAGCCAATCACTACCCCTACAAGCCAATCACTACCCCTACAAGCCAATCACTACCCCTGCTAGGCAATCACTACCCTTACTAGCCAATCACTACCCCTACTAGCCAATCACTACCCCTACTAGCCAATCACAGCCCTTACTAGCCAATCACTACCCCTACAAGCCAATCACTACCCCTGCTAGGCAATCACTACCCTTACTAGTCAATCACTGCCCCTACTAGCCAAGCACTACCCTTATTAGCCAATCACTACCCTTACTAGCCAATCACTACCCCTACAAGCCAATCACTACCCCTGCTAGCCAATCACTACCCTTACTAGCCAATCACTACCCCTACAACCAATCACTACCCTTACTAGCCAATCACTACCCCTACTAGCCAATCACTACCCTTACTAGCCAATCACTACCCCTACACGCCAATCACTACCCCTGCTAGCCAATCACTACCCTTACTAGCCAATCACTACCCCTACTAGCCAATCACTACCCTTACTAGCCAATCACTACCCCTACACGCCAATCACTACCCCTGCTAGCCAATCACTACCCTTACTAGCCAATCACTACCCCTACAAGCCAATCACTATCCCTACAAGCCAATCACTACCCTTACTAGCCAATCACTACCCCTACTAGCCAATCACTACCCTTACTAGCCAATCACTACCCCTACAAGCCAATCACTACCCCTGCTAGCCAATCACTACCCTTACTAGCCAATCACTACCCCTACAAGCCAATCACTACCCCTACAAGCCAGGCACGAGCCCCCCTAACCGCCCTAACCGCCATACCAGCTACGAGAACGATGAGGTTGGTATAAATCACCGCAGTGTTGTACACAAAAAGTCTTTGTTTTGTCAATTCGCCACAACCATTTGTAACTGTTTCTCAAGGTTGTTTATGCGAGGAATAGCCGGCTGGGATAATTCGACACTGATCGGCATTGACAGGCATAAACATCTTTCTCTGCGCTTCTATTTGTGCAATCAATAAACACCGGAAAGGTGAGGACTGTAGAGACACCGTAGGCACACAAAAAGAGTGATGAACCTGTTTCAAGCTCGAAGTGAGGTGAGTTTTTCATAATCTATACTAATACGACGTAACACCGCGCGAGGAATGTTGGCCCCACGTATAAGCCACTGGGCGGCTTCTGTTCCCACGCCGCATACCTTCAATGAAGAACTCCTTCTGTCAGGGAACCAGCCAGACAACCAGGGTTGTTTCCGCGCCAAGCGTGCAGTTTGCACAATTTTTAATATATCCCTACAATCTGTAATATATCCCTATATAGTAGGTAAGGCTATTTGATACTTTACCACCTCGGATAGTATCACTCCTTATAGCACCTTAGTGTTAAATATATTATAAACGGGCTGTCACGGCGGACGCTTTCTGTGGTCCTCCATCAATTGGGGCCGAATGGCCAGGATAACTGAAAGCTGCAGCACATCGGCGGAAAATCAAAATACAGACTGACGTGTCAAGGTCTGAGAGCGCAGACAGTATTGAGAAGAGTAAGAGAGGTGAGGAGCGACGGAGTGTAGGAAGTATGTAGGAAGGGCAGGGCTGATAGTGCCTGGCACGACCCTAGACATCCACACCCATCCCTAGGGGTCTAACTCTACGGGCCTATCTGCACGGCCCTATCTGTACGGGGCTTTCTGTACGGGGCTTTCTGTACGGCCTACCTATACGGGCCTACCTGTATGGCCCTACCTGTATGGCCCTACCTGTACGGGCCTAACTCTACGGCCCTATCTGCACGGCCCTATCTGTACGGGGCTTTCTGTACGGGGCTTTCTGTACGGCCTACCTATACGGGCCTACCTGTATGGCCCTACCTGTACGGGCCTATCTGCACGGCCCTATCTGTACGGGGCTTTCTGTACGGGGCTTTCTGTACGGGGCTTTCTGTATGGCCTACCTATACGGGCCTACCCGTACGGGCCTATCTGTACTGGGCTTTCTGTACGAGCCTATCTGCACGGCCCTACCTGTACGGGCCTGCAAGTACGGGGCTTTCTGTACGGCCTACCTATACGGGCCTGCCTATACGGGCCTACCTGTACGGGCCTATCTGTACGGGCCTATCTGCACGGCCCTCCCTGTACGGGCCTACATGTACGGGCCTACCTGTACGGCCTCCATGGACCTACCACACGGTCACTGCGGACGGCCTCCATAGACCTACCACTCGGTCACTGCGGACGGCCCCCATAGAGCACTCTACCACTCGGTCACTGCGGACGGCCTCCAGAGACCTACCACTAGGCCACTGCGGACGGCCTCCATAGAGCACTCTACCACTCGGTCACTGCGGACGGCCCCCATAAAGCACTCTACCACTCGGTCACTGCGGACGGCCCCCATAGAGCACTCTACCACTAGGTCACTCCGGAGGGCCTCCATAGAGCACTCTACCACTCGGTCACTGCGGACGGCCCCCATAAAGCACTCTACCACTCGGTCACTGCGGACGGCCCCCATAGAGCACTCTACCACTCGGTCACTCCGGACGGCCTCCATAAAGCACTCTACCACTCGGTCAGTGCGGACGGCCCCCATAGAGCACTCTACCACTCGGTCACTGCGGACGGCCCCCATAGAGCACACTACCACTCGGTCACTCCGGACGGCCTCCATAAAGCACTCTACCACTCGGTCACTGCGGACGGCCTTCATAGAGCACTCTACCACTTAAGTCACTCCGGACGGCCTCCATAAAGCACTCTACCACTCAGTCACTACGGACGGCCTCCATAGAGCACTCTACCACTCGGTCACTGCGGACGGCCTCCATAAAGCACTCTACCACTCAGTCACTACGGACGGCCTCAATAGAGCACTCTACCACTCGGTCACTGCGGACGGCCTTCATAGAGCACTCTACCACTCGGTCACTGCGGACGGCCTCCATAGAGCACTCTACCACTCGGTCACTGCGGACGGCCCCCATAGAGCACTCTATTACTCGGTCACTGCGGACGGCCTCTATAGAACTACCACTAGGTCACTGCGGACGGCCCCCATAGAGCAATCTACCGCTCGGTCACTGCGGACGGCCCCCATAGAGCACTCTACCACTCGGTCACTGCGGACGGCCTCTATAGAGCACTCTACCACTCGGTCTCTGCGGACGGCCTCTATAGAACTACCACTAGGTCACTGCGGACGGCCCCCATAGAGCAATCTACCGCTCGGTCACTGCGGACGGCCCCCATAGAGCACTCTACCACTCGGTCACTGAGGACAGCCTCTACAGAGCACCCTACCGCTCGGTCACTGCGGACGGCCCCCGAAGAGCACTCTAAAACTCGGTCTCTGCGGACGGCCTCCCTATAGCACTCTACCACTCGGTCACTGCGGACGGCCCCCAAGGAGCACTTTAAAACTCGGTCACTGCGGACGGCCTCCATATAGCACTCTACCACTCGGTCACTGTGGACGGCCTCCATATAGCCCTCTACAACTCGGCCACTGAGGACAGCCTCTACAGAGCACCCTACCGCTCGGTCACTGCGGACGGCCCCCGAAGAGCACTCTAAAACTCGGTCTCTGCGGACGGCCTCCCTATAGCACTCTACCACTCGGTCACTGCGGACGGCCCCCAAGGAGCACTTTAAAACTCGGTCACTGCGGACGGCCTCCATATAGCACTCTACCACTCGGTCACTGCGGACGGCCTCCAAGGAGCACTTTAAACGCGGTCACTACGGACGGGCTTCATATAGCACTCTACCACTCGGTCACTGCGGACGGCCCCCAAGGAGCACTCTAAAACTCGGTCACTGCGGACGGCCTCCATAGAGCACGCTACCAGTCGGTCATTGCGGACGGCCTCCATAGAGCATTCTACCACTCGGTCACTACCCATTATTCCCCCGGACGTAACACTTACCCATTATTTCCCTTGACGTAACACTTACCCACTATTCCCCCTGACGTAACACTTACCCATTATTTCCCCCGAACGTAACACTTACCCACTATTGTCCCTGACGTAACACTTACCCATTACTCCTCCCGACGTAACACTTACCCATTATTCCCCCCGACGTAACACTTATCCATCATTTCCCCCGACGTAGCACTTACCTATTATTCCCCCTGACGTAACACTTACCCAATATTCCCCCGGATGTAACTCCTACCGACTATTCACACGGACGAATTATGCACTTACCCACTATTCCGCCGGACGTAACACTTCCCCACTATTTCCCCCGACGTAGCACTTACCCATTATTCACACGGACGTAACACTTACCCATTATTCCCCCCAACGTAACACTTACCCATTATTTCCCCCGACGTAACACTTACCCATTATTCCTCCTGACGTAACACTTACCTATTATTCCCCCCGACGTAACACTTACCCATTATTTCCCCCGACGTAACACTTACCTATTATTCCCTCCGACGTAACACTTACCCATTATTCACGCGGACCTAACACCCATTATTTCCCCCAACGTAACACTTACCCATTATTCACACGGACGTAACACTTACCCATTATTCCGCCGGGCGCGTCGAACGGTCTCGGATTGACGGAGATCAGGGCAGACTGAAGACTCTTGCGCACAACTAATCCTTAGATGATCCATTTAGACCCATGTCGCGAGTTGATACTCGAGATATATCCAAATATCCCCTAATGTCACCCACGGTGTCACCCACGCTGGAGACAAGTCGCTCACGACACGGGCCTGTCACTCACGTTACCACCCATTCAACGACAAGACGTAAGTAACTGACATTGCTAAACACTCCAGACGAATCCCATGCACTCCTGCAAAGTTTCTCTCGCTCCAGACAATACAACCACCCACGCCAGAGACAAGTCGGCTCACTCAGCGTGTACACCGCCTTACAGGACGCAGACCAGACTAACTCTGTCATCGCCTTGCCAGTAGCTGTGGTCTGGGAGAGTGCGTGCTCCCCTAACGGGTGAGTCCTAGGTCAACTGAGCTCACCGACCCCCATCCCCCCCTCCCCCCGACCACCCGGGCTCCCTGTCTGCCCGCCCTCGCCAGCACATCATCCCAGGGGCCGCCAGGAGGGCGGGGCTGGGTTAGAGGGTGCTAGCTGGCGCTGAGCTTTCCCTGGGGTCCAGCGGGCCTGGCCCCAAGGCCTCGTACGGTCCGCGGCGCGCTCTTTGGGAGGGGTGTAACGGTAGGGGGTAACAGCGGGAGGGTGACGTAGGACACAGGTTGGGTCTGGTACTAGGTGGGGGGTTGGGCCGATAGAGGGTGCCCCTAGTGTGGGGGAGCGCTTGCTGCCACTGCCTCAACGCTAGCCGTTTAGACTGCAGGAATGCCGGTTTCACGGCCGACTGACACGAAGCAAGATTAGGCAATTATTCCGCAAGGAAAAGAGCATCTTGAACTGTAATTTTTCCTTTGTAAATCTTCAGCACTGAAGTAATGCCTCACAGAGCATTGTGCAACACAGGGCAACCGAAATGGTCCTTCGACTCTCAGTGTACCGGATAAATGAAGCGTCATCATCGGCGCAAGAGGCAGTTTTCAGTTTGTACTACGATCCCGTCAGCCGAAGGCAACTTGGAGAACAAGTCTCGTGTGACTCACAAGTTAACTTTCAAGGCGTAGGCGTACCTACCACAGCTAACATGGTAGCCACCCCGAAGCCGAATGGCGTACCTACCACAGCTAACATGGTCGTTACCCCCAAGCCGAATGGCGTACCTACCACAGCTAACATGGTCAATACCCCAAGCCGAATGGCGTACCTACCACAGCTAACATGGTCGTTACCCGCAAGCCGAATGGCGTACCTACCACAGCTAACATGGTAGCCACCCCGAAGCCGAATGGCGTACCTACCACAGCTAACATGGTAGCCACCCCAAGCCGAATGGCGTACCTACCACAGCTAATATGGTCGTTACCCCCAAGCCGAATGGCGTACCTACCACAGCTAACATGGTAGCCACCCCGAAGCCGAATGGCGTACCTACCACAGCTAACATGGTAGCCACCCCAAACCGAATGGCGTACCTACCACAGCTAACATGGTCGTTACCCCCAAGCCGAATGGCGTACCTACCACAGCTAACATGGTCGCTACCCCCAAGCCGAATGGCGTACCTACCACAGCTAACATGGTAGCCACCCCGAAGCCGAATGGCGTACCTACCACAGCTAACATGAAAGCCACCCCGAAGCCGAATGGCGTACCTACCGCAGCTAACATGGTCAGTACTCCCAAACCGAATGGCGTACCTACCACAGCTAACATGGTCGTTACCCCCAAGCCGAATGGCGTACCTACCACAGCTAACATGGTAGCCACCCCGAAGCCGAATGGCGTATCTACCACAGCTAACATGGTAGCCACCCCGAAGCCGATTGGCGTACCTACCACAGCTAACATGGTCAGTACTCCCAAACCGAATGGCGTACCTACCACAGCTAACATGGTCGTTACCCCCAAGCCGAATGGCGTACCTACCACAGCCAACATGGTAGCCACCCCAAGCCGAATAGCGTACCTACCACAGCTAACATGGTAGCCACCCCGAAGCCGAATGGCGTTCCTACCACATTTAACATGGTAGCCACCCCGAAGCCGAATGGCGTACCTACCACAGCTAACATGGTAGCCACCCCTAAGCCGAATGGCGTACCTACCACAGCTAACATGGTAGCCACCCCCAAGCCGAATGGCGTACCTACCACAGCTAACATGGTAGCCACCCCAAGCCGAATGGCGTACCTACCACAGCTAACATGGTCGTTACCCGCGAGCCGAATGGCGTACCTACCACAGCTAACATGGTCAGTACCCCAAGCCGAATGGCGTACCTACCACAGCTAACATAGTAGCCACCCCGAAGCCGAATGGCGTACCTACCACAGCTAACATGGTAGCCACTCCGAAGCCGAATGGCGTACCTACCACAGCTAACATGGTAGCCACCCCGAAGCCGAATGGCGTACCTACCACAGCTAACAAGATAGCCACCCCGAAGCCGAATGGCGTACCTACCACAGCTAACATGGTAGCCACCCCGAAGCCGAATGGCGTACTTACCACAGCTAACATGATAGCCACCCCGAAGCCGAATGGCGTACCTACCACAGCTAATATGGTAGCCACCCCGAAGCCGAATGGCCTACCACAGCTAACATGGTAGCCACCCCGAAGCCGAATGGCGTACCTACCACAGCTAACATGGTCAGTACTCCCAAGCCGAATGGCGTACCTACCACAGCTAACATGGTCAATACCCCAAGCCGAATGGCGTACCTACCACAGCTAACATGGTCGTTACCCGCAAGCCGAATGGCCTACCTACCACAGCTAACATGGTCAGTACTCCCAAGCCGAATGGCGTACCTACCACAGCTAACATGGTCAATACCCCAAGCCGAATGGCGTACCTACCACAGCTAACATGGTCGTTACCCCCAAGCCGAATGGCCTACCTACCACAGCTAACATGGTCGTTACTCCCAAGCCGAATGGCGTACCTACCACAGCTAACATGGTCAATACCCCAAGCCGAATGGCGTACCTACCACAGCTAACATGGTCGTTACCCGCAAGCCGAATGGCGTACCTACCACAGCTAACATGGTCAGTACTCCCAAGCCGAATGGCGTACCTACCACAGCTAACATGGTCAATACCCCAAGCCGAATGGCGTACCTACCACAGCTAACATGGTCGTTACCCCCAAGCCGAATGGCCTACCTACCACAGCTAACATGGTCGTTACCCGCGAGCCGAATGGCGTACCTACCACAGCTAACATGGTAGCCACCCCGAAGCCGAATGGCGTACCTACCACAGCTAACATGGTAGCCACCCCGAAGCCGAATGGCGTACCTACCACAGCTAACATGGTAGCCACCCCGAAGCCGAATGGCGTTCCTACCACAGCTAACATGGTAGCCACCACGAAGCCGAATGGCGTACCTACCACAGCTAACATGGTAGCCACCCCGAAGCCGAATGGCGTACCTACCACAGCTAACATGGTAGCCACCCCAAGCCGAATGGCGTACCTACCACAGCTAACATGGTAACCACCCCGAAGCCGAATGGCGTACCTACCACAGCTAACATGGTAGCCACCCCGAAGCCGAATGGCGTACCTACCACAGCTAACATGTTGGCCACCCCGAAGCCGAATGGCGTACCTACCACAGCTAACATGGTAGCCACCCCCAAGCCGAATGGCGTACCTACCACAGCTAACATGGTCAGTACTCCCAAGCCGAATGGCGTACCTACCACAGCTAACATGGTCAATACCCCAAGCCGAATGGCGTACCTACCACAGCTAACATGGTCAATACCCCAAGCCGAATGGCGTACCTACCACAGCTAACATGGTCGTTACCCCCAAGCCGAATGGCGTACCTACCACAGCTAACATGGTCGTTACCCGCGAGCCGAATGGCGTACCTACCACAGCTAACATGGTAGCCACCCCGAAGCCGAATGGCGTACCTACCACAGCTAACATGGTAGCCATCCCGAAGCCGAATGGCGTACCTACCACAGGTAACATGGTAGCCACCCCGAAACCGAATGGCGTACCTACCACAGCTAACATGGTAGCCACCCCGAAGCCGAATGGCGTACCTACCACAGCTAACATGGTAGCCACCCCGAAGCCGAATGGCGTACCTACCACAGCTAACATGGTAGCCACCCCGAAGCCGAATGGCGTACCTACCACAGCTAACATGGTAGCCACCCCCAAGCCGAATGGCGTACCTACCACAGCTAACATGGTCAGTACTCCCAAGCCGAATGGCGTACCTACCACAGCTAACATGGTCAATACCCCAAGCCGAATGGCGTACCTACCACAGCTAACATGGTCGTTACCCGCAAGCCGAATGGCGTACCTACCACAGCTAACATGGTCGTTACCCCCAAGCCGAATGGCGTACCTACCACAGCTAACATGGTCGTTACCCGCAAGCCGAATGGCGTACCTACCACAGCTAACATGGTCAATACCCCCAAGCCGAATGGCGTACCTACCACAGCTAACATGGTAGCCACCCCGAAGCCGAATGGCGTACCTACCACAGCTAACATGGTCGTTACCCGGAAGCCGAATGGCGTACCTACCATAGCTAACATGGTCAATACCCCCAAGCCGAATGGCGTACCTACCACAGCTAACATGGTCGTTACCCGGAAGCCGAATGGCGTACCTACCACAGCTAACATGGTCGTTACCCGGAAGCCGAATGGCGTACCTACCACAGCTAACATGGTCGTTACCCCCAAGCCGAATGGCGTACCTACCACAGCTAACATGGTAGCCACCCCAAGCCGAATGGCGTACCTACCACAGCTAACATGGTAGCCACCCCGAAGCCGAATGGCGTACCTACCACAGCTAACATGGTAGCCACCCCGAAGCCGAATGGCGTACCTACCACAGCTAACATGGTCAATACCCCAAGCCGAATGGCGTACTTACCACAGCTAACATGGTCGTTACCCGCAAGCCGAATGGCTTACCTACCACGGCTAACATGGTCGCTCCCGCAAGCCGAATGGCGTACCTACCACAGCTAACATGGTCGTTACCCGCAAGCCGAATGGCGTACCTACCACAGCTAACATGGTCAGTACTCCCAAGCCGAATGGCGTACCTACCACAGCTAACATGGTCGTTACCCCAAGCCGAATGGCGTACCTACCACAGCTAACATGGTCGTTACCCGGACGCAAAATGGCGTACCTACCACAGCTAACATGGTGGTTACCCCCAAGCCGAATGGCGTACCTACCACAGGGTTGCCATTTACAAATGTATCTGGTGAGTCAGGTGGTACACAAGGTTTTCCATTTACATGTGTATCTCATGAGTCAGGTGGACATTACAAGGGTTGCAATTTACATGTGTATCTGGTGAGTCAGGTGGTACACAAGGGTTGCCATTTACGGGTGTATATGGTGAGTCAGGTGGTACACAAGGGCTGCCATTTACAAGTGTATCTGGTGAGTCAGGTGGTACACAAGGGTTGCCATTTACAGGTGTACATGGTGAGTCAGGTGGTACACAAGGGCTGCCATTTACAAGTGTATCTGGTGGGTCAGGAGGTACACAAGGGTTGCCATTTACCGGTGTATATGGTGAGTCAGGTGGTACACAAGGGCTGCCATTTACATGTGTATCTCATGAGTCAGGTGGACATTACAAGGGTTGCAATTTACATGTGTATCTGGTGAGTCAGGTGGTACACAAGGGTTGCCATTTACAGGTGTATATGGTGAGTCAGGTGGTACACAAGGGCTGCCATTTACAAGTGTATCTGGTGAGTCAGGTGGTACACAAGGGTTGCCATTTACAGGTGTATATGGTGAGTCAGGTGGAACACAAGGGCTGCCATTTACAAGTGTATCTGGTGAGTCAGGTGGTACACAAGGGTTGCCATTTACAGGTGTATATGGTGAGTCAGGTGGTACACAAGGGCTGCCATTTACATGTGTATCTGGTGAGTCAGGTGGTACAAAGTGTTGCCATTTACAAGTGTATCTGGTGAGTCTGGTGGTACACAAAGGTTGCCATTTACAAGTGTATCTGGTGAGTAAGGGGGTACACAAGGGTTGCCATTTACATGTGTATCTGGTGAGTCAGGTGGTACACAAAGTTTGCCATTTACATGTGTATCTGGTGTGTCAGGTGGTAAACAACGGTTGCCATTAACAGGTGTATCTGGTGAGTTATATGGTACACAAGGGTTGCCATATACAAGTGTATCTGGTGGGTACAGGTTGTACACAAGGGCTGCCATTTACAAGTGTATCTGGTGAGTCAGGTGGTACACAAGGGTTGCCATTCACATGTGTACCTGGTGAGTCAGGTGGTACACAAAGTGTGCTATTTACATGTGCATCCAGTAAGTCAGGTGGTGCACAAGGGTTGCCATTTACATGTGTATCTGGTGAGTCAGGTGGTACACAAGGGTTGCCATATACAAGTGTATCTGGCGAGTACAGGTGGTACACAAGGGCTGCCATTTACAAGTGTATCTGGTGAGCCATATGGTACACAAGGTTTCCATTCACACGTGTACCTGGTGAGTCAGGTGGACATTACAGGTAGTTGCCATTTACATGTGTATCTGGTGAGTCAGGTGGCACACAAGGGCTGCCATTTGCAAGTGTATCTAGTGAGTCAGGTGGTACACAAGGGTTACCATTTACATGTGTATCTGGTGAGTCAGGTGGTACACAAGGGTTGCCATTTACAAGTGTATCTGGTGAGTCAGGTGGTACACAAGGGTTGCCATTCACATGTGTTTCTGGTGAGTCAGGTGGCACACCAGGGTTGTCATTTGCAAGTGTATCTGGTGAGTCAGGTGGACATTACAGGTAGTTGCCATTTACATGTGTATCTGGTGAGTCAGGTGGTACACAAGGGTTGCCATTTACATGTGTATCTGGTAAGTCAGGTGGACATTACAAGGATTGTCATTTACATGTGTATCTGGTGTGTCAGGTGGCACACAAGGGTGGCCATTTACAGGTGTATCTGGGGAGTCATGTGGTACACAAGGGTTGCCATATACAAGTGTATCTGGTGAGTACAGGTGGTACACAAGGGCTGCCATTTACAAGTGTATCTGGTGAGTCAGGTGGTACACAAGGGTTGCCATTCACATGTGTACCTGGTGAGTAAGGTGGTACACAAAGTGTGCCATATACTTGTGTATCCGATCAGTCCGGTGGTACACAAGGGTTGCCATTTACAAGTGTATCTGGTGAGTCAGGTGGACATTACAAGTAGTTGCCATTTACACGTGTATCTGGTGAGTCAGGTGGCACACAAGTGTTGCCATTTACATGTGTATCTGGTGAGTCAGGTGGCACACATGGGCTGCCATTTACACGTGTATCTGGTGAGTCAGGTGGTGCACACGGGTTGCCATTTAAATGTGTATCTGGTGAGTCAGGGGGTACACAAGGGTTGCCATTTACAAGTGTATCTGGTGAGTCAATTGGTACACAAGTGTTTCCATTTACATGTGTATCTGGTGAGTCAGGTAGACATTACAAGGATTGTCATTTACATGTGTATCTGGTGTGTCAGGTGGTGCACAAGGGTTGCCATTTACATGTGTATCTGGCGAGTCATGTGGTACACAAGGGTTGCCATATACAAGTGTATCTGTGAGTCAGGTGGTACACAAGGGCTGCCATTTACAAGTGTATCAGGTGAGTCATGTGGTGCACAAGGGTTGCCATTCATATGTGTACCTGGTGAGTCAGGTTGTATACAACGGTTGCCATTGACAAGTGTATCTGGTGAGTCAGGTGGTAAAAATGGTTGCAATTTACAAGTGTATCTGGTGAGTCAGGTGGACATTACAGGGGGTTGCCATTTACATGTGTATCTGGTGAGTCATGTGGTACACAAGGGTTGCCATTTACAAGTGTATCTTGTGAGTCAGGTGGTACGCAAGGGTTGCCATTTACATGTGTATCTGGTGAGTCAGGTGCTACACAAGGGTTGCCATTTACATGTATATCTGGTGAGTCAGGTGGTACACAAATGTTGCCATTTACATGTGAATATGGTGAGTCAGGTGGTACACAAGGGTTGCCATTTACAAGTGTATCTGGTAAGTCAGGTGGTACACAAGGGTTGCCATTTACAAGTGTATCTGGGGAGTCACGTGGTACACAAAGGTTGCCATTTACAAGTGCTGGTGAGTCAGGTGGTACACAGGGGTTGCAACTTAGAAGTGTATCTGGTGAGTCAGGTGGTGCACCAGGGTCGCCATTTGCAAGTGTATCTGGTGAGTCAGGTGGATATTACAGGTAGTTGCCATTGACATGTGTATCTTGTGAGTCAGGTGGTACACAAGGGTTGCCATTTACATGTGTATCTGGTGTGTCCGGTGGTACACAAGGGTTGCTATTTACAGGTGTATCTGGTGAGTCATGTGGTACACAAGGGTTGCCATATACAAGTGTATCTGGCGAGTACAGGTGGTACACAAGGGCTGCCATTTACAAGTGTATCTGGTGAGTCATATGGTACACAAGGTTTCCATTCACACGTGTACCTGGTGATTCAGGTGGTACACAACCGTTGCCATTTACAAGTGTATCTGGTGAGTCAGGTGGTACACAAAGTGTGCCATTTACTTGTGTATCCGATGAGTCCGGTGGTACACAAGGGTTGCCATTTACAAGTGTATCTGGTGAGTCAGGTGGACATTACAGGTAGTTGCCATTTACATGTGTATCTGGTGAGTCAGGTGGTACACAAGTGTTGCCATTTACAAGTGTATCTGGCTCAGTCAGGTGGTACACAAGGGTTACCATTTACAAGAGTATCTTGTGAGTCAGGTGGTGCACAAGGGTTGTCATTTACATGTGTATCTGGTGAGTCAGGTGGTACACAAGGGTTGCCATTTACACGTGTATCTGGTGAGTCATGTGGTGCACAAGGGTTGCTATTTACATGTGTATCTGGTGAGTCAGGTGGTACACAAAGTGTGCCATATACTTGTGTATCCGATCAGTCCGGTGGTACACAAGGGTTGCCATTTATAAGTGTATCTGGTGAGTCAGGTGGACATTACAGGTAGTTGCCATTTACACGTGTATCTGGTGAGTCAGGTGGCACACAAGTGTTGCCATTTACATGTGTATCCGGTGAGTTAGGTGGCACACAAGGGTTGCCATTTACAAGTGTATCTGGCTGAGTCAGGTGGTACACAAGGGTTACCATTTACAAGTGTATCTGGTGAGTCAGGTGGTACACAACGGTTGTCATTTACAAGTGTATCTGGTAAGTCAGGTGGTACACATGGGCTGCCATTTACACGTGTATCTGCTGAGTCAGGTGGTGCACACGGGTTGCCATTTACATGTGTATCTGGTGAGTCAGGTGGTACACAAGGGTTGCCATTTACAAGTGTATCTGGTGAGTCAGTTGGTACACAAGGGTTTCTATTTACATGTGTATCTGGTGAGTCAGGTAGACATTACAAGGATTGTCATTTACATGTGTATCTGGTGTGTCAGGTGGTGCACAAGGGTTGCCATTTACATGTGTATCTGGCGAGTCATGTGGTACACAAGGGTTGCCATATACAAGTGTATCTGTGAGTCAGGTGGTACACAAGGGCTGCCATTTACAAGTGTATCAGGTGAGTCATGTGGTGCACAAGGGTTGCCATTCATATGTGTACCTGGTGAGTCAAGTTGTACACAACGGTTGCCATTGACAAGTGTATCTGGTGAGTCAGGTGGTAAAAATGGTTGCAATTTACAAGTGTATCTGGTGAGTCAGGTGGACATTACAGGGGGTTGCCATTTACATGTGTATCTGGTGAGTCATGTGGTACACACCGGTTGCCATTTACAAGTGTATCTGGTGAGTCAGGTGCTACACAAGGGTTGCCATTTACATGTATATCTGGTGAGTCAGGTGGTACACAAATGTTGCCCTTTACATGTGAATATGGTGAGTCAGGTGGTACACAAGGGTTGCCATTTACAAGTGTATCTGGTAAGTCAGGTGGCACATAAGGGTAGCCATTTACAAGTGTATCTGGGGAGTCACGTGGTACACAAAGGTTGCCATTTACAAGTGCTGGTGAGTCAGGTGGTACACAGGGGTTGCAACTTACATGTGTATATGGTGAGTGAGGTGGTGCACCAGGGTCGCCATTTGCAAGTGTATCTGGTGAGTCAGGTGGACATTACAGGTAGTTGCCATTGACATGTGTATCTTGTGAGTCAGGTGGTACACAAGGGTTGCCATTTACATGTGTATCTGGTGAGTCCGGTGGTACAAAGTGTTGCCATTTACATATGTATCTGGTGAGTCCGTTGGTACACAAGGATTGTCATTTACATGTGTATCTGGTGAGCCAGGTGGTACACAAGGGTTGCCATTTACAGGTGTATCTGGTGAGTCAGGTGGTACACAAGGGTTGCCATATACAAGTGTATCTGCGAGTCAGGTGGTACACAAGGGCTGCCATTTACAAGTGTATCAGGTGAATCATGTGGTGCACAAGGGTTGCCATTCATATGTGTACCTGGTGAGTCAGGTTGTACACAACGGTTGCCATTGACAAGTGTATCTGGTGAGTCAGGTGGTAAAAATGGTTGCAATTTACAAGTGTATCTGGTGAGTCAGGTGGACATTACAGGGGGTTGCCATTTACATGTGTATCTGGTGAGTCATGTGGTACACAAGGGTTGCCATTTACAAGTGTATCTTGTGAGTCAGGTGGTACGCAAGGGTTGCCATTTACATGTGTATCTGGTGAGTCAGGTGCTACACAAGGGTTGCCATTTACATGTGTATCTGGTAAGTCAGGTGGTACGCAAGGGTTGCCATTTACAAGTGTATCTGAGGAGTCACGTGGTACACGAAGGTTGCCATTTACAAGTGCTGGTGAGTCAGGTGGTAAACAGGGGTTGCAACTTACATATGTATCTGGTGAGTCCGTCGGTACACAAGGATTGTCATTTACATGTGTATCTGGTGAGCCAGGTGGTACACAAGTGTTGCCAATTACATGTGTATCTGGTGAGTCAGGTGGTACACAAGGGTTGCCATTTACATGTGTATCTGGCGAGTCAGGTGGTGTAAAGTGTTGCCATTTACGAGTGTATCTGGTGAGTCAGGTGGTACACAAGGGTTGCCATTTACAAGTGTATCTGGTGAGTCAGGTGGTACACAAGGGTTGCAATTTACATGTGTATCTGGTAAGTCAAGTGGACATTACAAGCATTGTCATGTACATGTGTATCTGGTGTGTCAGGTGGTACACAAGGGTTGCCATTTACACGTGTATCTGGTGAGTCATGTGGTACACAAGGGTTGCCATATACAAGTGTATCTGGTGAGTACAGGTGGTACACAAGGGCTGCCATTTACAAGTGTATCTGGTGAGTCATATGGTACACAAGGTTTCCATTCACACGTGTACCTGGTGATTCAGGTGGTACACAAAGTGTGCCATTTACTTGTGTATCCGATGAGTCCGGTGGTACACAAGGGTTGCCATTTACAAGTGTATCTGGTGAGTCAGGTGGACATTACAGGTAGTTTCCATTTACATGTGTATCTGGTGAATCAGGTGGTACACAAGTGTTGCTATTTACATGTGTATCTGGTGAGTCAGGTGGCACACAAGGGTTGCCATTTACAAGTGTATCTGGCTCAGTCAGGTGGTACACAAGGGTTACCATTTACAAGTGTATCTTGTGAGTCAGGTGGTGCACAAGGGTTGTCATTTACATGTGTATCTGGTGAGTCAGGTGGTACACAAGGGTTGCCATTTACACGTGTATCTGGTGAGTCATGTGGTGCACAAGGGTTGCCATTTACATGTGTATCTGGTGAGTCAGGTGGTACAAAGTGTTGCCATTTACAATTGTATCTGGTGAGTCAGGTGGTACACAAAGTGCGCCAAATACTTGTGAATCCGATCAGTCCGGTGGTACACAAGGGTTGCCATTTACAAGTGTATCTGGTGAGTCAGGTGGACATTACAGGTAGTTGCCATTTACACGTGTATCTGGTGAGTCAGGTGGCACACAAGTGTTGCCATTTACATGTGTATCTGGTGAGTCAGGTGGCACACAAGTTTTGCCATTTACAAGTGTATCTGGCTGAGTCAGGTGGTACACAAGGGTTACCATTTACAAGTGTATCTGGTGAGTCAGGTGGTACGCAAGGTTTGTCATTTACAAGTGTATCTGGTAAGTCAGGTGGTACACATGGGCTGCCATTTACACGTGTATCTGCTGAGTCAGGTGGTGCACACGGGTTGCCATTTACATGTGTATCTGGTGAGTCAGGTGGTACACAAGGGTTGCCATTTACAAGTGTATCTGGTGAGTCAGTTGGTACACAAGGGTTTCCATTTACATGTGTATCTGGTGAGTCAGGTAGACATTACAAGGATTGTCATTTACATGTGTATCTGGTGTGTCAGGTGGTGCACAAGGGTTGCCATTTACATGTGTATCTGGCGAGTCATGTGGTACACAAGGGTTGCCATATACAAGTGTATCTGTGAGTCAGGTGGTACACAAGGGCTGCCATTTACAAGTGTATCAGGTGAGTCATGTGGTGCACAAGGGTTGCCATTCATATGTGTACCTGGTGAGTCAGGTTGTACACAACGGTTGCCATTGACAAGTGTATCTGGTGAGTCAGGTGGTAAAAATGGTTGCAATTTACAAGTGTATCTGGTGAGTCAGGTGGACATTACAGGGGGTTGCCATTTACATGTGTATCTGGTGAGTCATGTGGTACACAAGGGTTGCCATTTACAAGTGTATCTTTTGAGTCAGGTGGTACGCAAGGGTTGCCATTTACATGTGTATCTGGTGAGTCAGGTGCTACACAAGGGTTGCCATTTACATGTATATCTGGTGAGTCAGGTGGTACACAAATGTTGCCATTTGCATGTGAATATGGTGAGTCAGGTGGTACACTAGGGTTGCCATTTACCAGTGTATCTGGTAAGTCAGGTGGTACACAAGGGTTGCTATTTACAAGTGTATCTGGGGAGTCACGTGGTACACAAAGTTGCTATTTACATGTGTATCTGGTGAGTCAGGTGGCACACAAGGGTTGCCATTTACAAGTGTATCTGGCTCAGTCAGGTGGTACACAAGGGTTACCATTTACAAGTGTATCTTGTGAGTCAGGTGGTGCACAAGGGTTGTCATTTACATGTGTATCTGGTGAGTCAGGTGGTACACAAGGGTTGCCATTTACACGTGTATCTGGTGAATCATGTGGTGCACAAGGGTTGCCATTTACATGTGTATCTGGTGAGTCAGGTGGTACAAAGTGTTGCCATTTACAATTGTATCTGGTGAGTCAGGTGGTACACAAAGTGTGCCATATACTTGTGTATCCGATCAGTCCGGTGGTACACAAGGGTTGCCATTTACAAGTGTATCTGGTGAGTCAGGTGGACATTACAGGTGGTTGTCATTTACACGTGTATCAGGTGAGTCAGGTGGCACACAAGTGTTGCCATTTACATGTGTATCTGGTGAGTCAGGTGGCACACAAGGGTTGCCATTTACAAGTGTATCTGGCTGAGTCAGGTGGTACACAAGGGTTACCATTTACAAGTGTATCTGGTGAGTCAGGTGGTACACAAGGTTTGTCATTTACAAGTGTATCTGGTAAGTCAGGTGGTACACATGGGCTGCCATTTACACGTGTATCTGCTGAGTCAGGTGGTGCACACGGGTTGCCATTTACATGTGTATCTGGTGAGTCAGGTGGTACACAAGGTTTGCCATTTACAAGTGTATCTGGTGAGTCAGTTGGTACACAAGGGTTTCCATTTACATGTGTATCTGGTGAGTCAGGTAGACATTACAAGGATCGTCATTTACATGTGTATCTGGTGTGTCAGGTGGTGCACAAGGGTTGCCATTTACATGTGTATCTGGCGAGTCATGTGGTACACGAGGGTTGCCATATACAAGTGTATCTGTGAGTCAGGTGGTACACAAGGGCTGCCATTTACAAGTGTATCAGGTGAGTCATGTGGTGCACCAGGGTCGCCATTTGCAAGTGTATCTGGTGAGTCCGGTGGTACAAAGTGTTGCCATTTGCATATGTATCTGGTGAGTCCGTTGGTACACAAGCATTGTCATTTACATGTGTATCTGGTGAGCCAGGTGGTACACAAGGGTTGCCATTTACAGGTGTATCTGGTGAGTCAGGTGGCACACAAGGGTTGCCATATACAAGTGTATCTGTGAGTCAGGTGGTACACAAGGGCTGCCATTTACAAGTGTATCAGGTGAGTCATGTGGTTCACAAGGGTTGCCATTCATATGTGTACCTGGTGAGTCAGGTTGTACACAACGGTTGCCATTGAAAGTGTATCTGGTGAGTCAGGTGGTAAAAATGGTTGCAATTTACAAGTGTATCTGGTGAGTCAGGTGGACATTACAGGGGGTTGCCATTTACATGTGTATCTGGTGAGTCATGTGGTACACAAGGGTTGCCATTTACAAGTGTATCTTGTGAGTCAGGTGGTACGCAAGGGTTGCCATTTACATGTGTATCTGGGGAGTCAGGTGCTACACAAGGGTTGCCATTTACATGTATATCTGGTGAGTCAGGTGGTACACAAATGTTGCCATTTACATGTGAATATGGCTAGTCAGGTGGTACACAAGGGTTGCCATTTACAAGTGTATCTGGTAAGTCAGGTGGTACACAAGGGTTGCCATTTACAAGTGTATCTGGGGAGTCACGTGGTACACAAAGGTTGCCATTTACAAGTGCTGGTGAGTCAGGTGGTACACAGGGGTTGCAACTTACAAGTGTATCTGGTGAGTCAGGTGGTGCACCAGGGTCGCCATTTGCAAGTGTATCTGGTGAGTCAGGTGGACATTATAGGTAGTTGCCATTGACATGTGTATCTTGTGAGTCAGGTGGTACACAAGGGTTGCCATTTACATGTGTATCTGGTGAGTCCGGTGGTACAAAGTGTTGCCATTTACATATGAATCTGGTGAGTCCGTCGGTACACAAGGACTGTCATTTACATGTGTATCTGGTGAGCCAGGTGGTACACAAGGGTTGCCATTTACAGGTGTATCTGGTGAGTCAGGTGGTACACAAGGGTTGCCATTTACAGGTGTATCTGGCGAGTCAGGTGGTGTAAAGTGTTGCCGTTTACAAGTGTATCTGTTGAGTCAGGTGGTACACAAGGGTTGCCATTTACAAGTGTATCTGGTGAGTCAGGTGGTACACAAGGGTTGCCATTTACATGTGTATCTGGTAAGTCAAGTGGACATTAAAAGGGTTGCCATTTACAAGTGTATCTTGTGAGTCAGGTGGTACGCAAGGGTTGCCATTTACAGGTGTATCTGGCGAGTCATGTGGTACACAAGGGTTGCCATATACAAGTGTATCTGGTGAGTACAGGTGGTACACAAGGGCTGCCATTTACAAGTGTATCTGGTGAGTCATATGGTACACAAGGTTTCCATTCACACGTGTACCTGGTGATTCAGGTGGTACACAACCGTTGCCATTTACAAGTGTATCTGGTGAGTCAGGTGGTACACAAAGTGTGCCATTTACTTGTGTATCCGATGAGTCCGGTGGTACACAAGGGTTGCCATTTACAAGTGTATCTGGCTGAGTTAGGTGGTACACAAGGGTTACCATTTACAAGTGTATCTTGTGAGTCAGATGGTGCACAAGGGTTGTCATTTACATGTGTATCTGGTGAGTCAGGTGGTACACAAGGGTTGCCAGTGACACGTGTATCTGGTGAGTCATGTGGTGCACAAGGGTTGCCATTTACATGTGTATCTGGTGAGTCAGGTGGTACAAAGTGTTTTCATTTACAATTGTATCTGGTGAGTCAGGTGGTACACAAAGTGTGCCATATACTTGTGTATCCGATTAGTCCGGTGGTACACAAGGGTTGCCATTTACCAGCATATCTGTTGAGTCAGGTGGACATTACAGGTAGTTGCCATTTACACGTGTATCTGGTGAGTCAGGTGGCACACAAGTGTTGCCATTTACAAGTGTATCTGGCTGAGTCAGGTGGTACACAAGGGTTACCATTTACAAGTGTATCTGGTGAGTCAGGTGGTACACAAGGGTTGTCATTTACAAGTGTATCTGGTGAGTCAGGTGGTACACATGGGCTGCCATTTACACGTGTATCTGGTGAGTCAGGTGGTGCACACGGGATGCCATTTACACGTGTATCTGGTGAGTCAGGTGGTACACAAGGGTTGCCATTTACAAGTGTATCTGGTGAGTCAGTTGGTACACAAGGGTTTCCATTTACATGTGTATCTGGTGAGTCAGGTAGACATTACAAGGATTGTCATTTACATGTGTATCTGGTGTGTCAGGTGGTGCACAAGGGTTGCCATTTACATGTGTATCTGGCGAGTCATGTGGTACACAAGGGTTGCCATATACAAGTGTATCTGTGAGTCAGGTGGTACACAAGGGCTGCCATTTACAAGTGTATCAGGTGAGTCATGTGGTGCACAAGGGTTGCCATTCATATGTGTACCTGGTGAGTCAAGTTGTACACAACGGTTGCCATTGACAAGTGTATCTGGTGAGTCAGGTGGTAAAAATGGTTGCAATTTACAAGTGTATCTGGTGAGTCAGGTGGACATTACAGGGGGTTGCCATTTACATGTGTATCTGGTGAGTCATGTGGTACACAAGGGTTGCCATTTACAAGTGTATCTTGTGAGTCAGGTGGTACGCAAGGGTTGCCATTTACATGTGTATCTGGTGAGTCAGGTGCTACACAAGGGTTGCCATTTACATGTATATCTGGTGAGTCAGGTGGTACACAAATGTTGCCATTTACATGTGAATATGGCTAGTCAGGTGGTACACAAGGGTTGCCATTTACAAGTGTATCTGGTAAGTCAGGTGGTACACAAGGGTTGCCATTTACAAGTGTATCTGGGGAGTCACGTGGTACACAAAGGTTGCCATTTACATGTGTATCCGGTGAGTCAGGTTGTACACAAAGGTTGCCACTTTGCAAGTGTTTCTGGTGAGTCAGCTGGACATTGCAGGTAGTTGCCATTTACATGTGTATCTGGTCAGTCAGGTGGTACACAAGGGTTGCCATTTACAAGAGTCAGTTGGTACACAAGGGTTACCATTTACAAGTGTATCTGGTGAGTCAGGTGGTACACAAGGGTTACCATTTACATGTGTATCTGGTGAGTCAGGTGGTACACAAGGGTTGCCATTCACATGTGTATCTGGTGAGTCAGGTGGTACACCAGGGTTGCCATTTGCAAGTGTATCTGGTGAGTCAGGTGGACATTACAGGTAGTTGCCATTTACATGTGTATCTGGCGAGTCATGTGGTACACAAGGGTTGCCATATACAAGTGTATCTGTGAGTCAAGCGGTACACAAGAACTGCCATTTACAAGTGTATCTGGTGAGTCATATGGTACACAAGGGTTGCCATATACAAGTGTATCTGGTAAGTCAGGTGGTACACACGGGTTGCCATTTACAAGTGTATCTGGTGAGTCAGGTGGTACATAAGGGTTGTCATTCATATGTGTACCTGGTGAGTCAGGTTGTACACAACGGTTGGCATTTACAAGTGTATCTGGTGAGTCAGGTGGTAAAAATGGTTGCCATTTACCAGTGTATATGGTGAGTCATGTGGTACACAAGGGTTGCCATTTACAGGTGTATCTGACGAGTCATGTGGCACCCAAGTGTTGCCATATACAAATATATCTGTGAGTCATATGGTACACAAGGGTTGCCATATACAAGTGTATCTGGTAAGTCAGGTGGTACACACGGGTTGCCATTTACAAGTGTATCTTGTGAGTCAGGTGGTCCGCAAGGGTAGCCATTTACAAGTGTATCTGGGGAGTCACGTGGTACACAAAGGTTGCCATTTACAAGTGCTGGTGAGTCAGGTGGTACACAGGGGTTGCAACTTACATGTGTATCTGGTGAGTCAGGTGGTGCACCAGGGTCGCCATTTGCAAGTGTATCTGGTGAGTCATGTGGACATTACAGGTAATTGCCATTGACATGTGTATCTTGTGAGTCAGGTGGTACACAAGGGTTGCCATTTACATGTGTATCTGGTGAGTCCGGTGGTACAAAGCGTTGCCATTTACATATGTATCTGGTGAATCCGTTGGTACACATGGATTGTCATTTACATGTGTATCTGGTGAGCCAGGTGGTACACAAGGGTTGCCATTTACAGTTGTATCTGGTGAGTCAGGTGGTACACAAGGGTTGCCATTTACATGTGTATCTGGCGAGTCAGGTGGTGTAAAGTGTTGCCATTTACAAGTGTAACTGGTGAGTACAGGTGGTACACAAGGGCTGCCATTTACAAGTGTATCTGGTGAGTCATATGGTACACAAGGTTTCCATTCACACGTGTACCTGGTGATTCAGGTGGTACGCAACCGTTGCCATTTGCAAGTGTATCTGGTGAGTCAGGTGGTACACAAAGTGTGCCATTTACTTGTGTATCCGATGAGTCCGGTGATACACAAGGGTTGCCATTTACAAGTGTATCTGGTGAGTCAGGTGGACATTACAGGTAGTTGCCATTTACATGTGTATCTGGTGAGTCAGGTGGTACACAAATGTTGCTACTTACATGTGTATCTGGTGAGTCAGGTGGCACACAAGGGTTGCCATTTACAAGTGTATCTGGCTCAGTCAGGTGGTACACAAGGGTTACCATTTACAAGTGTATCTTGTGAGTCAGGTGGTGCACAAGGGTTGTCATTTACATGTGTATCTGGTGAGTCAGGTGGTACACAAGGGTTGCCATTTACACGTGTATCTGGTGAGTCATGTGGTGCACAAGGGTTGTCATTTACATGTGTATCTGGTGAGTCAGGTGGTACAAAGTGTTGCCATTTACAATTGTATCTGGTGAGTCAGGTGGTACACAAGGGTTGTCATTTACAAGTGTATCTGGTGAGTCAAGGGGTACACAAGGGTTGCCATTTACATGAGTATCTGGTGAGTCAGGTGGTACACAAAGTTTGCCATTTACATGTGTATCTGGTGTGTCAGGTGGTACACAAGGGTTGCCATTTGCAGGTGTATCTGGTGAGTTATGTGGTACACAAAGGTTTCCATATACAAGTGTATCTGGTGAGTAAAGGTGGTACACAAGGGCTGCCATTTACAGGTGTATCTGGTGAGTCAGGTGGTACACAAGGGTTGCCATTTACAGGTGTATCTGGTGAGTCAGGTGGTACACAAGGGTTGCCATTTACAGGTGTATCTGGCGAGTCAGGTGGTGTAAAGTGTTGCCGTTTACAAGTGTATCTGTTGAGTCAGGTGGTACACAAGGGTTGCCATTTACAAGTGTATCTGGTGAGTCAGGTGGTACACAAGGGTTGCCATTTACATGTGTATCTGGTAAGTCAAGTGGACATTAAAAGGGTTGCCATTTACAAGTGTATCTTGTGAGTCAGGTGGTACGCAAGGGTTGCCATTTACTGGTGTATCTGGCGAGTCATGTGGTACACAAGGGTTGCCATATACAAGTGTATCTGGTGAGTACAGGTGGTACACAAGGGCTGCCATTTACAAGTGTATCTGGTGAGTCATATGGTACACAAGGTTTCCATTCACACGTGTACCTGGTGATTCAGGTGGTACACAACCGTTGCCATTTACAAGTGTATCTGGTGAGTCAGGTGGTACACAAAGTGTGCCATTTACTTGTGTATCCGATGAGTCCGGTGGTACACAAGGGTTGCCATTTACAAGTGTATCTGGCTCAGTTAGGTGGTACACAAGGGTTACCATTTACAAGTGTATCTTGTGAGTCAGATGGTGCACAAGGGTTGTCATTTACATGTGTATCTGGTGAGTCAGGTGGTACACAAGGGTTGCCAGTGACACGTGTATCTGGTGAGTCATGTGGTGCACAAGGGTTGCCATTTACATGTGTATCTGGTGAGTCAGGTGGTACAAAGTGTTTTCATTTACAATTGTATCTGGTGAGTCAGGTGGTACACAAAGTGTGCCATATACTTGTGTATCCGATTAGTCCGGTGGTACACAAGGGTTGCCATTTACCAGCATATCTGTTGAGTCAGGTGGACATTACAGGTAGTTGCCATTTACACGTGTATCTGGTGAGTCAGGTGGCACACAAGTGTTGCCATTTACAAGTGTATCTGGCTGAGTCAGGTGGTACACAAGGGTTACCATTTACAAGTGTATCTGGTGAGTCAGGTGGTACACAAGGGTTGTCATTTACAAGTGTATCTGGTGAGTCAGGTGGTACACATGGGCTGCCATTTACACGTGTATCTGGTGAGTCAGGTGGTGCACACGGGATGCCATTTACACGTGTATCTGGTGAGTCAGGTGGTACACAAGGGTTGCCATTTACAAGTGTATCTGGTGAGTCAGTTGGTACACAAGGGTTTCCATTTACATGTGTATCTGGTGAGTCAGGTAGACATTACAAGGATTGTCATTTACATGTGTATCTGGTGTGTCAGGTGGTGCACAAGGGTTGCCATTTACATGTGTATCTGGCGAGTCATGTGGTACACAAGGGTTGCCATATACAAGTGTATCTGTGAGTCAGGTGGTACACAAGGGCTGCCATTTACAAGTGTATCAGGTGAGTCATGTGGTGCACAAGGGTTGCCATTCATATGTGTACCTGGTGAGTCAAGTTGTACACAACGGTTGCCATTGACAAGTGTATCTGGTGAGTCAGGTGGTAAAAATGGTTGCAATTTACAAGTGTATCTGGTGAGTCAGGTGGACATTACAGGGGGTTTCCATTTACATGTGTATCTGGTGAGTCATGTGGTACACAAGGGTTGCCATTTACAAGTGTATCTTGTGAGTCAGGTGGTACGCAAGGGTTGCCATTTACATGTGTATCTGGTGAGTCAGGTGCTACACAAGGGTTGCCATTTACATGTATATCTGGTGAGTCAGGTGGTACACAAATGTTGCCATTTACATGTGAATATGGCTAGTCAGGTGGTACACAAGGGTTGCCATTTACAAGTGTATCTGGTAAGTCAGGTGGTACACAAGGGTTGCCATTTACAAGTGTATCTGGGGAGTCACGTGGTACACAAAGGTTGCCATTTACATGTGTATCCGGTGAGTCAGGTTGTACACAAAGGTTGCCACTTTGCAAGTGTTTCTGGTGAGTCAGCTGGACATTGCAGGTAGTTGCCATTTACATGTGTATCTGGTCAGTCAGGTGGTACACAAGGGTTGCCATTTACAAGAGTCAGTTGGTACACAAGGGTTACCATTTACAAGTGTATCTGGTGAGTCAGGTGGTACACAAGGGTTACCATTTACATGTGTATCTGGTGAGTCAGGTGGTACACAAGGGTTGCCATTCACATGTGTATCTGGTGAGTCAGGTGGTACACCAGGGTTGCCATTTGCAAGTGTATCTGGTGAGTCAGGTGGACATTACAGGTAGTTGCCATTTACATGTGTATCTGGCGAGTCATGTGGTACACAAGGGTTGCCATATACAAGTGTATCTGTGAGTCAAGCGGTACACAAGAACTGCCATTTACAAGTGTATCTGGTGAGTCATATGGTACACAAGGGTTGCCATATACAAGTGTATCTGGTAAGTCAGGTGGTACACACGGGTTGCCATTTACAAGTGTATCTGGTGAGTCAGGTGGTACATAAGGGTTGTCATTCATATGTGTACCTGGTGAGTCAGGTTGTACACAACGGTTGGCATTTACAAGTGTATCTGGTGAGTCAGGTGGTAAAAATGGTTGCCATTTACCAGTGTATATGGTGAGTCATGTGGTACACAAGGGTTGCCATTTACAGGTGTATCTGACGAGTCATGTGGCACCCAAGTGTTGCCATATACAAATATATCTGTGAGTCATATGGTACACAAGGGTTGCCATATACAAGTGTATCTGGTAAGTCAGGTGGTACACACGGGTTGCCATTTACAAGTGTATCTTGTGAGTCAGGTGGTCCGCAAGGGTAGCCATTTACAAGTGTATCTGGGGAGTCACGTGGTACACAAAGGTTGCCATTTACAAGTGCTGGTGAGTCAGGTGGTACACAGGGGTTGCAACTTACATGTGTATCTGGTGAGTCAGGTGGTGCACCAGGGTCGCCATTTGCAAGTGTATCTGGTGAGTCATGTGGACATTACAGGTAATTGCCATTGACATGTGTATCTTGTGAGTCAGGTGGTACACAAGGGTTGCCATTTACATGTGTATCTGGTGAGTCCGGTGGTACAAAGCGTTGCCATTTACATATGTATCTGGTGAATCCGTTGGTACACATGGATTGTCATTTACATGTGTATCTGGTGAGCCAGGTGGTACACAAGGGTTGCCATTTACAGTTGTATCTGGTGAGTCAGGTGGTACACAAGGGTTGCCATTTACATGTGTATCTGGCGAGTCAGGTGGTGTAAAGTGTTGCCATTTACAAGTGTGTCTGGTGAGTCAGGTGGTACACAAGGGTTGCCATTTACAAGTGTATCTGGTGAGTCATGTGGTACACAAGGGTTGCCATTTACATGTGTATCTGGTAAGTCAAGTGGACATTAAAAGGATTGTCATTTACATGTGTATCTGGTGTGTCAGGTGGTACACAAGGGTTGCCATTTACAGGTGTATCTGGTGAGTCATGTGGTACACAAGGGTTGCCATATACAAGTGTAACTGGTGAGTACAGGTGGTACACAAGGGCTGCCATTTACAAGTGTATCTGGTGAGTCATATGGTACACAAGGTTTCCATTCACACGTGTACCTGGTGATTCAGGTGGTACGCAACCGTTGCCATTTGCAAGTGTATCTGGTGAGTCAGGTGGTACACAAAGTGTGCCATTTACTTGTGTATCCGATGAGTCCGGTGATACACAAGGGTTGCCATTTACAAGTGTATCTGGTGAGTCAGGTGGACATTACAGGTAGTTGCCATTTACATGTGTATCTGGTGAGTCAGGTGGTACACAAATGTTGCTACTTACATGTGTATCTGGTGAGTCAGGTGGCACACAAGGGTTGCCATTTACAAGTGTATCTGGCTCAGTCAGGTGGTACACAAGGGTTACCATTTACAAGTGTATCTTGTGAGTCAGGTGGTGCACAAGGGTTGTCATTTACATGTGTATCTGGTGAGTCAGGTGGTACACAAGGGTTGCCATTTACACGTGTATCTGGTGAGTCATGTGGTGCACAAGGGTTGTCATTTACATGTGTATCTGGTGAGTCAGGTGGTACAAAGTGTTGCCATTTACAATTGTATCTGGTGAGTCAGGTGGTACACAAGGGTTGTCATTTACAAGTGTATCTGGTGAGTCAAGGGGTACACAAGGGTTGCCATTTACATGAGTATCTGGTGAGTCAGGTGGTACACAAAGTTTGCCATTTACATGTGTATCTGGTGTGTCAGGTGGTACACAAGGGTTGCCATTTGCAGGTGTATCTGGTGAGTTATGTGGTACACAAAGGTTGCCATATACAAGTGTATCTGGTGAGTAAAGGTGGTACACAAGGGCTGCCATTTACAAGTGTATCTGGTGAGTCAGGTGGTACACAAGGGTTGCCATTCACATGTGTACCTGGTGAGTCAGGTGGTACACAACCGTTGCCATTTACAAGTGTATCTGGTGAGTCAGGTGCTACACAAGGATAGCCATTTACAAGTGTATCTGGTGAGTCAGGTGGACATTACAGGTAGTTGCCATTTACATATGTATCCGGTGAGTCTGGTCGTACACAAGGGTTGCCATTTACAAGTGTATCTGGTGAGTCAGGTGGACATTACAGGTAGTTGCCATTTACATGTGTTTTTGGTGAGTCAGGTGGTACAAAAGGGTTGCCATTTACATGTGTATCCGGTGAGTCAGGTGGTACACAAGGGTTGCCATTTACAAGTGTATCTGGTGAGTCAGGTGGTACATAAAGTTTGCCATTTACATGCGTATCCAGTGAGTCAGGCGGTACACAAGGATTGCCATTTACAAGTGTATCTGGTGAGTCAGGTGGACATTACAGGTAGTTGCCATTTACATGTGTATCTGTTGAGTTAGGTGGTACACAAGTGTTACCATTTACAAGTGTATCTGGTGAGTCAGGTGGTACACAAAGTGTGCCATATACTTGTGTATCCGATCAGTCCGGTGGTACACAAGGGTTGCCATTTACAAGTGTATCTGGCTCAGTTAGGTGGTACACAAGGGTTACCATTTACAAGTGTATCTTGTGAGTCAGATGGTGCACAAGGGTTGTCATTTACATGTGTATCTGGTGAGTCAGGTGGTGCACAAGGGTTGCCATTTACATGTGTATCTGGTGAGTCAGGTGGTACAAAGTGTTTTCATTTACAATTGTATCTGGTGAGTCAGGTGGTACACAAAGTGTGCCATATACTTGTGTATCCGATCAGTCCGGTGGTACACAAGGGTTGCCATTTACAAGTATATCTGTTGAGTCAGGTGGACATTACAGGTAGTTGCCATTTACACGTGTATCTGGTGAGTCAGGTGGCACACAAGTGTTGCCATTTACATGTGTATCTGATGAGTCAGGTGGCACACAAGGGTTGCCATTTACAAGTGTATCTGGCTGAGTCAGGTGGTACACAAGGGTTACCATTTACAAGTGTATCTGGTGAGTCAGGTGGTACACAAGGGTTGTCATTTACAAGTGTATCTGGTAAGTCAGGTGGTACACATGGGCTGCCATTTACACGTGTATCTGGTGAGTCAGGTGGTGCACACGGGATGCCATTTACACGTGTATCTGGTGAGTCAGGTGGTACACAAGGGTTGCCATTTACAAGTGTATCTGGTGAGTCAGTTGGTACACAAGGGTTTCCATTTACATGTGTATCTGGTGAGTCAGGTAGACATTACAAGGATTGTCATTTACATGTGTATCTGGTGTGTCAGGTGGTGCACAAGGGTTGCCATTTACATGTGTATCTGGCGAGTCATGTGGTACACAAGGGTTGCCATATACAAGTGTATCTGTGAGTCAGGTGGTACACAAGGGCTGCCATTTACAAGTGTATCAGGTGAGTCATGTGGTGCACAAGGGTTGCCATTCATATGTGTACCTGGTGAGTCAAGTTGTACACAACGGTTGCCATTGACAAGTGTATCTGGTGAGTCAGGTGGTAAAAATGGTTGCAATTTACAAGTGTATCTGGTGAGTCAGGTGGACATTACAGGGGGTTGCCATTTACATGTGTATCTGGTGAGTCATGTGGTACACAAGGGTTGCCATTTACAAGTGTATCTTGTGAGTCAGGTGGTACGCAAGGGTTGCCATTTACATGTGTATCTGGTGAGTCAGGTGCTACACAAGGGTTGCCATTTACATGTATATCTGGTGAGTCAGGTGGTACACAAATGTTGCCATTTACATGTGAATATGGTGAGTCAGGTGGTACACAAGGGTTGCCATTTACAAGTGTATCTGGTAAGTCAGGTGGTACACAAGGGTAGCCATTTACAAGTGTATCTGGGGAGTCACGTGGTACACAAAGGTTGCCATTTACAAGTGCTGGGGAGTCAGGTGGTACACAGGGGTTGCAACTTACATGTGTATCTGGTGAGTCAGGTGGTGCACCAGGGTCGCCATTTGCAAGTGTATCTGGTGAGTCAGGTGGACATTACAGGTAGTTGCCATTGACATGTGTATCTTGTGAGTCAGGTGGTACACAAGGGTTGCCATTTACATGTGTATCTGGTGAGTCCGGTGGTACAAAGTGTTGCCATTTACATATGTATCTGGTGAATCCGTTGGTACACAAGGATTGTCATTTACATGTGTATCTGGTGAGCCAGGTGGTACACAAGGGTTGCCATTTACATGTGTATCTGGCGAGTCAGGTGGTGTAAAGTGTTGCCATTTACAAGTGTATCTGGTGAGTCAGGTGGTACACAAGGGTTGCCATTTACATGTATATTTGGTGAGTCAGGTGGAACACAATCGTTGCTATTTACATGTGTATCCGGTGAGTCAGGTTGTACACAAAGGTTGCCACTTTGCAAGTGTTTCTGGTGAGTCAGCTGGACATTGCAGGTAGTTGCCATTTACATGTGTATCTGGTCAGTCAGGTGGTACACAAGGGTTGCCATTTACAAGAGTCAGTTGGTACACAAGGGTTACCATTTACAAGTGTATCTGGTGAGTCAGGTGGTACACAAGGGTTACCATTTACATGTGTATCTGGTCAGTCAGGTGGTACACAAGGGTTGCCATTGACAAGAGTCAGTTGGTACACAAGGGTTACCATTTACAAGTGTATCTGGCGAGTCAGGTGGTACACAAGGGTTGCCATTTACAAGAGTCAGTTGGTACACAAGGGTTACCATTTACATGTGTATCTGGTGAGTCAGGTGGTACACCAGGGTTGCCATTTGCAAGTGTATCTGGTGAGTCAGGTGGACATTACAGGTAGTTGCCATTTACATTTGTATCTGGCGAGTCATGTGGTACACAAGGGTTGCCATATACAAGTGTATCTGTAAGTCAGGCGGTACACAAGAACTGCCATTTACAAGTGTATCTGGTGAGTCATATGGTACACAAGGGTTGCCATATACAAGTGTATCTGGTAAGTCAGGTGGTACACACAGGTTGCCATTTACAAGTGTATCTGGTGAGTCAGGTGGTACATAAGGGTTGTCATTCATATGTGTACCTGGTGAGTCAGGTTGTACACAACGGTTGCCATTTACAAGTGTATCTGGTGAGTCAGGTGGTAAAAATGGTTGCCATTTACCAGTGTATCTGGTGAGTCATGTGGTACACAAGGGTTGCCATTTACAGGTGTATCTGGCGAGTCATGTGGCACCCAAGTGTTGGCATATACAAGTATATCTGTGAGTCATATGGTACACAAGGGTTGCCATATACAAGTGTATCGGGTAAGTCAGGTGGTACACACGGGTAGCCATTTACAAGTGTATCTGGGGAGTCACGTGGTACACAAAGGTTGCCATTTACAAGTGCTGGTGAGTCAGGTGGTACACAGGGGTTGCAACTTACATGTGTATCTGGTGAGTCAGGTGGTGCACCAGGGTCGCCATTTGCAAGTGTATCTGGTGAGTCATGTGGACATTACAGGTAATTGCCATTGACATGTGTATCTTGTGAGTCAGGTGGTACACAAGGGTTGCCATTTACATGTGTATCTGGTGAGTCCGGTGGTACAAAGTGTTGCCATTTACATATGTATCTGGTGAATCCGTTGGTACACAAGGATTGTCATTTACATGTGTATCTGGTGAGCCAGGTGGTACACAAGGGTTGCCATTTACAGGTGTATCTGGTGAGTCAGGTGGTACACAAGGGTTGCCATTTACATGTGTATCTGGCGAGTCAGGTGGTGTAAAGTGTTGCCATTTACAAGTGTGTCTGGTGAGTCAGGTGGTACACAAGGGTTGCCATTTACAAGTGTATCTGGTGAGTCATGTGGTACACAAGGGTTGCCATTTACATGTGTATCTGGTAAGTCAAGTGGACATTACAAGGATTGTCATTTACATGTGTATCTGGTGTGTCAGGTGGTACACAAGGGTTGCCATTTACAGGTGTATCTGGTGAGTCATGTGGTACACAAGGGTTGCCATATACAAGTGTAACTGGTGAGTGCAGGTGGTACACAAGGGCTGCCATTTACAAGTGTATCTGGTGAGTCATATGGTACACAAGGTTTCCATTCACACGTGTACCTGGTGATTCAGGTGGTACGCAACCGTTGCCATTTGCAAGTGTATCTGGTGAGTCAGGTGGTACACAAAGTGTGCCATTTACTTGTGTATCCGATGAGTCCGGTGGTACACAAGGGTTGCCATTTACAAGTGTATCTGGTGAGTCAGGTGGACATTACAGGTAGTTGCCATTTACATGTGTATCTGGTGAGTCAGGTGGTACACAAGTGTTGCTACTTACATGTGTATCTGGTGAGTCAGGTGGCACACAAGGGTTGCCATTTACAAGTGTATCTGGCTCAGTCAGGTGGTACACAAGGGTTACCATTTACAAGTGTATCTTGTGAGTCAGGTGGTGCACAAGGGTTGTCATTTACATGTGTATCTGGTGAGTCAGGTGGTACACAAGGGTTGCCATTTACACGTGTATCTGGTGAGTCATGTGGTGCACAAGGGTTGTCATTTACATGTGTATCTGGTGAGTCAGGTGGTACAAAGTGTTGCCATTTACAATTGTATCTGGTGAGTCAGGTGGTACACAAGGGTTGTCATTTACAAGTGTATCTGGTGAGTCAAGGGGTACACAAGGGTTGCCATTTACATGAGTATCTGGTGAGTCAGGTGGTACACAAAGTTTGCCATTTACATGTGTATCTGGTGTGTCAGGTGGTACACAAGGGTTGCCATTTGCAGGTGTATCTGGTGAGTTATGTGGTACACAAAGGTTGCCATATACAAGTGTATCTGGTGAGTAAAGGTGGTACACAAGGGCTGCCATTTACAAGTGTATCTGGTGAGTCAGGTGGTACACAAGGGTTGCCATTCACATGTGTACCTGGTGAGTCAGGTGGTACACAACCGTTGCCATTTACAAGTGTATCTGGTGAGTCAGGTGCTACACAAGGATTGCCATTTACAAGTGTATCTGGTGAGTCAGGTGGACATTACAGGTAGTTGCCATTTACATGTGTATCCGGTGAGTCTGGTCGTACACAAGGGTTGCCATTTACAAGTGAATCTGGTGAGTCAGGTGGACATTACAGGTAGTTGCCATTTACATGTGTTTTTGGTGAGTCAGGTGGTACAAAAGGGTTGCCATTTACATGTGTATCCGGTGAGTCAGGTGGTACACAAGGGTTGCCATTTACAAGTGTATCTGGTGAGTCAGGTGGTACATAAAGTTTCCCATTTACATGCGTATCCGTTGAGTCAGGTGGTACACAAGGATTGCCATTTACAAGTGTATCTGGTGAGTCAGGTGGACATTACAGGTAGTTGCCATTTACATGTGTATCTTTTGAGTCAGGTGGTACACAAGAGTTGCCATTTACTAATGTATCTGGCTGAGTTAGGTGGTACACAATTGTTACCATTTACAAGTGTATCTGGTGAGTCAGGTGGTACACAAGGGTTGCCATTTACATGTATATCTGGTGAGTCAGGTGGAACACAATCGTTACCATTTACATGTGTATCCGGTGAGTCAGGCTGTACACAAAGGTTGCCACTTTGCAAGTGTTTCTGGTGAGTCAGCTGGACATTGCACGTAGTTGCCATTTACATGTGTATCTGGTCAGTCAGGTGGTACACAAGGGTTGCCATTTACATGTGTATCTGGTGAGTCCGGTGGTACACAAGGGTTGCCATTTACAAGAGTCAGGTGGTACACAAGGGTTACCATTTACAAGTGTATCTGGTGAGTCAGGTGGTACACAAGGGTTACCATTTACATGTGTATCTGGTGAGTCAGGTGGTACACAAGGGTTGCCATTCACATGTGTATCTGGTGAGTCAGGTGGTACACCAGGGTTGCCATTTGCAAGTGTATCTGGTGAGTCAGGTGGACATTACAGGTAGTTGCCATTTACATGTGTATCTGGTGAGTCAGGTGGTGCACAAGGGTTGCCATTTACATGTGTATCTCTTGAGGCAGGTGGTACACAAGGGTTGCAATTTACATGTGTATCTGGTGAGTCAGGTGGTGTCAAGTGTTGCCATTTACAAGTGTGTCTGGTGAATCAGGTGGTACACAAGGGTTGCCATTTACAAGTGTATCTGGTGAGTCAGGTAGACATTACAAGGATTGTCATTTACATGTGTATCTGGTGTGTCAGGTGGTACACAGGGGTTGCCATTTACAGGTGTATCTGGCGAGTCATGTGGTACACCAGGGTTGCCATATACAAGTGTATCTGTAAGTCAGGTGGTACACAGGGGTTGCAACTTACATGTGTATCTGGTGAGTCAGGTGGTGCACCAGGGTCGCCATTTGCAAGTGTATCTGGTGAGTCAGGTGGACATTACAGGTAGTTGCCATTTACATTTGTATCTGGCGAGTCATGTGGTACACAAGGGTTGCCATATACAAGTGTATCTGTAAGTCAGGCGGTACACAAGAACTGCCATTTACAAGTGTATCTGGTGAGTCATATGGTACACAAGGGTTGCCATATACAAGTGTATCTGGTAAGTCAGGTGGTACACACGGGTTGCCATTTACAAGTGTATCTGGTGAGTCAGGTGGTACATAAGGGTTGTCATTCATATGTGTACCTGGTGAGTCAGGTGGTAAAAATGGTTGCCATTTACCAGTGTATCTGGTGAGTCATGTGGTACACAAGGGTTGCCATTTACAGGTGTATCTGGCGAGTCATGTGGCACCCAAGTGTTGGCATATACAAGTATATCTGTGAGTCATATGGTACACAAGGGTTGCCATATACAAGTGTATCGGGTAAGTCAGGTGGTACACACGGGTAGCCATTTACAAGTGTATCTGGGGAGTCACGTGGTACACAAAGGTTGCCATTTACAAGTGCTGGTGAGTCAGGTGGTACACAGGGGTTGCAACTTACATGTGTATCTGGTGAGTCAGGTGGTGCACCAGGGTCGCCATTTGCAAGTGTATCTGGTGAGTCATGTGGACATTACAGGTAATTGCCATTGACATGTGTATCTTGTGAGTCAGGTGGTACACAAGGGTTGCCATTTACATGTGTATCTGGTGAGTCCGGTGGTACAAAGTGTTGCCATTTACATATGTATCTGGTGAATCCGTTGGTACACAAGGATTGTCATTTACATGTGTATCTGGTGAGCCAGGTGGTACACAAGGGTTGCCATTTACAGGTGTATCTGGTGAGTCAGGTGGTACACAAGGGTTGCCATTTACATGTGTATCTGGCGAGTCAGGTGGTGTAAAGTGTTGCCATTTACAAGTGTGTCTGGTGAGTCAGGTGGTACACAAGGGTTGCCATTTACAAGTGTATCTGGTGAGTCATGTGGTACACAAGGGTTGCCATTTACATGTGTATCTGGTAAGTCAAGTGGACATTACAAGGATTGTCATTTACATGTGTATCTGGTGTGTCAGGTGGTACACAAGGGTTGCCATTTACAGGTGTATCTGGTGAGTCATGTGGTACACAAGGGTTGCCATATACAAGTGTAACTGGTGAGTGCAGGTGGTACACAAGGGCTGCCATTTACAAGTGTATCTGGTGAGTCATATGGTACACAAGGTTTCCATTCACACGTGTACCTGGTGATTCAGGTGGTACGCAACCGTTGCCATTTGCAAGTGTATCTGGTGAGTCAGGTGGTACACAAAGTGTGCCATTTACTTGTGTATCCGATGAGTCCGGTGGTACACAAGGGTTGCCATTTACAAGTGTATCTGGTGAGTCAGGTGGACATTACAGGTAGTTGCCATTTACATGTGTATCTGGTGAGTCAGGTGGTACACAAGTGTTGCTACTTACATGTGTATCTGGTGAGTCAGGTGGCACACAAGGGTTGCCATTTACAAGTGTATCTGGCTCAGTCAGGTGGTACACAAGGGTTACCATTTACAAGTGTATCTTGTGAGTCAGGTGGTGCACAAGGGTTGTCATTTACATGTGTATCTGGTGAGTCAGGTGGTACACAAGGGTTGCCATTTACACGTGTATCTGGTGAGTCATGTGGTGCACAAGGGTTGTCATTTACATGTGTATCTGGTGAGTCAGGTGGTACAAAGTGTTGCCATTTACAATTGTATCTGGTGAGTCAGGTGGTACACAAGGGTTGTCATTTACAAGTGTATCTGGTGAGTCAAGGGGTACACAAGGGTTGCCATTTACATGAGTATCTGGTGAGTCAGGTGGTACACAAAGTTTGCCATTTACATGTGTATCTGGTGTGTCAGGTGGTACACAAGGGTTGCCATTTGCAGGTGTATCTGGTGAGTTATGTGATACACAAAGGTTGCCATATACAAGTGTATCTGGTGAGTAAAGGTGGTACACAAGGGCTGCCATTTACAAGTGTATCTGGTGAGTCAGGTGGTACACAAGGGTTGCCATTCACATGTGTACCTGGTGAGTCAGGTGGTACACAACCGTTGCCATTTACAAGTGTATCTGGTGAGTCAGGTGCTACACAAGGATTGCCATTTACAAGTGTATCTGGTGAGTCAGGTGGACATTACAGGTAGTTGCCATTTACATGTGTATCCGGTGAGTCTGGTCGTACACAAGGGTTGCCATTTACAAGTGAATCTGGTGAGTCAGGTGGACATTACAGGTAGTTGCCATTTACATGTGTTTTTGGTGAGTCAGGTGGTACAAAAGGGTTGCCATTTACATGTGTATCCGGTGAGTCAGGTGGTACACAAGGGTTGCCATTTACAAGTGTATCTGGTGAGTCAGGTGGTACATAAAGTTTCCCATTTACATGCGTATCCGTTGAGTCAGGTGGTACACAAGGATTGCCATTTACAAGTGTATCTGGTGAGTCAGGTGGACATTACAGGTAGTTGCCATTTACATGTGTATCTTTTGAGTCAGGTGGTACACAAGAGTTGCCATTTACTAATGTATCTGGCTGAGTTAGGTGGTACACAATTGTTACCATTTACAAGTGTATCTGGTGAGTCAGGTGGTACACAAGGGTTGCCATTTACATGTATATCTGGTGAGTCAGGTGGAACACAATCGTTACCATTTACATGTGTATCCGGTGAGTCAGGCTGTACACAAAGGTTGCCACTTTGCAAGTGTTTCTGGTGAGTCAGCTGGACATTGCACGTAGTTGCCATTTACATGTGTATCTGGTCAGTCAGGTGGTACACAAGGGTTGCCATTTACATGTGTATCTGGTGAGTCCGGTGGTACACAAGGGTTGCCATTTACAAGAGTCAGGTGGTACACAAGGGTTACCATTTACAAGTGTATCTGGTGAGTCAGGTGGTACACAAGGGTTACCATTTACATGTGTATCTGGTGAGTCAGGTGGTACACAAGGGTTGCCATTCACATGTGTATCTGGTGAGTCAGGTGGTACACCAGGGTTGCCATTTGCAAGTGTATCTGGTGAGTCAGGTGGACATTACAGGTAGTTGCCATTTACATGTGTATCTGGTGAGTCAGGTGGTGCACAAGGGTTGCCATTTACATGTGTATCTCTTGAGGCAGGTGGTACACAAGGGTTGCAAGTTACATGTGTATCTGGTGAGTCAGGTGGTGTCAAGTGTTGCCATTTACAAGTGTGTCTGGTGAATCAGGTGGTACACAAGGGTTGCCATTTACAAGTGTATCTGGTGAGTCAGGTAGACATTACAAGGATTGTCATTTACATGTGTATCTGGTGTGTCAGGTGGTACACAGGGGTTGCCATTTACAGGTGTATCTGGCGAGTCATGTGGTACACCAGGGTTGCCATATACAAGTGTATCTGTGAGTCAGGCGGTACCCAAGAACTGCCATTTACAAGTGTATCTGGTGAGTCATATGGTACACAAGGGTTGCCATATACAAGTGTATATGGTAAGTCAGGTGGTACACAAGGGTTGCCATTTACAAGTGTATCTGGTGAGTCAGGTGGTACATAAGGGTTGTCATTCATATGTGTACCTGGTGAGTCAGGTTGCACACAACGGTTGCCATTTACAAGTGTATCTGGTGAGTCAGGTGGTAAAAATGGTTGCCATTTACCAGTGTATCTGGTGAGTCATGTGGTACACAAGGGTTGCCATTTACAGGTGTATCTGGCGAGTCATGTGGCACCCAAGTGTTGCCATATACAAGTGTATCTGGTGAGTCAGGTGGTACACAACGTCTGCCATTTACAAGTGTATCTGGTGAGTCATATGGTACACAAGGGTTGCCATATACAAGTGTATCTGGTAAGTCAGGTGGTACACAAGGGTTGCCATTAACAAGTGTATCTGGTGAGACAGGTGGTACATAAGGGTTGCCATTCATATGTGTACCTGGTGAGTCAGGTTGTACACAACGGTTGCCATTTACAAGTGTATCTGGTGAGTCAGGTGGTAAAAATGGTTGCCATTTACCAGTGTATCTGGTGAGTCATGTGGTACACAAGGGTTGCCATTTACAAGTGTATCTTGTGAGTCAGGTGGTACACAAGGGTTGCCATTTACAAGTGTATCTGGTGAGTCAGGTGGTACAAAAGGGTTGCAATTCACAAGTGTATAAGGTGAGTCAGGTGGACATTACAGGGGGTTGCCATTTACATATGTATCTGGTGAGTCAGGCGGTACACAAGTGTTGCCATTTGCAAGTGTATCTGGTGAGTCAAGGGGTACACAAGGGTTGCCATTTACATGAGTATCTGGTGAGTCAGGTGGTACACAAGTGTTGCCATTTACATGTGTATATGGTGAGTCAGGTGGTACACAAGGGTTGCCATTTACAAGTGTATCTGGTAAGTCAGATGGTCCACAAGGGTTGCCATTTACAGGTGTATCTGGGGAGTCACGTGGTACACAAAGGTTGCCATTTACAAATGCTGGTGAGTCAGTTGGTACACAGGGGTTGCAATTTACATGTGTATCTGGTGAGTCAGGTGGTGCACCAGGGTTGCCATTTATATGTGTATCTGGTGAGTCCGGTGGTACAAAGTGCTACCATTTACAAGTGTATCTGGTGAGTCCGGTGGTACACAAGGATTGTCATTTACATGTGTACCTGGTGAGTCAGGTGGTGCACAAGGGTTGCCATTTACATGTGTATCTTGTGAGTCAGGTGGTACACAAGGGTTGCCATTCACATGTGTACCTGGTGAGTCAGGTTGTACACAACCGTTGCCATTTACAAGCGTATCTGGTGAGTCAGGTGGACATTACAGGTAGTTGCCATTTACATGTGTATTTGGTGAGTCAGGTGGTACACAAGGGTTACCATTTACAAGTGTATCTAGTGAGTCAGGTGGTACACAACGGTTGCCATTTACATGTGTATCTGGTGAGTCCGGTAGACATTACAAGGATTGTCATTTACATGTGTGTCTGGTGTGTCAGGTGGTACACAAGGGTAACCATTTACAGGTGTATCTGGTCAGTCATGTGGTACACAAGGGTTGCCATATACAAGTGTATCTGGTGAGTCAGGTGGACATTACAAGTAGTTGCCATTTACAAGTGCCTCTGGTGAGTCAGGTGGTACACAAGGGTTGCCATTTACATGTGTATCTGGTGAGTCAAGTGGTAGACAAGGGTTGCCATTTACAGGTGTATCGGGTCAGTCATGTGGTACACAAGGGTTGCCATATACAAGTGTATCTGGTGAGTCAGGTGGACATTATAGGTAGTTGCCATTTACAAGTGCCTCTGGTGAGTCAGGTGGTACACAAGGGTTGCCATTTACAAGTGTATCTGGTGAGTCAGGTGGACATTACAGGTAGTTGCCATTTACATGTGTATCTGTTGAGTCAGGTGGTACACAATCGTTGCCATTTACATGTGTATCTGGTGAGTCAGGTGGCACACAAGGGTTGCCATTTACTAGTGTATCTGGCTGAGTCAGGTGGTACACACGGGTTACCATTTACAAGTGTATCTGGTGAGTCAGGTGGTACACAAGGGTTGCCATTTACATGTATATCTGGTGATTCAGGTGGTACACAATCGTTGCCATTTACATGTGTATCCGGTGAGTCAGGTTGTACACAAAGGTTGCCATTTTGCAAGTGAATCTGGTGAGTCAGGTGGACATTGCAGGTAGTTGCCATTTACATTTGTATCTGGTGAGTCAGCTGGTACACAAGGGTTGCCATTTACATGTGTATCTGGTGAGTCAGGTGGTACACAAGGGTTGCCATTTACAAGTGTATCTGGCGGAGTCAGGTGGTACACAAGGGTTACCATTTGCAAGTGTATCTAGTGAGTCAGGTGGTACACAAGGGTTACCATTTACATGTGTATCTGGTGAGTCAGGTGGTACACAAGGGTTGCCATTTACAAGTGTATCTGGTGAGTCAAGTGGTACACAAGGGTTGCCATTCACATGTGTATCTGGTGAGTCCGGTGGTACAAAGTGTTGCCATTTACAAGTGTATCTGGTGAGTCCGGTGGACATTACAGGTAGATGCCATTTACAGGTGTATCTGGTGAGTCAGGTGGTACACAAGGGTTGCCATTTACATGTGTATCTGGCGAGTCAGGTGGTACAAAGTGTTGCCATTTACAAGTGTACCTGGTGAGTCAGGTGGTACACAAGGGTTGCCATTTACAAGTGTATCTGGTGAGTCAGGTGGTACAAAAGGGTTGCCATTTACATGTGTATCTGGTAATTCAGGTGGACATTACAAGGATTGTCATTTACATGTGTATCTGGTGTGTCAGGTGGTACACAAGGGTTGCCATTTACAGGTGTATCTGGTGAGTCATGTGGTACACAAGGGTTGCCATATACAAGTGTATCTGGTGAGTACAGGTGGTACACAAGCGCTGCCATTTACAAGTGTATCTGGTGAGTCAGGTGGTAAAAATGGTTGCCATTTACCAGTGTATCTGGTGAGTCATGTGGTACACAAGGGTTGCCATTTACAGGTGTATCTGGCGAGTCATGTGGCACCCAAGTGTTGCCATATACAAGTGTATCTGGTGAGTCAGGTGGTACACAACGTCTGCCATTTACAAGTGTATCTGGTGAGTCATATGGTACACAAGGGTTGCCATATACAAGTGTATCTGGTAAGTCAGGTGGTACACAAGGGTTGCCATTAACAAGTGTATCTGGTGAGACAGGTGGTACATAAGGGTTGCCATTCATATGTGTACCTGGTGAGTCAGGTTGTACACAACGGTTGCCATTTACAAGTGTATCTGGTGAGTCAGGTGGTAAAAATGGTTGCCATTTACAACTGTATCTTGTGAGTCAGGTGGTACGCAAGGGTTGCCATTTACATGTGTATCTGGTGAGTCAGGTGGTACACAAGGGTTGCCATTTACAAGTGTATCACGTGAGTAAGGTGGTACACAAGGGTTGCCATTTACATGTATATCTGGTGAGTCAGGTGGTACACAAGTGTTGCCATTTACATGTGTATATGGTAAGTAAGGTGGTACACAAGGGTTGCCATTTACAAGTGTGTCTGGGGAGTCACGTGGTACACAAAGGTTGCCATTTACAAGTGCTGGTGAGTCAGCTGGTACACAGGGGTTGCAACTTACATGTGTATCTGGTGAGTCAGGTGGTACACCAGGCTTGCCATTTGCAAGTGTATCTGGTGAGTCAGGAGGACGTTACAGGTAGTTGCCATTTACATGTGTATCTTGTGAGTCAGGTGGTACACAAGGGTTGCCATTTACATGTGTATCTGGTGAGTCCGGTGGTACAAAGTGTTGCCATTTACATTTGTATCTGGTGAGTCCGGTGGTACACAAGGATTGGTAATTACATGTGTATCTGGTGAGTCCGGTGGTACACAAGGATTGTCATTTACATGTGTATCTGGTGAGCCAGGTGGTACAAAGTGTTGCCATTTACAAATGTATCTGGTGAGTCAGGTGGTACACAAGGGTTGCCATTTACAAGTGTATCTGGTGAGTCAGGTGGTACACAAGGGTTGCCATTTACATGTGTATCTCGTAAGTCAGGTGGCCATTACAAGGATTGTCATTTACATGTGCATCCGGTGTGTCAGGTGGTACACAAGAGTTGCCATTTACAGGTGTATCTGGTGAGTCATGTGGTACACAAGGGTTGCCATATACAAGTGTATCTGGTGAGTACAGGTGGTACACAAGGGCTGCCATTTACAAGTGTATCTGGTGAGTCAGGTGGTACACAAGGGTTGCCATTCACATGTGTACCTGGTGAGTCAGGTGGTACACAACCGTTGCCATTTACAAGTGTATCTGGTGAGTCAGGTGGTACACAAGGGCTAACATTTACAAGTGTATCTGGTGAGTCAGGTGGTACACAAGGGTTGTCATTTACATGTGTATCTGGTGAGTCAGTTGGACATTACAGGTAGTTGCCATTTACATGTGTATCTGGTGACTCAGGTGGTACACAAGGGTTGCCATTTACATGTGTATCTGGTGGGTCATATGGTACACAAGTGTTGCCATTTACATGTGTATCTGGTGAGTAAGGTGGTACACAAGGGTTGCCATTTACAAGTGTATCTGGTGAGTCAGGTGGTACACAAGGGTTGCCATTCACATGTGTACCTGGTGAGTCAGGTGGTACACAACCGTTGCCATTTACAAGTGTATCTGGTGAGTCAGGTGGTACACAAGGGCTAACATTTACAAGTGTATCTGGTGAGTCAGGTGGTACACAAGGGTTGCCATTTACATGTGTATCTGGTAAGTCAGGTGGACATTACAAGGATTGTCATTTACATGTGTATCTGGTGTGTCAGGTGGTACACAAGGGTTGCCATTTACAGGTGTATCTGGTGAGTCATGTGGTACACAAGGGTTGCCATATACAAGTGTATCTGGTGAGTACAGGTGGTACACAAGCGCTGCCATTTACAAGTGTATCTGGTGAGTCAGGTGGTAAAAATGGTTGCCATTTACCAGTGTATCTGGTGAGTCATGTGGTACACAAGGGTTGCCATTTACAGGTGTATCTGGCGAGTCATGTGGCACCCAAATGTTGCCATATACAAGTGTATCTGGTGAGTCAGGTGGTACACAACGTCTGCCATTTACAAGTGTATCTGGTGAGTCATATGGTACACAAGGGTTGCCATATACAAGTGTATCTGGTAAGTCAGGTGGTACACAAGGGTTGCCATTAACAAGTGTATCTGGTGAGACAGGTGGTACATAAGGGTTGCCATTCATATGTGTACCTGGTGAGTCAGGTTGTACACAACGGTTGCCATTTACAAGTGTATCTGGTGAGTCAGGTGGTAAAAATGGTTGCCATTTACAACTGTATCTTGTGAGTCAGGTGGTACGCAAGGGTTGCCATTTACATGTGTATCTGGTGAGTCAGGTGGTACACAAGGGTTGCCATTTACAAGTGTATCACGTGAGTAAGGTGGTACACAAGGGTTGCCATTTACATGTATATCTGGTGAGTCAGGTGGTACACAAGTGTTGCCATTTACATGTGTATATGGTAAGTAAGGTAGTACACAAGGGTTGCCATTTACAAGTGTGTCTGGGGAGTCACGTGGTACACAAAGGTTGCCATTTACAAGTGCTGGTGAGTCAGCTGGTAAACAGGGGTTGCAACTTACATGTGTATCTGGTGAGTCAGGTGGTACACCAGGCTTGCCATTTGCAAGTGTATCTGGTGAGTCAGGAGGACGTTACAGGTAGTTGCCATTTACATGTGTATCTTGTGAGTCAGGTGGTACACAAGGGTTGCCATTTACATGTGTATCTGGTGAGTCCGGTGGTACAAAGTGTTGCCATTTACATTTGTATCTGGTGAGTCCGGTGGTACACAAGGATTGGTAATTACATGTGTATCTGGTGAGTCCGGTGGTACACAAGGATTGTCATTTACATGTGTATCTGGTGAGCCAGGTGGTACAAAGTGTTGCCATTTACAAATGTATCTGGTGAGTCAGGTGGTACACAAGGGTTGCCATTTACAAGTGTATCTGGTGAGTCAGGTGGTACACAAGGGTTGCCATTTACATGTGTATCTCGTAAGTCAGGTGGCCATTACAAGGATTGTCATTTATATGTGCATCCGGTGTGTCAGGTGGTACACAAGAGTTGCCATTTACAGGTGTATCTGGTGAGTCATGTGGTACACAAGGGTTGCCATATACAAGTGTATCTGGTGAGTACAGGTGGTACACAAGGGCTGCCATTTACAAGTGTATCTGGTGAGTCAGGTGGTACACAAGGGTTGCCATTCACATGTGTACCTGGTGAGTCAGGTGGTACACAACCGTTGCCATTTACAAGTGTATCTGGTGAGTCAGGTGGTACACAAGGGCTAACATTTACAAGTGTATCTGGTGAGTCAGGTGGTACACAAGGGTTGTCATTTACATGTGTATCTGGTGAGTCAGTTGGACATTACAGGTAGTTGCCATTTACATGTGTATCTGGTGACTCAGGTGGTACACAAGGGTTGCCATTTACATGTGTATCTGGTGGGTCATATGGTACACAAGTGTTGCCATTTACATGTGTATCTGGTGAGTAAGGTGGTACACAAGGGTTGCCATTTACAAGTGTATCTTGTGAGTCAGGTGGTCCGCAAGGGTAGCCATTTACAAGTGTATCTGGGGAGTCACGTGGTACACAAAGGTTGCCATTTACAAGTGCTGGTGAGTCAGGTGGTACACAGGGGTTGCAACTTACATGTGTATCTGGTGAGTCAGGTGGTGCACCAGGGTCGCCATTTGCAAGTGTATCTGGTGAGTCATGTGGACATTACAGGTAGTTGCCATTGACATGTGTATCTTGTGAGTCAGGTGGTACACAAGGGTTGCCATTTACATGTGTATCTGGTGAGTCCGGTGGTACAAAGTGTTGCCATTTACATATGTATCTGGTGAATCCGTTGGTACACAAGGATTGTCATTTACATGTGTATCTGGTGAGCCAGGTGGTACACAAGGGTTGCCATTTACAGGTGTATCTGGTGAGTCAGGTGGTACACAAGGGTTGCCATTTACATGTGTATCTGGCGAGTCAGGTGGTGTAAAGTGTTGCCATTTACAAGTGTGTCTGGTGAGTCAGGTGGTACACAAGGGTTGCCATTTACAAGTGTATCTGGTGAGTCATGTGGTACACAAGGGTTGCCATTTACATGTGTATCTGGTAAGTCAAGTGGACATTACAAGGATTGTCATTTACATGTGTATCTGGTGTGTCAGGTGGTACACAAGGGTTGCCATTTACAGGTGTATCTGGTGAGTCATGTGGTACACAAGGTTTGCCATATACAAGTGTATCTGGTGAGTACAGGTGGTACACAAGGGCTGCCATTTACAAGTGTATCTGGTGAGTCATATGGTACACAAGGTTTCCATTCACACGTGTACCTGGTGATTCAGGTGGTACGCAACCGTTGCCATTTGCAAGTGTATCTGGTGAGTCAGGTGGTACACAAAGTGTGCCATTTACTTGTTTATCCGATGAGTCCGGTGGTACACAAGGGTTGCCATTTACAAGTGTATCTGGTGAGTCAGGTGGACATTACAGGTAGTTGCCATTTACATGTGTATCTGGTGAGTCAGGTGGTACACAAGTGTTGCTACTTACATGTGTATCTGGTGAGTCAGGTGGCACACAAGGGTTGCCATTTACAAGTGTATCTGGCTCAGTCAGGTGGTACACAAGGGTTACCATTTACAAGTGTATCTTGTGAGTCAGGTGGTGCACAAGGGTTGTCATTTACATGTGTATCTGGTGAGTCAGGTGGTACACAAGGGTTGCCATTTACACGTGTATCTGGTGAGTCATGTGGTGCACAAGGGTTGTCATTTACATGTGTATCTGGTGAGTCAGGTGGTACAAAGTGTTGCCATTTACAATTGTATCTGGTGAGTCAGGTGGTACACAAGGGTTGTCATTTACAAGTGTATCTGGTGAGTCAAGGGGTACACAAGGGTTGCCATTTACATGAGTATCTGGTGAGTCAGGTGGTACACAAAGTTTGCCATTTACATGTGTATCTGGTGTGTCAGGTGGTACACAAGGGATGCCATTTGCAGGTGTATCTGGTGAGTTATGTGGTACACAAAGGTTGCCATATACAAGTGTATCTGGTGAGTAAAGGTGGTACACAAGGGCTGCCATTTACAAGTGTATCTGGTGAGTCAGGTGGTACACAAGGGTTGCCATTCACATGTGTACCTGGTGAGTCAGGTGGTACACAACCGTTGCCATTTACAAGTGTATCTGGTGAGTCAGGTGCTACACAAGGATTGCCATTTACAAGTGTATCTGGTGAGTCAGGTGGACATTACAGGTAGTTGCCATTTACATGTGTATCCGGTGAGTCTGGTCGTACACAAGGGTTGCCATTTACAAGTGTATCTGGTGAGTTATGTGGTACACAAAGGTTGCCATATACAAGTGTATCTGGTGAGTAAAGGTGGTACACAAGGGTTGCCATTTACATGTGTATCTGGTGAGTCCGGTGGTACACAAGGGTTGCCATTTACAAGAGTCAGGTGGTACACAAGGGTTACCATTTACAAGTGTATCTGGTGAGTCAGGTGGTACACAAGGGTTACCATTTACATGTGTATCTGGTGAGTCAGGTGGTACACAAGGGTTGCCATTCACATGTGTATCTGGTGAGTCAGGTGGTACACCAGGGTTGCCATTTGCAAGTGTATCTGGTGAGTCAGGTGGACATTACAGGTAGTTGCCATTTACATGTGTATCTGGTGAGCCAGGTGGTGCACAAGGGTTGCCATTTACATGTGTATCTCTTGAGGCAGGTGGTACACAAGGGTTGCAATTTACATGTGTATCTGGTGAGTCAGGTGGTGTCTAGTGTTGCCATTTACAAGTGTGTCTGGTGAGTCAGGTGGTACACAAGGGTTGCCATTTACAAGTGTATCTGGTGAGTCAGGTGGTACACAAGGGTTTCCATTTACATGTGTATCTGGTGAGTCAGGTAGACATTACAAGGATTGTCATTTACATGTGTATCTGGTGTGTCAGGTGGTACACAGGGGTTGCCATTTACAGGTGTATCTGGCGAGTCATGTGGTACACCAGGGTTGCCATATACAAGTGTATCTGTGAGTCAGGCGGTACACAAGAACTGCCATTTACAAGTGTATCTGGTGAGTCATATGGTACACAAGGGTTGCCATATACAAGTGTATATGGTAAGTCAGGTGGTACACAAGGGTTGCCATTTACAAGTGTATCTGGTGAGTCAGGTGGTACATAAGGGTTGTCATTCATAGGTGTACCTGGTGAGTCACGTTGTACACAACGGTTGCCATTTACAAGTGTATCTGGTGAGTCAGGTGGTAAAAATGGTTGCCATTTACCAGTGTATCTGGTGAGTCATGTGGTACACAAGGGTTGCCATTTACAGGTGTATCTGGCGAGTCATGTGGCACCCAAGTGTTGCCATATACAAGTGTATCTGGTGAGTCATGTGGTACACAACGTCTGCCATTTACAAGTGTATCTGGTGAGTCATATGGTACACAAGGGTTGCCATATACAAGTGTATCTGGTAAGTCAGGTGGTACACAAGGGTTGCCATTAACAAGTGTATCTGGTGAGACAGGTGATACATAAGGGTTGCCATTCATATGTGTACCTGGTGAGTCAGGTTGTACACAACGGTTGCCATTTACAAGTGTATCTGGTGAGTCAGGTGGTAAAAATGGTTGCCATTTACCAGTGTATCTGGTGAGTCATGTGGTACACAAGGGTTGCCATTTACAAGTGTATCTTGTGAGTCAGGTGGTACACAAGGGTTGCCATTTACAAGTGTATCTGGTGAGTCAGGTGGTACAAAAGGGTTGCAATTCACAAGTGTATAAGGTGAGTCAGGTGGACATTACAGGGGGTTGCCATTTACATATGTATCTGGTGAGTCAGGCGGTACACAAGTGTTGCCATTTGCAAGTGTATCTGGTGAGTCAAGGGGTACACAAGGGTTGCCATTTACATGAGTATCTGGTGAGTCAGGTGGTACACAAGTGTTGCCATTTACATGTGTATATGGTGAGTCAGGTGGTACACAAGGGTTGCCATTTACAAGTGTATCTGGTAAGTCAGGTGGTCCACAAGGGTTGGCATTTACAAGTGTATCTGGGGAGTCACGTGGTACACAAAGGTTGCCATTTACAAATGCTGGTGAGTCAGTTGGTACACAGGGGTTGCAACTTACATGTGTATCTGGTGAGTCAGGTGGTGCACAAGGGTTGCCATTTACATGTGTATCTTGTGAGTCAGGTGGTACACAAGGGTTGCCATTCACATGTGTACCTGGTGAGTCAGGTTGTACACAACCGTTGCCATTTACAAGCGTATCTGGTGAGTCAGGTGGACATTACAGGTAGTTGCCATTTACATGTGTATTTGGTGAGTCAGGTGGTACACAAGGGTTACCATTTACAAGTGTATCTAGTGAGTCAGGTGGTACACAACGGTTGCCATTTACATGTGTATCTGGTGAGTCCGGTAGACATTACAAGGATTGTCATTTACATGTGTGTCTGGTGTGTCAGGTGGTACACAAGGGTTACCATTTACAGGTGTATCTGGTCAGTCATGTGGTACACAAGGGTTGCCATATACAAGTGTATCTGGTGAGTCAGGTGGACATTACAAGTAGTTGCCATTTACAAGTGCCTCTGGTGAGTCAGGTGGTACACAAGGGTTGCCATTTACATGTGTATCTGGTGAGTCAAGTGGTAGACAAGGGTTGCCATTTACAGGTGTATCGGGTCAGTCATGTGGTACACAAGGGTTGCCATATACAAGTGTATCTGGTGAGTCAGGTGGACATTATAGGTAGTTGCCATTTACAAGCGCCTCTGGTGAGTCAGGTGGTACACAAGGGTTGCCATTTACAAGTGTATCTGGTGAGTCAGGTGGACATTACAGGTAGTTGCCATTTACATGTGTATCTGTTGAGTCAGGTGGTACACAATCGTTGCCATTTACATGTGTATCTGGTGAGTCAGGTGGCACACAAGGGTTGCCATTTACTAGTGTATCTGGCTGAGTCAGGTGGTACACACGGGTTACCATTTACAAGTGTATCTGGTGAGTCAGGTGGTACACAAGGGTTGCCATTTACATGTATATCTGGTGATTCAGGTGGTACACAATCGTTGCCATTTACATGTGTATCCGGTGAGTCAGGTTGTACACAAAGGTTGCCATTTTGCAAGTGAATCTGGTGAGTCAGGTGGACATTGCAGGTAGTTGCCATTTACATTTGTATCTGGTGAGTCAGCTGGTACACAAGGGTTGCCATTTACATGTGTATCTGGTGAGTCAGGTGGTACACAAGGGTTGCCATTTACAAGTGTATCTGGCGGAGTCAGGTGGTACACAAGGGTTACCATTTGCAAGTGTATCTAGTGAGTCAGGTGGTACACAAGGGTTACCATTTACATGTGTATCTGGTGAGTCAGGTGGTACACAAGGGTTGCCATTTACAAGTGTATCTGGTGAGTCAAGTGGTACACAAGGGTTACCATTCACAGGTGTATCTGGTGAGTCCGGTGGTACAAAGTGTTGCCATTTACAAGTGTATCTGGTGAGTCCGGTGGACATTACAGGTAGATGCCATTTACAGGTGTATCTGGTGAGTCAGGTGGTACACAAGGGTTGCCATTTACATGTGTATCTGGCGAGTCAGGTGGTACAAAGTGTTGCCATTTACAAGTGTATCTGGTGAGTCAGGTGGTACACAAGGGTTGCCATTTACAAGTGTATCTGGTGAGTCAGGTGGTACAAAAGGGTTGCCATTTACATGTGTATCTGGTAAGTCAGGTGGACATTACAAGGATTGTCATTTACATGTGTATCTGGTGTGTCAGGTGGTACACAAGGGTTGCCATTTACAGGTGTATCTGGTGAGTCATGTGGTACACAAGGGTTGCCATATACAAGTGTATCTGGTGAGTACAGGTGGTACACAAGCGCTGCCATTTACAAGTGTATCTGGTGAGTCAGGTGGTAAAAATGGTTGCCATTTACCAGTGTATCTGGTGAGTCATGTGGTACACAAGGGTTGCCATTTACAGGTGTATCTGGCGAGTCATGTGGCACCCAAGTGTTGCCATATACAAGTGTATCTGGTGAGTCAGGTGGTACACAACGTCTGCCATTTACAAGTGTATCTGGTGAGTCATATGGTACACAAGGGTTGCCATATACAAGTGTATCTGGTAAGTCAGGTGGTACACAAGGGTTGCCATTAACAAGTGTATCTGGTGAGACAGGTGGTACATAAGGGTTGCCATTCATATGTGTACCTGGTGAGTCAGGTTGTACACAACGGTTGCCATTTACAAGTGTATCTGGTGAGTCAGGTGGTAAAAATGGTTGCCATTTACAACTGTATCTTGTGAGTCAGGTGGTACGCAAGGGTTGCCATTTACAGGTGTATCTGGTGAGTCAGGTGGTACACAAGGGTTGCCATTTACAAGTGTATCACGTGAGTAAGGTGGTACACAAGGGTTGCCATTTACATGTATATCTGGTGAGTCAGGTGGTACACAAGTGTTGCCATTTACATGTGTATATGGTAAGTAAGGTGGTACACAAGGGTTGCCATTTACAAGTGTGTCTGGGGAGTCACGTGGTACACAAAGGTTGCCATTTACAAGTGCTGGTGAGTCAGCTGGTACACAGGGGTTGCAACTTACATGTGTATCTGGTGAGTCAGGTGGTACACCAGGCTTGCCATTTGCAAGTGTATCTGGTGAGTCAGGAGGACGTTACAGGTAGTTGCCATTTACATGTGTATCTTGTGAGTCAGGTGGTACACAAGGGTTGCCATTTACATGTGTATCTGGTGAGTCCGGTGGTACAAAGTGTTGCCATTTACATTTGTATCTGGTGAGTCCGGTGGTACACAAGGATTGGCAATTACATGTGTATCTGGTGAGCCAGGTGGTACAAAGTGTTGCCATTTACAAATGTATCTGGTGAGTCAGGTGGTACACAAGGGTTGCCATTTACAAGTGTATCTGGTGAGTCAGGTGGTACACAAGGGTTGCCATTTACATGTGTATCTCGTAAGTCAGGTGGCCATTACAAGGATTGTCATTTACATGTGCATCCGGTGTGTCAGGTGGTACACAAGAGTTGCCATTTACAGGTGTATCTGGTGAGTCATGTGGTACACAAGGGTTGCCATATACAAGTGTATCTGGTGAGTACAGGTGGTACACAAGGGCTGCCATTTACAAGTGTATCTGGTGAGTCAGGTGGTACACAAGGGTTGCCATTCACATGTGTACCTGGTGAGTCAGGTGGTACACAACCGTTGCCATTTACAAGTGTATCTGGTGAGTCTGGTGGTACACAACCGTTGCCATTTACAAGTGTATCTGGTGAGTCAGGTGGTACACAAGGGCTAACATTTACAAGTGTATCTGGTGAGTCAGGTGGTACACAAGGGTTGTCATTTACATGTGTATCTGGTGAGTCAGTTGGACATTACAGGTAGTTGCCATTTACATGTGTATCTGGTGACTCAGGTGGTACACAAGGGTTGCCATTTACATGTGTATCTGGTGAGTCATATGGTACACAAGTGTTGCCATTTACATGTGTATCTGGTGAGTAAGGTGGTACACAAGGGTTGCCATTTACAAGTGTATCTTGTGAGTCAGGTGGTCCGCAAGGGTAGCCATTTACAAGTGTATCTGGGGAGTGAAGTGGTACACAAAGGTTGCCATTTACAAATGCTGGTGAGTCAGGTGGTACACAGGGGTTGCAACTTACATGTGTATCTGGTGAGTCAGGTGGTGCACCAGGGTCGCCATTTGCAAGTGTATCTGGTGAGTCATGTGGACATTACAGGTAGTTGCCATTGACATGTGTATCTTGTGAGTCAGGTGGTACACAAGGGTTGCCATTTACATGTGTATCTGGTGAGTCCGGTGGTACAAAGTGTTGCCATTTACATATGTATCTGGTGAATCCGTTGGTACACAAGGATTGTCATTTACATGTGTATCTGGTGAGCCAGGTGGTACACAAGGGTTGCCATTCACATGTGTACCTGGTGAGTCAGGTGGTACACAACCGTTGCCATTTACAAGTGTATCTGGTGAGTCAGGTGCTACACAAGGATTGCCATTTACAAGTGTATCTGGTGAGTCAGGTGGACATTACAGGTAGTTGCCATTTACATGTGTATCCGGTGAGTCTGGTCGTACACAAGGGTTGCCATTTACAAGTGTATCTGCTGAGTCAGGTGGACATTACAGGTAGTTGCCATTTACATGTGTTTTTGGTGAGTCAGGTGGTACAAAAGGGTTGCCATTTACATGTGTATCCGGTGAGTCAGGTGGTACACAAGGGTTGCCATTTACAAGTGTATCTGGTGAGTCAGGTGGTACATAAAGTTTGCCATTTACATGCGTATCCGGTGAGTCAGGTGGTACACAAGAGTTGCCATTTACATGTGTTTCTGGTGAGTCAGGTGGCACACAAGGGTTGCCATTTACTAATGTATCTGGCTGAGTTAGGTGGTACACAAGTGTTACCATTTACAAGTGTATCTGGTGAGTCAGGTGGTACACAAGGGTTGCCATTTACATGTATATCTGGTGAGTCAGATGGAACACAATCGTTGCCATTTACATGTGTATCCGGTGAGTCAGGTTGTACACAAAGGTTGCCACTTTGCAAGTGTTTCTGGTGAGTCAGCTGGACATTGCAGGTAGTTGCCATTTACATGTGTATCTGGTCAGTCAGGTGGTACACAAGGGTTGCCATTTACATGTGTATCTGGTGAGTCCGGTGGTACACAAGGGTTGCCATTTACAAGAGTCAGGTGGTACACAAGGGTTACCATTTACATGTGTATCTCTTGAGGCAGGTGGTACACAAGGGTTGCAATTTACATGTGTATCTGGTGAGTCAGGTGGTGTCAAGTGTTGCCATTTACAAGTGTGTCTGGTGAGTCAGGTGGTACACAAGGGTTGCCATTTACAAGTGTATCTGGTGAGTCAGGTGGTACACAAGGGTTTCCATTTACATGTGTATCTGGTGAGTCAGGTAGACATTACAAGGATTGTCATTAACATGTGTATCTGGTGTGTCAGGTGGTACACAGGGGTTGCCATTTACAGGTGTATCTGGCGAGTCATGTGGTACACAAGGGTTGCCATATACAAGTGTATCTGTGAGTCAGGCGGTACACAAGAGCTGCCATGTACAAGTGTATCTGGTGAGTCATATGGTACACAAGGGTTGCCATATACATGTGTATATGGTAAGTCAGGTGGTACACAAGGGTTGCCATTTACAAGTGTATCTGGTGAGTCAGGTGGTACATAAGGGTTGTCATTCATATGTGTACCTGGTGAGTCAGGTTGTACACAACGGTTGCCATTTACAAGTGTATCTGGTGAGTCAGGTGGTAAAAATGATTGCCATTTACCAGTGTATCTGGTGAGTCATGTGGTACACAAGGGTTGCCATTTACAGGTGTATCTGGCGAGTCATGTGGCACCCAAGTGTTGCCATATACAAGTGTATCTGGTGAGTCAGGTGGTACACAACGTCTGCCATTTACAAGTGTATCTGGTGAGTCATATGGTACACAAGGGTTGCCATATACAAGTGTATCTGGTAAGTCAGGTGGTACACAAGGGTTGCCATTAACAAGTGTATCTGGTGAGACAGGTGGTACATAAGGGTTGCCATTCATATGTGTACCTGGTGAGTCAGGTTGTACACAACGGTTGCCATTTACAAGTGTATCTGGTGAGTCAGGTGGTAAAAATGGTTGCCATTTACCAGTGTATCTGGTGAGTCATGTGGTACACAAGGGTTGCCATTTACAAGTGTATCTTGTGAGTCAGGTGGTACACAAGGGTTGCCATTTACAAGTGTATCTTGTGAGTCAGGTGGTCCGCAAGGGTTGCCATTTACATGTGTATCTGGTGAGTCAGGTGGTACACAAGGGTTGCCATTTACAACTGTATCTTGTGAGTCAGGTGGTACGCAAGGGTTGCCATTTACATGTGTATCTGGTGAGTCAGGTGGTACACAAGGGTTGCCATTTACAAGTGTATCACGTGAGTAAGGTGGTACACAAGGGTTGCCATTTACATGTATATCTGGTGAGTCAGGTGGTACACAAGTGTTGCCATTTACATGTGTATATGGTAAGTAAGGTGGTACACAAGGGTTGCCATTTACAAGTGTGTCTGGGGAGTCACGTGGTACACAAAGGTTGCCATTTACAAGTGCTGGTGAGTCAGCTGGTACACAGGGGTTGCAACTTACATGTGTATCTGGTGAGTCAGGTGGTACACCAGGCTTGCCATTTGCAAGTGTATCTGGTGAGTCAGGAGGACGTTACAGGTAGTTGCCATTTACATGTGTATCTTGTGAGTCAGGTGGTACACAAGGGTTGCCATTTACATGTGTATCTGGTGAGTCCGGTGGTACAAAGTGTTGCCATTTACATATGTATCTGGTGAGTCCGGTGGTACACAAGGATTGGCAATTACATGTGTATCTGGTGAGTCCGGTGGTACACAAGGATTGTCATTTACATGTGTATCTGGTGAACCAGGTGGTACAAAGTGTTGCCATTTACAAATGTATCTGGTGAGTCAGGTGGTACAGAAGGGTTGCCATTTACAAGTGTATCTGGTGAGTCAGGTGGTACACAAGGGTTGCCATTTACATGTGTATCTCGTAAGTCAGGTGGCCATTACAAGGATTGTCATTTACATGTGCATCCGGTGTGTCAGATGGTACACAAGAGTTGCCATTTACAGGTGTATCTGGTGAGTCATGTGGTACACAAGGGTTGCCATATACAAGTGTATCTGGTGAGTACAGGTGGTACACAAGGGCTGCCATTTACAAGTGTATCTGGTGAGTCAGGTGTTACACAAGGGTTGCCATTCACATGTGTACCTGGTGAGTCAGGTGGTACACAACCGTTGCCATTTACAAGTGTATCTGGTGAGTCAGGTGGTACACAAGGGTTAACATTTACAAGTGTATCTGGTGAGTCAGGTGGTACACAAGGGTTGTCATTTACATGTGTATCTGGTGAGTCAGTTGGACATTACAGGTAGTTGCCATTTACATGTGTATCTGGTGAGTCAGGTGGTACACAAGGGTTGCCATTTACATGTGTATCTGGTGAGTCATATGGTACACAAGTGTTGCCATTTACATGTGTATCTGGTGAGTAAGGTGGTACACAAGGGTTACCATTTACAAGTGTATCTGGTGAGTCATGTGGTAGACAAGGGTTACCATTTACATGTGTATCTGGTGAGTCAGGTGGTACACAAGGGTTGCCATTTACACGTGTATCTGGTGAGTCAGTTGCTGCACAAGGGTTGCCATTTACATGTGTAACCGGTGAGTCAGGTTGTACACAACGGTTGCCATTTACAAGTGTATCTGGTAAGTCAGGTGGTACACAAGGGTTTCCATTTACATGTGTATCTGGTGAGTCAGGTAGACATTAACAGGATTGTCATTTACATGTGTATCTGGTGTGTCAGGTGGTACACAAGGGTTGCCATTTACAGGTGCATCTGGCGAGTCATGTGGTACACAAAGGTTGCCATTTACAAGTGTATCTGTGAGTCAGGTGGTACACAAGGGCTGCCATTTTCAAGGGTATCTGGTGAGTCATGTGGTACACAAGGGTTGCCATATACAAGTGTATCTGGTGAGTCAGGTGGTACACAAGGGTTGCCATTCATATGTGTACCTGGTGAGTCAGGTTGTACACAACGGTTGCCATTTACAAGTGTATCTGGTGAGTCAGGTGGTCAAAATGGTTGCCATTTACAAGTGTATCTGGTGAGTCAGGTGGTACAAAAGGGTTGCAATTCATAAGTGTATATGGTGAGTCAGGTGGACATTACAGGGGGTTGCCATTTACATATGTATCTGGTGAGTCAGGCGGTACACAAGTGTTGCCATTTGCAAGTGTATCTGGTGAGTCAAGGGGTACACAAGGGTTGCCATTTACATGAGTATCTGGTGAGTCAGGTGGTACACAAGTGTTGCCATTTACATGTGTATATGGTGAGTCAGGTGGTACACAAGGGTTGCCATTTACAAGTGTATCTGGTAAGTCAGGTGGTCCACAAGGGTTGCCATTTACAAGTGTATCTGGGGAGTCACGTGGTACACAAAGGTTGCCATTTACAAATGCTGGTGAGTCAGGTGGTACACAGGGGTTGCAACTTACATGTGTATCTGGTGAGTCAGGTGGTGCACCAGGGTTGCCATTTATATGTGTATCTGGTGAGTCCGGTGGTACAAAGTGCTACCATTTACAAGTGTATCTGGTGAGTCCGGTGGTACACAAGGATTCTCATTTACATGTGTATCTGGTGAGTCAGGTGGTGCACAAGGGTTGCCATTTACATGTGTATCTTGTGAGTCAGGTGGTACACAAGGGTTACCATTTACAAGTGTATCTAGTGAGTCAGGTGGTACACAACGGTTGCCATTTACATGTGTATCTGGTGAGTCCGGTAGACATTACAAGGATTGTCATTTACATGTGTGTCTGGTGTGTCAGGTGGTACACAAGGGTTACCATTTACAGGTGTATCTGGTCAGTCATGTGGTACACAAGGGTTGCCATATACAAGTGTATCTGGTGAGTCAGGTGGACATTACAAGTAGTTGCCATTTACAAGTGCCTCTGGTGAGTCAGGTGGTACACAAGGGTTGCCATTTACATGTGTATCTGGTGAGTCAAGTGGTAGACAAGGGTTGCCATTTACAGGTGTATCGGGTCAGTCATGTGGTACACAAGGGTTGCCATATACAAGTGTATCTGGTGAGTCAGGTGGACATTATAGGTAGTTGCCATTTACAAGTGCCTCTGGTGAGTCAGGTGGTACACAAGGGTTGCCATTTACAAGTGTATCTGGTGAGTCAGGTGGACATTACAGGTAGTTGCCATTTACATGTGTATCTGTTGAGTCAGGTGGTACACAATCGTTGCCATTTACATGTGTATCTGGTGAGTCAGGTGGCACACAAGGGTTGCCATTTACTAGTGTATCTGGCTGAGTCAGGTGGTACACACGGGTTACCATTTACAAGTGTATCTGGTGAGTCAGGTGGTACACAAGGGTTGCCATTTACATGTATATCTGGTGATTCAGGTGGTACACAATCGTTGCCATTTACATGTGTATCCGGTGAGTCAGGTTGTACACAAAGGTTGCCATTTTGCAAGTGAATCTGGTGAGTCAGGTGGACATTGCAGGTAGTTGCCATTTACATTTGTATCTGGTGAGTCAGCTGGTACACAAGGGTTGCCATTTACATGTGTATCTGGTGAGTCAGGTGGTACACAAGTGTTGCCATTTACAAGTGTATCTGGCGGAGTCAGGTGGTACACAAGGGTTACCATTTGCAAGTGTATCTAGTGAGTCAGGTGGTACACAAGGGTTACCATTTACATGTGTATCTGGTGAGTCAGGTGGTACACAAGGGTTGCCATTTACAAGTGTATCTGGTGAGTCAAGTGGTACACAAGGGTTGCCATTCACATGTGTATCTGGTGAGTCCGGTGGTACAAAGTGTTGCCATTTACAAGTGTATCTGGTGAGTCCGGTGGACATTACAGGTAGATGCCATTTACAGGTGTATCTGGTGAGTCAGGTGGTACACAAGGGTTGCCATTTACATGTGTATCTGGCGAGTCAGGTGGTACAAAGTGTTGCCATTTACAAGTGTATCTGGTGAGTCAGGTGGTACACAAGGGTTGCCATTTACAAGTGTATCTGGTGAGTCAGGTGGTACAAAAGGGTTGCCATTTACATGTGTATCTGGTAAGTCAGGTGGACATTACAAGGATTGTCATTTACATGTGTATCTGGTGTGTCAGGTGGTACACAAGGGTTGCCATTTACAGGTGTATCTGGTGAGTCATGTGGTACACAAGGGTTGCCATATACAAGTGTATCTGGTGAGTACAGGTGGTACACAAGCGCTGCCATTTACAAGTGTATCTGGTGAGTCAGGTGGTAAAAATGGTTGCCATTTACCAGTGTATCTGGTGAGTCATGTGGTACACAAGGGTTGCCATTTACAGGTGTATCTGGCGAGTCATGTGGCACCCAAGTGTTGCCATATACAAGTGTATCTGGTGAGTCAGGTGGTACACAACGTCTGCCATTTACAAGTGTATCTGGTGAGTCATATGGTACACAAGGGTTGCCATATACAAGTGTATCTGGTAAGTCAGGTGGTACACAAGGGTTGCCATTAACAAGTGTATCTGGTGAGACAGGTGGTACATAAGGGTTGCCATTCATATGTGTACCTGGTGAGTCAGGTTGTACACAACGGTTGCCATTTACAAGTGTATCTGGTGAGTCAGGTGGTAAAAATGGTTGCCATTTACAACTGTATCTTGTGAGTCAGGTGGTACGCAAGGGTTGCCATTTACATGTGTATCTGGTGAGTCAGGTGGTACACAAGGGTTGCCATTTACAAGTGTATCACGTGAGTAAGGTGGTACACAAGGGTTGCCATTTACATGTATATCAGGTGAGTCAGGTGGTACACAAGTGTTACCATTTACATGTGTATATGGTAAGTAAGGTGGTACACAAGGGTTGCCATTTACAAGTGTGTCTGGGGAGTCACGTGGTACACAAAGGTTGCCATTTACAAGTGCTGGTGAGTCAGCTGGTACACAGGGGTTGCAGCTTACATGTGTATCTGGTGAGTCAGGTGGTACACCAGGCTTGCCATTTGCAAGTGTATCTGGTGAGTCAGGAGGACGTTACAGGTAGTTGCCATTTACATGTGTATCTTGTGAGTCAGGTGGTACACAAGGGTTGCCATTTACATGTGTATCTGGTGAGTCCGGTGGTACAAAGTGTTGCCATTTACATTTGTATCTGGTGAGTCCGGTGGTACACAAGGATTGGTAATTACATGTGTATCTGGTGAGTCCGGTGGTACACAAGGATTGTCATTTACATGTGTATCTGGTGAGCCAGGTGGTACAAAGTGTTGCCATTTACAAATGTATCTGGTGAGTCAGGCGGTACACAAGGGTTGCCATTTACAAGTGTATCTGGTGAGTCAGGTGGTACACAAGGGTTGCCATTTACATGTGTATCTCGTAAGTCAGGTGGCCATTACGAGGATTGTCATTTACATGTGCATCCGGTGTGTCAGGTGGTACACAAGAGTTGCAATTTACAGGTGTATCTGGTGAGTCATGTGGTACACAAGGGTTGCCATATACAAGTGTATCTGGAGGGTACAGGTGGTACACAAGGGCTGCCATTTACAAGTGTATCTGGTGAGTCAGGTGGTACACAAGGGTTGCCATTCACATGTGTACCTGGTGAGTCAGGTGGTACACAACCGTTGCCATTTACAAGTGTATCTGGTGAGTCAGGTGGTACACAAGGGCTAACATTTACAAGTGTATCTGGTGAGTCAGGTGGTACACAAGGGTTGTCATTTACATGTGTATCTGGTGAGTCAGTTGGACATTACAGGTAGTTGCCATTTACATGTGTATCTGGTGACTCAGGTGGTACACAAGGGTTGCCATTTACATGTGTATCTGGTGGGTCATATGGTACACAAGTGTTGCCATTTACATGTGTATCTGGTGAGTAAGGTGGTACACAAGGGTTGCCATTTACAAGTGTATCTTGTGAGTCAGGTGGTCCGCAAGGGTAGCCATTTACAAGTGTATCTGGGGAGTCACGTGGTACACAAAGGTTGCCATTTACAAGTGCTGGTGAGTCAGGTGGTACACAGGGGTTGCAACTTACATGTGTATCTGGTGAGTCAGGTGGTGCACCAGGGTCGCCATTTGCAAGTGTATCTGGTGAGTCATGTGGACATTACAGGTAGTTGCCATTGACATGTGTATCTTGTGAGTCAGGTGGTACACAAGGGTTGCCATTTACATGTGTATCTGGTGAGTCCGGTGGTACAAAGTGTTGCCATTTACATATGTATCTTGTGAATCCGTTGGTACACAAGGATTGTCATTTACATGTGTATCTGGTGAGCCAGGTGGTACACAAGGGTTGCCATTTACAGGTGTATCTGGTGAGTCAGGTGGTACACAAGGGTTGCCATTTACATGTGTATCTGGCGAGTCAGGTGGTGTAAAGTGTTGCCATTTACAAGTGTGTCTGGTGAGTCAGGTGGTACACAAGGGTTACCATTTACAAGTGTATCTGGTGAGTCATGTGGTACACAAGGGTTGCCATTTACATGTGTATCTGGTAAGTCAAGTGGACATTACAAGGATTGTCATTTACATGTGTATCTGGTGTGTCAGGTGGTACACAAGGGTTGCCATTTACAGGTGTATCTGGTGAGTCATGTGGTACACAAGGTTTGCCATATACAAGTGTATCTGGTGAGTACAGGTGGTACACAAGGGCTGCCATTTACAAGTGTATCTGGTGAGTCATATGGTACACAAGGTTTCCATTCACACGTGTACCTGGTGATTCAGGTGGTACGCAACCGTTGCCATTTGCAAGTGTATCTGGTGAGTCAGGTGGTACACAAAGTGTGCCATTTACTTGTGTATCCGATGAGTCCGGTGGTACACAAGGGTTGCCATTTACAAGTGTATCTGGTGAGTCAGGTGGACATTACAGGTAGTTGCCATTTACATGTGTATCTGGTGAGTCAGGTGGTACACAAGTGTTGCTACTTACATGTGTATCTGGTGAGTCAGGTGGCACACAAGGGTTGCCATTTACAAGTGTATCTGGCTCAGTCATGTGGTACACAAGGGTTGCCATTTACAAGTGTATCTGTGAGTCAGGTGGTACACAAGGGCTGCCATTTTCAAGGGTATCTGGTGAGTCATGTGGTACACAAGGGTTGCCATATACAAGTGTATCTGGTGAGTCAGGTGGTACACAAGGGTTGCCATTCATATGTGTACCTGGTGAGTCAGGTTGTACACAACGGTTGCCATTTACAAGTGTATCTGGTGAGTCAGGTGGTCAAAATGGTTGCCATTTACAAGTGTATCTGGTGAGTCAGGTGGTACAAAAGGGTTGCAATTCATAAGTGTATATGGTGAGTCAGGTGGACATTACAGGGGGTTGCCATTTACATATGTATCTGGTGAGTCAGGCGGTACACAAGTGTTGCCATTTGCAAGTGTATCTGGTGAGTCAAGGGGTACACAAGGGTTGCCATTTACATGAGTATCTGGTGAGTCAGGTGGTACACAAGTGTTGCCATTTACATGTGTATATGGTGAGTCAGGTGGTACACAAGGGTTGCCATTTACAAGTGTATCTGGTAAGTCAGGTGGTCCACAAGGGTTGCCATTTACAAGTGTATCTGGGGAGTCACGTGGTACACAAAGGTTGCCATTTACAAATGCTGGTGAGTCAGGTGGTACACAGGGGTTGCAACTTACATGTGTATCTGGTGAGTCAGGTGGTGCACCAGGGTTGCCATTTATATGTGTATCTGGTGAGTCCGGTGGTACAAAGTGCTACCATTTACAAGTGTATCTGGTGAGTCCGGTGGTACACAAGGATTCTCATTTACATGTGTATCTGGTGAGTCAGGTGGTGCACAAGGGTTGCCATTTACATGTGTATCTTGTGAGTCAGGTGGTACACAAGGGTTACCATTTACAAGTGTATCTAGTGAGTCAGGTGGTACACAACGGTTGCCATTTACATGTGTATCTGGTGAGTCCGGTAGACATTACAAGGATTGTCATTTACATGTGTGTCTGGTGTGTCAGGTGGTACACAAGGGTTACCATTTACAGGTGTATCTGGTCAGTCATGTGGTACACAAGGGTTGCCATATACAAGTGTATCTGGTGAGTCAGGTGGACATTACAAGTAGTTGCCATTTACAAGTGCCTCTGGTGAGTCAGGTGGTACACAAGGGTTGCCATTTACATGTGTATCTGGTGAGTCAAGTGGTAGACAAGGGTTGCCATTTACAGGTGTATCTGGTCAGTCATGTGGTACACAAGGGTTGCCATATACAAGTGTATCTGGTGAGTCAGGTGGACATTATAGGTAGTTGCCATTTACAAGTGCCTCTGGTGAGTCAGGTGGTACACAAGGGTTGCCATTTACAAGTGTATCTGGTGAGTCAGGTGGACATTACAGGTAGTTGCCATTTACATGTGTATCTGTTGAGTCAGGTGGTACACAATCGTTGCCATTTACATGTGTATCTGGTGAGTCAGGTGGCACACAAGGGTTGCCATTTACTAGTGTATCTGGCTGAGTCAGGTGGTACACACGGGTTACCATTTACAAGTGTATCTGGTGAGTCAGGTGGTACACAAGGGTTGCCATTTACATGTATATCTGGTGATTCAGGTGGTACACAATCGTTGCCATTTACATGTGTATCCGGTGAGTCAGGTTGTACACAAAGGTTGCCATTTTGCAAGTGAATCTGGTGAGTCAGGTGGACATTGCAGGTAGTTGCCATTTACATTTGTATCTGGTGAGTCAGCTGGTACACAAGGGTTGCCATTTACATGTGTATCTGGTGAGTCAGGTGGTACACAAGTGTTGCCATTTACAAGTGTATCTGGCGGAGTCAGGTGGTACACAAGGGTTACCATTTGCAAGTGTATCTAGTGAGTCAGGTGGTACACAAGGGTTACCATTTACATGTGTATCTGGTGAGTCAGGTGGTACACAAGGGTTGCCATTTACAAGTGTATCTGGTGAGTCAAGTGGTACACAAGGGTTGCCATTCACATGTGTATCTGGTGAGTCCGGTGGTACAAAGTGTTGCCATTTACAAGTGTATCTGGTGAGTCCGGTGGACATTACAGGTAGATGCCATTTACAGGTGTATCTGGTGAGTCAGGTGGTACACAAGGGTTGCCATTTACATGTGTATCTGGCGAGTCAGGTGGTACAAAGTGTTGCCATTTACAAGTGTATCTGGTGAGTCAGGTGGTACACAAGGGTTGCCATTTACAAGTGTATCTGGTGAGTCAGGTGGTACAAAAGGGTTGCCATTTACATGTGTATCTGGTAAGTCAGGTGGACATTACAAGGATTGTCATTTACATGTGTATCTGGTGTGTCAGGTGGTACACAAGGGTTGCCATTTACAGGTGTATCTGGTGAGTCATGTGGTACACAAGGGTTGCCATATACAAGTGTATCTGGTGAGTACAGGTGGTACACAAGCGCTGCCATTTACAAGTGTATCTGGTGAGTCAGGTGGTAAAAATGGTTGCCATTTACCAGTGTATCTGGTGAGTCATGTGGTACACAAGGGTTGCCATTTACAGGTGTATCTGGCGAGTCATGTGGCACCCAAGTGTTGCCATATACAAGTGTATCTGGTGAGTCAGGTGGTACACAACGTCTGCCATTTACAAGTGTATCTGGTGAGTCATATGGTACACAAGGGTTGCCATATACAAGTGTATCTGGTAAGTCAGGTGGTACACAAGGGTTGCCATTAACAAGTGTATCTGGTGAGACAGGTGGTACATAAGGGTTGCCATTCATATGTGTACCTGGTGAGTCAGGTTGTACACAACGGTTGCCATTTACAAGTGTATCTGGTGAGTCAGGTGGTAAAAATGGTTGCCATTTACAACTGTATCTTGTGAGTCAGGTGGTACGCAAGGGTTGCCATTTACATGTGTATCTGGTGAGTCAGGTGGTACACAAGGGTTGCCATTTACAAGTGTATCACGTGAGTAAGGTGGTACACAAGGGTTGCCATTTACATGTATATCTGGTGAGTCAGGTGGTACACAAGTGCTACCATTTACATGTGTATATGGTAAGTAAGGTGGTACACAAGGGTTGCCATTTACAAGTGTGTCTGGGGAGTCACGTGGTACACAAAGGTTGCCATTTACAAGTGCTGGTGAGTCAGCTGGTACACAGGGGTTGCAGCTTACATGTGTATCTGGTGAGTCAGGTGGTACACCAGGCTTGCCATTTGCAAGTGTATCTGGTGAGTCAGGAGGACGTTACAGGTAGTTGCCATTTACATGTGTATCTTGTGAGTCAGGTGGTACACAAGGGTTGCCATTTACATGTGTATCTGGTGAGTCCGGTGGTACAAAGTGTTGCCATTTACATTTGTATCTGGTGAGTCCGGTGGTACACAAGGATTGGTAATTACATGTGTATCTGGTGAGTCCGGTGGTACACAAGGATTGTCATTTACATGTGTATCTGGTGAGCCAGGTGGTACAAAGTGTTGCCATTTACAAATGTATCTGGTGAGTCAGGCGGTACACAAGGGTTGCCATTTACAAGTGTATCTGGTGAGTCAGGTGGTACACAAGGGTTGCCATTTACATGTGTATCTCGTAAGTCAGGTGGCCATTACGAGGATTGTCATTTACATGTGCATCCGGTGTGTCAGGTGGTACACAAGAGTTGCCATTTACAGGTGTATCTGGTGAGTCATGTGGTACACAAGGGTTGCCATATACAAGTGTATCTGGAGGGTACAGGTGGTACACAAGGGCTGCCATTTACAAGTGTATCTGGTGAGTCAGGTGGTACACAAGGGTTGCCATTCACATGTGTACCTGGTGAGTCAGGTGGTACACAACCGTTGCCATTTACAAGTGTATCTGGTGAGTCAGGTGGTACACAAGGGCTAACATTTACAAGTGTATCTGGTGAGTCAGGTGGTACACAAGGGTTGTCATTTACATGTGTATCTGGTGAGTCAGTTGGACATTACAGGTAGTTGCCATTTACATGTGTATCTGGTGACTCAGGTGGTACACAAGGGTTGCCATTTACATGTGTATCTGGTGGGTCATATGGTACACAAGTGTTGCCATTTACATGTGTATCTGGTGAGTAAGGTGGTACACAAGGGTTGCCATTTACAAGTGTATCTTGTGAGTCAGGTGGTCCGCAAGGGTAGCCATTTACAAGTGTATCTGGGGAGTCACGTGGTACACAAAGGTTGCCATTTACAAGTGCTGGTGAGTCAGGTGGTACACAGGGGTTGCAACTTACATGTGTATCTGGTGAGTCAGGTGGTGCACCAGGGTCGCCATTTGCAAGTGTATCTGGTGAGTCATGTGGACATTACAGGTAGTTGCCATTGACATGTGTATCTTGTGAGTCAGGTGGTACACAAGGGTTGCCATTTACATGTGTATCTGGTGAGTCCGGTGGTACAAAGTGTTGCCATTTACATATGTATCTTGTGAATCCGTTGGTACACAAGGATTGTCATTTACATGTGTATCTGGTGAGCCAGGTGGTACACAAGGGTTGCCATTTACAGGTGTATCTGGTGAGTCAGGTGGTACACAAGGGTTGCCATTTACATGTGTATCTGGCGAGTCAGGTGGTGTAAAGTGTTGCCATTTACAAGTGTGTCTGGTGAGTCATGTGGTACACAAGGGTTGCCATTTACAAGTGTATCTGGTGAGTCATGTGGTACACAAGGGTTGCCATTTACATGTGTATCTGGTAAGTCAAGTGGACATTACAAGGATTGTCATTTACATGTGTATCTGGTGTGTCAGGTGGTACACAAGGGTTGCCATTTACAGGTGTATCTGGTGAGTCATGTGGTACACAAGGTTTGCCATATACAAGTGTATCTGGTGAGTACAGGTGGTACACAAGGGCTGCCATTTACAAGTGTATCTGGTGAGTCATATGGTACACAAGGTTTCCATTCACACGTGTACCTGGTGATTCAGGTGGTACGCAACCGTTGCCATTTGCAAGTGTATCTGGTGAGTCAGGTGGTACACAAAGTGTGCCATTTACTTGTGTATCCGATGAGTCCGGTGGTACACAAGGGTTGCCATTTACAAGTGTATCTGGTGAGTCAGGTGGACATTACAGGTAGTTGCCATTTACATGTGTATCTGGTGAGTCAGGTGGTACACAAGTGTTGCTACTTACATGTGTATCTGGTGAGTCAGGTGGCACACAAGGGTTGCCATTTACAAGTGTATCTGGCTCAGTCAGGTGGTACACAAGGGTTACCATTTACAAGTGTATCTTGTGAGTCAGGTGGTGCACAAGGGTTGTCATTTACATGTGTATCTGGTGAGTCAGGTGGTACACAAGGGTTGCCATTTACACGTGTATCTGGTGAGTCATGTGGTGCACAAGGGTTGTCATTTACATGTGTATCTGGTGAGTCAGGTGGTACAAAGTGTTGCCATTTACAATTGTATCTGGTGAGTCAGGTGGTACACAAGGGTTGTCATTTACAAGTGTATCTGGTGAGTCAAGGGGTACACAAGGGTTGCCATTTACATGAGTATCTGGTGAGTCAGGTGGTACGCAAAGTTTGCCATTTACATGTGTATCTGGTGTGTCAGGTGGTACACAAGGGTTGCCATTTGCAGGTGTATCTGGTGAGTTATGTGGTACACAAAGGTTGCCATATACAAGTGTATCTGGTGAGTAAAGGTGGTACACAAGGGCTGCCATTTACAAGTGTATCTGGTGAGTCAGGTGGTACACAAGGGTTGCCATTCACATGTGCACCTGGTGAGTCAGGTGGTACACAACCGTTGCCATTTACAAGTGTATCTGGTGAGTCAGGTGCTACACAAGGATTGCCATTTACAAGTGTATCTGGTGAGTCAGGTGGACTTTACAGGTAGTTGCCATTTACATGTGTATCCGGTGAGTCTGGTCGTACACAAGGATTGCCATTTACAAGTGTATCTGGTGAGTTATGTGGTACACAAAGGTTGCCATATACAAGTGTATCTGGTGAGTAAAGGTGGTACACAAGGGTTGCCATTTACATGTATATCTGGTGAGTCAGGTGGAACACAATCGTTACCATTTACATGTGTATCCGGTGAGTCAGGCTGTACACAAAGGTTGCCACTTTGCAAGTGTTTCTGGTGAGTCAGCTGGACATTGCAGGTAGTTGCCATTTACATGTGTATCTGGTCAGTCAGGTGGTACACAAGGGTTGCCATTTACATGTGTATCTGGTGAGTCCGGTGGTACACAAGTGTTGCCATTTACAAGAGTCAGGTGGTACACAAGGGTTACCATTTACAAGTGTATCTGGTGAGTCAGGTGGTACACAAGGGTTACCATTTACATGTGTATCTGGTGAGTCAGGTGGTACACAAGGGTTGCCATTCACATGTGTATCTGGTGAGTCAGGTGGTACACCAGGGTTGCCATTTGCAAGTGTATCTGGTGAGTCAGGTGGACATTACAGGTAGTTGCCATTTACATGTGTATCTGGTGAGTCAGGTGGTGCACAAGGGTTGCCATTTACATGTGTATCTCTTGAGGCAGGTGGTACACAAGGGTTGCAATTTACATGTGTATCTGGTGAGTCAGGTGGTGTCTAGTGTTGCCATTTACAAGTGTGTCTGGTGAGTCAGGTGGTACACAAGGGTTGCCATTTACAAGTGTATCTGGTGAGTCAGGTGGTACACAAGGGTTTCCATTTACATGTGTATCTGGTGAGTCAGGTAGACATTACAAGGATTGTCATTTACATGTGTATCTGGTGTGTCAGGTGGTACACAGGGGTTGCCATTTACAGGTGTATCTGGCGAGTCATGTGGTACACCAGGGTTGCCATATACAAGTGTATCTGTGAGTCAGGCGGTACACAAGAACTGCCATTTACAAGTGTATCTGGTGAGTCATATGGTACACAAGGGTTGCCATATACAAGTGTATATGGTAAGTCAGGTGGTACACAAGGGTTGCCATTTACAAGTGTATCTAGTGAGTCAGGTGGTACTTAAGGGTTGTCATTCCTATGTGTACCTGGTGAGTCACGTTGTACACAACGGTTGCCATTTACAAGTGTATCTGGTGAGTCAGGTGGTAAAAATGGTTGCCATTTACCAGTGTATCTGGTGAGTCATGTGGTACACAAGGGTTGCCATTTACAGGTGTATCTGGCGAGTCATGTGGCACCCAAGTGTTGCCATATACAAGTGTATCTGGTGAGTCAGGTGGTACACAACGTCTGCCATTTACAAGTGTATCTGGTGAGTCATATGGTACACAAGGGTTGCCATATACAAGTGTATCTGGTAAGTCAGGTGGTACACAAGGGTTGCCATTAACAAGTGTATCTGGTGAGACAGGTGGTACATAAGGGTTGCCATTCATATGTGTACCTGGTGAGTCAGGTTGTACACAACGGTTGCCATTTACAAGTGTATCTGGTGAGTCAGGTGGTAAAAATGGTTGCCATTTACCAGTGTATCTGGTGAGTCATGTGGTACACAAGGGTTGCCATTTACAAGTGTATCTTGTGAGTCAGGTGGTACACAAGGGTTGCCATTTACAAGTGTATCTGGTGAGTCAGGTGGTACAAAAGGGTTGCAATTCACAAGTGTATAAGGTGAGTCAGGTGGACATTACAGGGGGTTGCCATTTACATATGTATCTGGTGAGTCAGGCGGTACACAAGTGTTGCCATTTGCAAGTGTATCTGGTGAGTCAAGGGGTACACAAGGGTTGCTATTTACATGAGTATCTGGTGAGTCAGGTGGTACACAAGTGTTGCCATTTACATGTGTATATGGTGAGTCAGGTGGTACACAAGGGTTGCCATTTACAAGTGTATCTGGTAAGTCAGGTGGTCCACAAGGGTTGCCATTTACAAGTGTATCTGGGGAGTCACGTGGTACACAAAGGTTGCCATTTACAAATGCTGGTGAGTCAGTTGGTACACAGGGGTTGCAACTTACATGTGTATCTGGTGAGTCAGGTGGTGCACCAGGGTTGCATTTATATGTGTATCTGGTGAGTCCGGTGGTACAAAGTGCTACCATTTACAAGTGTATCTGGTGAGTCCGGTGGTACACAAGGATTGTCATTTACATGTGTATCTGGTGAGTCAGGTGGTGCACAAGGGTTGCCATTTACATGTGTATCTTGTGAGTCAGGTGGTACACAAGGGTTGCCATTCACATGTGTACCTGGTGAGTCAGGTTGTACACAACCGTTGCCATTTACAAGCGTATCTGGTGAGTCAGGTGGACATTACAGGTAGTTGCCATTTACATGTGTATTTGGTGAGTCAGGTGGTACACAAGGGTTACCATTTACAAGTGTATCTAGTGAGTCAGGTGGTACACAACGGTTGCCATTTACATGTGTATCTGGTGAGTCCGGTAGACATTACAAGGATTGTCATTTACATGTGTGTCTGGTGTGTCAGGTGGTACACAAGGGTTGCCATTTACAGGTGTATCTGGTCAGTCATGTGGTACACAAGGGTTGCCATATACAAGTGTATCTGGTGAGTCAGGTGGACATTACAAGTAGTTGCCATTTACAAGTGCCTCTGGTGAGTCAGGTGGTACACAAGGGTTGCCATTTACATGTGTATCTGGTGAGTCAAGTGGTAGACAAGGGTTGCCATTTACAGGTGCATCGGGTCAGTCATGTGGTACACAAGGGTTGCCATATACAAGTGTATCTGTTGAGTCAGGTGGACATTATAGGTAGTTGCCATTTACAAGTGCCTCTGGTGAGTCAGGTGGTACACAAGGGTTGCCATTTACAAGTGTATCTGGTGAGTCAGGTGGACATTACAGGTAGTTGCCATTTACATGTGTATCTGTTGAGTCAGGTGGTACACAATCGTTGCCATTTACATGTGTATCTGGTGAGTCAGGTGGCACACAAAGGTTGCCATTTACTAGTGTATCTGGCTGAGTCAGGTGGTACACACGGGTTACCATTTACAAGTGTATCTGGTGAGTCAGGTGGTACACAAGGGTTGCCATTTACATGTATATCTGGTGATTCAGGTGGTACACAATCGTTGCCATTTACATGTGTATCCGGTGAGTCAGGTTGTACACAAAGGTTGCCATTTTGCAAGTGAATCTGGTGAGTCAGGTGGACATTGCAGGTAGTTGCTATTTACATTTGTATCTGGTGAGTCAGCTGGTACACAAGGGTTGCCATTTACATGTGTATCTGGTGAGTCAGGTGGTACACAAGGGTTGCCATTTACAAGTGTATCTGGCGGAGTCAGGTGGTACACAAGGGTTACCATTTGCAAGTGTATCTAGTGAGTCAGGTGGTACACAAGGGTTACCATTTACATGTGTATCTGGTGAGTCAGGTGGTACACAAGGGTTGCCATTTACAAGTGTATCTGGTGAGTCAAGTGGTACACAAGGGTTGCCATTCACATGTGTATCTGGTGAGTCCGGTGGTACAAAGTGTTGCCATTTACAAGTGTATCTGGTGAGTCCGGTGGACATTACAGGTAGATGCCATTTACAGGTGTATCTGGTGAGTCAGGTGGTACACAAGGGTTGCCATTTACATGTGTATCTGGCGAGTCAGGTGGTACAAAGTGTTGCCATTTACAAGTGTATCTGGTGAGTCAGGTGGTACACAAGGGTTGCCATTTACAAGTGTATCTGGTGAGTCAGGTGGTACAAAAGGGTTGCCATTTACATGTGTATCTGGTAAGTCAGGTGGACATTACAAGGATTGTCATTTACATGTGTATCTGGTGTGTCAGGTGGTACACAAGGGTTGCCATTTACAGGTGTATCTGGTGAGTCATGTGGTACACAAGGGTTGCCATATACAAGTGTATCTGGTGAGTACAGGTGGTACACAAGCGCTGCCATTTACAAGTGTATCTGGTGAGTCAGGTGGTAAAAATGGTTGCCATTTACCAGTGTATCTGGTGAGTCATGTGGTACACAAGGGTTGCCATTTACAGGTGTATCTGGCGAGTCATGTGGCACCCAAGTGTTGCCATATACAAGTGTATCTGGTGAGTCAGGTGGTACACAACGTCTGCCATTTACAAGTGTATCTGGTGAGTCATATGGTACACAAGGGTTGCCATATACAAGTGTATCTGGTAAGTCAGGTGGTACACAAGGGTTGCCATTAACAAGTGTATCTGGTGAGACAGGTGGTACATAAGGGTTGCCATTCATATGTGTACCTGGTGAGTCAGGTTGTACACAACGGTTGCCATTTACAAGTGTATCTGGTGAGTCAGGTGGTAAAAATGGTTGCCATTTACAAGTGTATCTTGTGAGTCAGGTGGTACGCAAGGGTTGCCATTTACATGTGTATCTGGTGAGTCAGGTGGTACGCAAGGGTTGCCATTTACAAGTGTATCACGTGAGTAAGGTGGTACACAAGGGTTGCCATTTACATGTATATCTGGTGAGTCAGGTGGTACACAAGTGTTGCCATTTACATGTGTATATGGTAAGTAAGGTGGTACACAAGGGTTGCCATTTACAAGTGTGTCTGGGGAGTCACGTGGTACACAAAGGTTGCCATTTACAAGTGCTGGTGAGTCAGCTGGTACACAGGGGTTGCAACTTACATGTGTATCTGGTGAGTCAGGTGGTACACCAGGCTTGCCATTTACATTTGTATCTGGTGAGTCCGGTGGTACACAAGGATTGGCAATTACATGTGTATCTGGTGAGCCAGGTGGTACAAAGTGTTGCCATTTACAAATGTATCTGGTGAGTCAGGTGGTAAAAATGGTTGCCATTTACCAGTGTATCTGGTGAGTCATGTGGTACACAAGGGTTGCCGTTTACAAGTGTATCTTGTGAGTCAGGTGGTACACAAGGGTTGCCATTTACAAGTGTATCTGGTGAGTCAGGTGGTACGCAAGGGTTGCAATTCACAAGTGTATAAGGTGAGTCAGGTGGACATTACAGGGGGTTGCCATTTACATATGTATCTGGTGAGTCAGGCGGTACACAAGTGTTGCCATTTGCAAGTGTATCTGGTGAGTCAAGGGGTACACAAGGGTTGCCATTTACATGAGTATCTGGTGAGTCAGGTGGTACACAAGTGTTGCCATTTACATGTGTATATGGTGAGTCAGGTGGTACACAAGGGTTGCCATTTACAAGTGTATCTGGTAAGTCAGGTGGTCCACAAGGGTTGCCATTTACAAGTGTATCTGGGGAGTCACGTGGTACACAAAGGTTGCCATTTACAAATGCTGGTGAGTCAGTTGGTACACAGGGGTTGCAACTTACATGTGTATCTGGTGAGTCAGGTGGTGCACCAGGGTTGCCATTTATATGTGTATCTGGTGAGTCCGGTGGTACAAAGTGCTACCATTTACAAGTGTATCTGGTGAGTCCGGTGGTACACAAGGATTGTCATTTACATGTGTATCTGGTGAGTCAGGTGGTGCACAAGGTTTGCCATTTACATGTGTATCTTGTGAGTCAGGTGGTACACAAGGGTTGCCATTCACATGTGTACCTGGTGAGTCAGGTTGTACACAACCGTTGCCATTTACAAGCGTATCTGGTGAGTCAGGTGGACATTACAGGTAGTTGCCATTTACATGTGTATTTGGTGAGTCAGGTGGTACACAAGGGTTACCATTTACAAGTGTATCTAGTGAGTCAGGTGGTACACAACGGTTGCCATTTACATGTGTATCTGGTGAGTCCGGTAGACATTACAAGGATTGTCATTTACATGTGTGTCTGGTGTGTCAGGTGGTACACAAGGGTTACCATTTACAGGTGTATCTGGTCAGTCATGTGGTACACAAGGGTTGCCATATATAAGTGTATCTGGTGAGTCAGGTGGACATTATAGGTAGTTGCCATTTACAAGTGCCTCTGGTGAGTCAGGTGGTACACAAGGGTTGCCATTTACAAGTGTATCTGGTGAGTCAGGTGGACATTACAGGTAGTTGCCATTTACATGTGTATCTGTTGAGTCAGGTGGTACACAATCGTTGCCATTTACATGTGTATCTGGTGAGTCAGGTGGCACACAAGGGTTGCCATTTACTAGTGTATCTGGCTGAGTCAGGTGGTACACACGGGTTACCATTTACAAGTGTATCTGGTGAGTCAGGTGGTACACAAGGGTTGCCATTTACATGTATATCTGGTGATTCAGGCGGTACACAATCGTTGCCATTTACATGTGTATCCGGTGAGTCAGGTTGTACACAATGGTTGCCATTTTGCAAGTGAATCTGGTGAGTCAGGTGGACATTGCAGGTAGTTGCCATTTACATTTGTATCTGGTGAGTCAGCTGGTACACAAGGGTTGCCATTTACATGTGTATCTGGTGAGTCAGGTGGTACACAAGGGTTGCCATTTACAAGTGTATCTGGCGGAGTCAGGTGGTACACAAGGGTTACCATTTGCAAGTGTATCTAGTGAGTCAGGTGGTACACAAGGGTTACCATTTACATGTGTATCTGGTGAGTCAGGTGGTACACAAGGGTTGCCATTTACAAGTGTATCTGGTGAGTCAAGTGGTACACAAGGGTTGCCATTCACATGTGTATCTGGTTAGTCCGGTGGTACAAAGTGTTGCCATTTACAAGTGTATCTGGTGAGTCCGGTGGACATTACAGGTAGATGCCATTTACAGGTGTATCTGGTGAGTCAGGTGGTACACAAGGGTTGCCATTTACATGTGTATCTGGCGAGTCAGGTGGTACAAAGTGTTGCCATTTACAAGTGTATCTGGTGAGTCAGGTGGTACACAAGGGTTGCCATTTACAAGTGTATCTGGTGAGTCAGGTGGTACAAAAGGGTTGCCATTTACATGTGTATCTGGTAAGTCAGGTGGACATTACAAGGATTGTCATTTACATGTGTATCTGGTGTGTCAGGTGGTACACAAGGGTTGCCATTTACAGGTGTATCTGGTGAGTCATGTGGTACACAAGGGTTGCCATATACAGGTGTATCTGGTGAGTACAGGTGGTACACAAGCGCTGCCATTTACAAGTGTATCTGGTGAGTCAGGTGGTAAAAATGGTTGCCATTTACCAGTGTATCTGGTGAGTCATGTGGTACACAAGGGTTGCCATTTACAGGTGTATCTGGCGAGTCATGTGGCACCCAAGTGTTGCCATATACAAGTGTATCTGGTGAGTCAGGTGGTACACAACGTCTGCCATTTACAAGTGTATCTGGTGAGTCATATGGTACACAAGGGTTGCCATATACAAGTGTATCTGGTAAGTCAGGTGGTACACAAGGGTTGCCATTAACAAGTGTATCTGGTGAGACAGGTGGTACATAAGGGTTGCCATTCATATGTGTACCTGGTGAGTCAGGTTGTACACAACGGTTGCCATTTACAAGTGTATCTGGTGAGTCAGGTGGTAAAAATGGTTGCCATTTACAACTGTATCTTGTGAGTCAGGTGGTACGCAAGGGTTGCCATTTACATGTGTATCTGGTGAGTCAGGTGGTACGCAAGGGTTGCCATTTACAAGTGTATCACGTGAGTAAGGTGGTACACAAGGGTTGCCATTTACATGTATATCTGGTGAGTCAGGTGGTACACAAGTGTTGCCATTTACATGTGTATATGGTAAGTAAGGTGGTACACAAGGGTTGCCATTTACAAGTGTGTCTGGGGAGTCACGTGGTACACAAAGGTTGCCATTTACAAGTGCTGGTGAGTCAGCTGGTACACAGGGGTTGCAACTTACATGTGTATCTGGTGAGTCAGGTGGTACACCAGGCTTGCCATTTGCAAGTGTATCTGGTGAGTCAGGAGGACGTTACAGGTAGTTGTCATTTACATGTGTATCTTGTGAGTCAGGTGGTACACAAGGGTTGCCATTTACATGTGTATCTGGTGAGTCCGGTGGTACAAAGTGTTGCCATTTACATTTGTATCTGGTGAGTCCGGTGGTACACAAGGATTGGCAATTACATGTGTATCTGGTGAGCCAGGTGGTACAAAGTGTTGCCATTTACAAATGTATCTGGTGAGTCAGGTGGTACACAAGGGTTGCCATTTACAAGTGTATCTGGTGAGTCAGGTGGTACACAAGGGTTGCCATTTACATGTGTATCTCGTAAGTCAGGTGGCCATTACAAGGATTGTCATTTACATGTGCATCCGGTGTGTCAGGTGGTACACAAGAGTTGCCATTTACAGGTGTATCTGGTGAGTCATGTGGTACACAAGGGTTGCCATATACAAGTGTATCTGGTGAGTACAGGTGGTACACAAGGGCTGCCATTTACAAGTGTATCTGGTGAGTCAGGTGGTACACAAGGGTTGCCATTCACATGTGTACCTGGTGAGTCAGGTGGTACACAACCGTTGCCATTTACAAGTGTATCTGGTGAGTCAGGTGGTACACAACCGTTGCCATTTACAAGTGTATCTGGTGAGTCAGGTGGTACACAAGGGCTAACATTTACAAGTGTATCTGGTGAGTCAGGTGGTACACAAGGGTTGTCATTTACATGTGTATCTGGTGAGTCAGTTGGACATTACAGGTAGTTGCCATTTACATGTGTATCTGGTGACTCAGGTGGTACACAAGGGTTGCCATTTACATGTGTATCTGGTGAGTAAGGTGGTACACAAGGGTTGCCATTTACAAGTGTATCTTGTGAGTCAGGTGGTCCGCAAGGGTAGCCATTTACAAGTGTATCTGGGGAGTCACGTGGTACACAAAGGTTGCCATTTACAAGTGCTGGTGAGTCAGGTGGTACACAGGGGTTGCAACTTACATGTGTATCTGGTGAGTCAGGTGGTGCACCAGGGTCGCCGTTTGCAAGTGTATCTGGTGAGTCATGTGGACATTACAGGTAGTTGCCATTGACATGTGTATCTTGTGAGTCAGGTGGTACACAAGGGTTGCCATTTACATGTGTATCTGGTGAGTCCGGTGGTACAAAGTGTTGCCATTTACATATGTATCTGGTGAATCCGTTGGTACACAAGGATTGTCATTTACATGTGTATCTGGTGAGCCAGGTGGTACACAAGGGTTGCCATTTACAGGTGTATCTGGTGAGTCAGGTGGTACACAAGGGTTGCCATTTACATGTGTATCTGGCGAGTCAGGTGGTGTAAAGTGTTGCCATTTACAAGTGTGTCTGGTGAGTCAGGTGGTACACAAGGGTTGCCATTTACATGTGTATCTGGTGAGTCATGTGGTACACAAGGGTTGCCATTTACATGTGTATCTGGTAAGTCAAGTGGACATTACAAGGATTGTCATTTACATGTGTATCTGGTGTGTCAGGTGGTACACAAGGGTTGCCATTTACAGGTGTATCTGGTGAGTCATGTGGTACACAAGGGTTGCCATATACAAGTGTAACTGGTGAGTACAGGTGGTCCACAAGGGCTGCCATTTACAAGTGTATCTGGTGAGTCATATGGTACACAAGGTTTCCATTCACACGTGTACCTGGTGATTCAGGTGGTACGCAACCGTTGCCATTTGCAAGTGTATCTGGTGAGTCAGGTGGTACACAAAGTGTGCCATTTACTTGTGTATCCGATGAGTCCGGTGGTACACAAGGGTTGCCATTTACAAGTGTATCTGGTGAGTCAGGTGGACATTACAGGTAGTTGCCATTTACATGTGTATCTGGTGAGTCAGGTGGTACACAAGTGTTGCTACTTACATGTGTATCTGGTGAGTCAGGTGGCACACAAGGGTTGCCATTTACAAGTGTATCTGGCTCAGTCAGGTGGTACACAAGGGTTACCATTTACAAGTGTATCTTGTGAGTCAGGTGGTGCACAAGGGTTGTCATTTACATGTGTTACTGGTGAGTCAGGTGGTACACAAGGGTTGCCATTTACACGTGTATCTGGTGAGTCATGTGGTGCACAAGGGTTGTCATTTACATGTGTATCTGGTGAGTCAGGTGGTACAAAGTGTTGCCATTTACAATTGTATCTGGTGAGTCAGGGCTTACACAAGGGTTGTCATTTACAAGTGTATCTGGTGAGTCAAGGGGTACACAAGGGGTGCCATTTACATGAGTATCTGGTGAGTCAGGTGGTACACAAAGTTTGCCATTTACATGTGTATCTGGTGTGTCAGGTGGTACACAAGGGTTGCCATTTGCAGGTGTATCTGGTGAGTTATGTGGTACACAAAGGTTGCCATATACAAGTGTATCTGGTGAGTAAAGGTGGTACACAAGGGCTGCCATTTACAAGTGTATCTGGTGAGTCAGGTGGACATTACAGGTAGTTGCCATTTACATGTGTTTTTGGTGAGTCAGGTGGTACAAAAGGGTTGCCATTTACATGTGTATCCGGTCAGTCTGGTCGTACACAAGGGTTGCCATTTACAAGTGTATCTGGTGAGTCAGGTGGACATTACAGGTAGTTGCCATTTACATGTGTTTTTGGTGGGTCAGGTGGTACAAAAGGGTTGCCATTTACATGTGTATCCGGTGAGTCAGGTGGTACACAAGGGTTGCCATTTACAAGTGTATCTGGTGAGTCAGGTGGTACATAAAGTTTGCCATTTACATGCGTATCCGGTGAGTCAGGTGGTACACAAGGATTGCCATTTACAAGTGTATCTGGTGAGTCAGGTGGACATTACAGGTAGTTGCCATTTACATGTGTATCTGTTGAGTCAGGTGGTACACAAGAGTTGCCATTTACATGTGTTTCTGGTGAGTCAGGTGGCACACAAGGGTTGCCATTTACTAATGTATCTGGCTGAGTTAGGTGGTACACAAGTGTTACCATTTACAAGTGTATCTGGTGAGTCAGGTGGCACACAAGGGTTGCCATTTACATGTATATCTGGTGAGTCAGGTGGAACACAATCGTTGCCATTTACATGTGTATCCGGTGAGTCAGGTTGTACACAAAGGTTGCCACTTTGCAAGTGTTTCTGGTGAGTCAGCTGGACATTGCAGGTAGTTGCCATTTACATGTGTATCTGGTCAGTCAGGTGGTACACAAGGGTTGCCATTTACATGTGTATCTGGTGAGTCCGGTGGTACACAAGGGTTGCCATTTACAAGAGTCAGGTGGTACACAAGGGTTACCATTTACAAGTGTATCTGGTGAGTCAGGTGGTACACAAGGGTTACCATTTACATGTGTATCTGGTGAGTCAGGTGGTACACAAGGGTTGCCATTCACATGTGTATCTGGTGAGTCAGGTGGTACACCAGGGTTGCCATTTGCAAGTGTATCTGGTGAGTCAGGTGGACATTACAGGTAGTTGCCATTTACATGTGTATCTGGTGAGTCAGGTGGTGCACAAGGGTTGCCATTTACATGTGTATCTCTTGAGGCAGGTGGTACACAAGGGTTGCAATTTACATGTGTATCTGGTGAGTCAGGTGGTGTCAAGTGTTGCCATTTACAAGTGTGTCTGGTGAGTCAGGTGGTACACAAGGGTTGCCATTTACAAGTGTATCTGGTGAGTCAGGTGGTACACAAGGGTTTCCATTTACATGTGTATCTGGTGAGTCAGGTAGACATTACAAGGATTGTCATTTACATGTGTATCTGGTGTGTCAGGTGGTACACAGGGGTTGCCATTTACAGGTGTATCTGGCGAGTCATGTGGTACACAAGGGTTGCCATATACAAGTGTATCTGTGAGTCAGGCGGTACACAAGAGCTGCCATTTACAAGTGTATCTGGTGAGTCATATGGTACACAAGGGTTGCCATATACAAGTGTATATGGTAAGTCAGGTGGTACACAAGGGTTGCCATTTACAAGTGTATCTGGTGTGTCAGGTGGTACATAAGGGTTGTCATTCATATGTGTACCTGGTGAGTCAGGTTGTACACAACGGTTGCCATTTACAAGTGTATCTGGTGAGTCAGGTGGTAAAAATGGTTGCCATTTACCAGTGTATCTGGTGAGTCATGTGGTACACAAGGGTTGCCATTTACAAGTGTATCTGGTGAGTCAGGTGGTACACAAGGGTTGCCATTTACAACTGTATCTTGTGAGTCAGGTGGTACGCAAGGGTTGCCATTTACATGTGTATCTGGTGAGTCAGGTGGTACACAAGGGTTGCCATTTACAAGTGTATCACGTGAGTAAGGTGGTACACAAGGGTTGCCATTTACATGTATATCTGGTGAGTCAGGTGGTACACAAGTGTTGCCATTTACATGTGTATATGGTAAGTAAGGTGGTACACAAGGGTTGCCATTTACAAGTGTGTCTGGGGAGTCACGTGGTACACAAAGGTTGCCATTTACAAGTGCTGGTGAGTCAGCTGGTACACAGGGGTTGCAACTTACATGTGTATCTGGTGAGTCAGGTGGTACACCAGGCTTGCCATTTGCAAGTGTATCTGGTGAGTCAGGAGGACGTTACAGGTAGTTGCCATTTACATGTGTATCTTGTGAGTCAGGTGGTACACAAGGGTTGCCATTTACATGTGTATCTGGTGAGTCCGGTGGTACAAAGTGTTGCCATTTACATATGTATCTGGTGAGTCCGGTGGTACACAAGGATTGGCAATTACATGTGTATCTGGTGAGTCCGGTGGTACACAAGGATTGTCATTTACATGTGTATCTGGTGAGCCAGGTGGTACAAAGTGTTGCCATTTACAAATGTATCTGGTGAGTCAGGTGGTACACAAGGGTTGCCATTTACAAGTGTATCTGGTGAGTCAGGTGGTACACAAGGGTTGCCATTTACATGTGTATCTCGTAAGTCAGGTGGCCATTACAAGGATTGTCATTTACATGTGCATCCGGTGTGTCAGATGGTACACAAGAGTTGCCATTTACAGGTGTATCTGGTGAGTCATGTGGTACACAAGGGTTGCCATATACAAGTGTATCTGGTGAGTACAGGTGGTACACAAGGGCTGCCGTTTACAAGTGTATCTGGTGAGTCAGGTGGTACACAAGGGTTGCCATTCACATGTGTACCTGGTGAGTCAGGTGGTACACAACCGTTGCCATTTACAAGTGTATCTGGTGAGTCAGGTGGTACACAAGGGTTAACATTTACAAGTGTATCTGGTGAGTCAGGTGGTACACAAGGGTTGTCATTTACATGTGTATCTGGTGAGTCAGTTGGACATTACAGGTAGTTGCCATTTACATGTGTATCTGGTGAGTCAGGTGGTACACAAGGGTTGCCATTTACATGTGTATCTGGTGAGTCATATGGTACACAAGTGTTGCCATTTACATGTGTATCTGGTGAGTAAGGTGGTACACAAGGGTTACCATTTACAAGTGTATCTGGTGAGTCATGTGGTAGACCAGGGTTACCATTTACATGTGTATCTGGTGAGTCAGGTGGTACACAAGGGTTGCCATTTACACGTGTATCTGGTGAGTCAGTTGCTGCACAAGGGTTGCCATTTACATGTGTAACCGGTGAGTCAGGTTGTACACAACGGTTGCCATTTACAAGTGTATCTGGTAAGTCAGGTGGTACACAAGGGTTTCCATTTACATGTGTATCTGGTGAGTCAGGTAGACATTAACAGGATTGTCATTTACATGTGTATCTGGTGTGTCAGGTGGTACACAAGGGTTGCCATTTACAGGTGCATCTGGCGAGTCATGTGGTACACAAGGGTTGCCATTTACAAGTGTATCTGTGAGTCAGGTGGTACACAAGGGCTGCCATATACAAGTGTATCTGGTGAGTCAGGTGGTACACAAGGGTTGCCATTCATATGTGTACCTGGTGAGTCAGGTTGTACACAACGGTTGCCATTTACAAGTGTATCTGGTGAGTCAGGTGGTCAAAATGGTTGCCATTTACAAGTGTATCTGGTGAGTCAGGTGGTACAAAAGGGTTGCAATTCATAAGTGTATATGGTGAGTCAGGTGGACATTACAGGGGGTTGCCATTTACATATGTATCTGGTGAGTCAGGCGGTACACAAGTGTTGCCATTTGCAAGTGTATCTGGTGAGTCAAGGGGTACACAAGGGTTGCCATTTACATGAGTATCTGGTGAGTCAGGTGGTACACAAGTGTTGCCATTTACATGTGTATATGGTGAGTCAGGTGGTACACAAGGGTTGCCATTTACAAGTGTATCTGGTAAGTCAGGTGGTCCACAAGGGTTGCCATTTACAAGTGTATCTGGGGAGTCACGTGGTACACAAAGGTTGCCATTTACAAATGCTGGTGAGTCAGTTGGTACACAGGGGTTGCAACTTACATGTGTATCTGGTGAGTCAGGTGGTGCACCAGGGTTGCCATTTATATGTGTATCTGGTGAGTCCGGTGGTACAAAGTGCTACCATTTACAAGTGTATCTGGTGAGTCCGGTGGTACACAAGGATTGTCATTTACATGTGTATCTGGTGAGTCAGGTGGTGCACAAGGGTTGCCATTTACATGTGTATCTTGTGAGTCAGGTGGTACACAAGGGTTGCCATTCACATGTGTACCTGGTGAGTCAGGTTGTACACAACCGTTGCCATTTACAAGCGTATCTGGTGAGTCAGGTGGACATTACAGGTAGTTGCCATTTACATGTGTATTTGGTGAGTCAGGTGGTACACAAGGGTTACCATTTACAAGTGTATCTAGTGAGTCAGGTGGTACACAACGGTTGCCATTTACATGTGTATCTGGTGAGTCCGGTAGACATTACAAGGATTGTCATTTACATGTGTGTCTGGTGTGTCAGGTGGTACACAAGGGTTACCATTTACAGGTGTATCTGGTCAGTCATGTGGTACACAAGGGTTGCCATATACAAGTGTATCTGGTGAGTCAGGTGGACATTACAAGTAGTTGCCATTTACAAGTGCCTCTGGTGAGTCAGGTGGTACACAAGGGTTGCCATTTACATGTGTATCTGGTGAGTCAAGTGGTAGACAAGGGTTGCCATTTACAGGTGTATCGGGTCAGTCATGTGGTACACAAAGGTTGCCATATACAAGTGTATCTGGTGAGTCAGGTGGACATTATAGGTAGTTGCCATTTACAAGTGCCTCTGGTGAGTCAGGTGGTACACAAGGGTTGCCATTTACAAGTGTATCTGGTGAGTCAGGTGGACATTACAGGTAGTTGCCATTTACATGTGTATCTGTTGAGTCAGGTGGTACACAATCGTTGCCATTTACATGTGTATCTGGTGAGTCAGGTGGCACACAAGGGTTGCCATTTACTAGTGTATCTGGCTGAGTCAGGTGGTACACACGGGTTACCATTTACAAGTGTATCTGGTGAGTCAGGTGGTACACAAGGGTTGCCATTTACATGTATATCTGGTGATTCAGGTGGTACACAATCGTGGCCATTTACATGTGTATCCGGTGAGTCAGGTTGTACACAAAGGTTGCCATTTTGCAAGTGAATCTGGTGAGTCAGGTGGACATTGCAGGTAGTTGCCATTTACATTTGTATCTGGTGAGTCAGCTGGTACACAAGGGTTGCCATTTACATGTGTATCTGGTGAGTCAGGTGGTACACAAGGGTTGCCATTTACTAGTGTATCTGGCGGAGTCAGGTGGTACACAAGGGTTACCATTTGCAAGTGTATCTAGTGAGTCAGGTGGTACACAAGGGTTACCATTTACATGTGTATCTGGTGAGTCAGGTGCTACACAAGGGTTGCCATTTACAAGTGTATCTGGTGAGTCAAGTGGTACACAAGGGTTGCCATTCACATGTGTATCTGGTGAGTCCGGTGGTACAAAGTGTTGCCATTTACAAGTGTATCTGGTGAGTCCGGTGGACATTACAGGTAGTTGCCATTTACAGGTGTATCTGGTGAGTCAGGTGGTACACAAGGGTTGCCATTTACATGAGAATCTGGCGAGTCAGGTGGTACAAAGTGTTGCCATTTACAAGTGTATCTGGTGAGTCAGGTGGTACACAAGGGTTGTCATTTACAAGTGTATCTGGTGAGTCAGGTGGTACACAAGGGTTGCCATTTACAGGTGTATCTGGTGAGTCATGTGGTACACAAGGGTTGCCCTATACAAGTGTATCTGGTGAGTACAGGTGGTACACAAGCGCTGCCATTTACAAGTGTATCTGGTGAGTCAGGTGGTAAAAATGGTTGCCATTTACCAGTGTATCTGGTGAGTCATGTGGTACACAAGGGTTGCCATTTACAGGTGTATCTGGCGAGTCATGTGGCACCCAAGTGTTGCCATATACAAGTGTATCTGGTGAGTCAGGTGGTACACAACGTCTGCCATTTACAAGTGTATCTGGTGAGTCATATGGTACACAAGGGTTGCCATATACAAGTGTATCTGGTAAGTCAGGTGGTACACAAGGGTTGCCATTAACAAGTGTGTCTGGTGAGACAGGTGGTACATAAGGGTTGCCATTTACAAGTGTATCTTGTGAGTCAGGTGGTCCGCAAGGGTTGCCATTTACATGTGTATCTGGTGAGTCAGGTGGTACACAAGGGTTGCCATTTATAACTGTATCTTGTGAGTCAGGTGGTACGCAAGGGTTGCCATTTACATGTGAATCTGGTGAGTCAGGTGGTACACAAGGATTGGCAATTACATGTGTATCTGGTGAGTCCGGTGGTACAAGTGTTGCCATTTACAAATGTATCTGGTGAGTCAGGTGGTACACAAGGGTTGCCATTTACAAGTGTATCTGGTGAGTCAGGTGGAACACAAGGGTTGCCATTTACATGTGTATCTCGTAAGTCAGGTGGCCATTACAAGGATTGTCATTTACATGTGCATCCGGTGTGTCAGGTGGTACACAAGAGTTGCCATTTACAGGTGTATCTGGTGAGTCATGTGGTACACAAGGGTTGCCATATACAAGTGTATCTGGCGAGTACAGGTGGTACACAAGGGCTGCCATTTACAAGTGTATCTGGTGAGTCAGGTGGAACACAAGGGTTGCCATTCACATGAGTCAGGTGGTACACAACCGTTGCCATTTACAAGTGTATCTGGTGAGTCAGGTGGTACACAAGGGCTAACATTTACAAGTGTATCTGGTGAGTCAGGTGGTACACAAGGGTTGTCATTTACATGTGTATCTGGTGAGTCAGTTGGACATTACAGGTAGTTGCCATTTACATGTGTATCTGGTGACTCAGGTGGTACACAAGGGTTGCCATTTACATGTGTATCTGGTGAGTCAAATGGTACACAAGTGTTGCCATTTACATGTGTATCTGGTGAGTAAGGTGGTACACAAGGGTTACCATTTACAAGTGTATCTGGTGAGTCATGTGGTAGACAAGGGTTGTCATTTACATGTGTATCTGGTGAGTCAGGTGGTACACAAGGGTTGCCATTTACACGTGTATCTGGTGAGTCAGTTGCTGCACAAGGGTTGCCATTTACATGTGTAACCGGTGAGTCAGGTTGTACACAAGGGTTGCCATTTACAAGTGTATCTGGTAAGTCAGGTGGTACACAAGGGTTTCCATTTACATGTGTATCTGGTGAGTCAGGTAGACATTAACAGGATTGTCATTTACATGTGTATCTGGTGTGTCAGGTGGTACACAAGGGTTGCCATTTACAGGTGCATCTGGCGAGTCATGTGGTACACAAGGGTTGCCATTTACAAGTGTATCTGTGAGTCAGGTGGTACACAAGGGCTGCCATTTTCAAGGGTATCTGGTGAGTCATGTGGTACACAAGGGTTGCCATATACAAGTGTATCTGGTGAGTCAGGTGGTACACAAGGGTTGCCATTCATATGTGTACCTGGTGAGTCAGGTTGTACACAACGGTTGCCATTTACAAGTGTATCTGGTGAGTCAGGTGGTCAAAATGGTTACCATTTACAAGTGTATCTGGTGAGTCAGGTGGTACAAAAGGGTTGCAATTCACAAGTGTATATGGTGAGTCAGGTGGACATTACAGGGGGTTGCCATTTACATATGTATCTGGTGAGTCAGGCGGTACACAAGGGTTGCCATTCACATGTGTACCTGGTGAGTCAGGTGGTACACAACCGTTGCCATTTACAAGTGTATCTGGTGAGTCATGTGGTACACAAGGGTTGCCATATACAAGTGTATCTGGTGAGTACAGGTGGTACACAAGCGCTGCCATTTACAAGTGTATCTGGTGAGTCAGGTGGTAAAAATGGTTGCCATTTACCAGTGTATCTGGTGAGTCATGTGGTACACAAGGGTTGCCATTTACAGGTGTATCTGGCGAGTCATGTGGCACCCAAGTGTTGCCATATACAAGTGTATCTGGTGAGTCAGGTGGTACACAACGTCTGCCATTTACAAGTGTATCTGGTGAGTCATATGGTACACAAGGGTTGCCATATACAAGTGTATCTGGTAAGTCAGGTGGTACACAAGGGTTGCCATTAACAAGTGTATCTGGTGAGACAGGTGGTACATAAGGGTTGCCATTCATATGTGTACCTGGTGAGTCAGGTTGTACACAACGGTTGCCATTTACAAGTGTATCTGGTAAGTCAGGTGGTAAAAATGGTTGCCATTTACAACTGTATCTTGTGAGTCAGGTGGTACGCAAGGGTTGCCATTTACATGTTTATCTGGTGAGTCAGGTGGTACACAAGGGTTGCCATTTACAAGTGTATCACGTGAGTAAGGTGGTACACAAGGGTTGCCATTTACATGTGTATCTCGTAAGTCAGGTGGCCATTACAAGGATTGTCATTTACATGTGCATCCGGTGTGTCAGGTGGTACACAAGAGTTGCCATTTACAGGTGTATCTGGTGAGTCATGTGGTACACAAGGGTTGCCATATACAAGTGTATCTGGTGAGTACAGGTGGTACACAAGGGCTGCCATTTACAAGTGTATCTGGTGAGTCAGGTGGTACACAAGGGTTGCCATTCACATGTGTACCTGGTGAGTCAGGTGGTACACAACCGTTGCCATTTACAAGTGTATCTGGTGAGTCAGGTGGTACACAACCGTTGCCATTTACAAGTGTATCTGGTGAGTCAGGTGGTACACAAGGGCTAACATTTACAAGTGTATCTGGTGAGTCAGGTGGTACACAAGGGTTGTCATTTACATGTGTATCTGGTGAGTCAGTTGGACATTACAGGTAGTTGCCATTTACATGTGTATCTGGTGACTCAGGTGGTACACAAGGGTTGCCATTTACATGTGTATCTGGTGAGTCATATGGTACACAAGTGTTGCCATTTACATGTGTATCTGGTGAGTAAGGTGGTACACAAGGGTTGCCATTTACAAGTGTATCTTGTGAGTCAGGTGGTCCGCAAGGGTAGCCATTTACAAGTGTATCTGGGGAGTCACGTGGTACACAAAGGTTGCCATTTACAAGTGCTGGTGAGTCAGGTGGTACACAGGGGTTGCAACTTACATGTGTATCTGGTGAGTCAGGTGGTGCACCAGGGTCGCCATTTGCAAGTGTATCTGGTGAGTCATGTGGACATTACAGGTAGTTGCCATTGACATGTGTATCTTGTGAGTCAGGTGGTACACAAGGGTTGCCATTTACATGTGTATCTGGTGAGTCCGGTGGTACAAAGTGTTGCCATTTACATATGTATCTGGTGAATCCGTTGGTACCCAAGGATTGTCATTTACATGTGTATCTGGTGAGCCAGGTGGTACACAAGGGTTGCCATTTACAGGTGTATCTGGTGAGTCAGGTGGTACACAAGGGTTGCCATTTACAAGTGTGTCTGGTGAGTCAGGTGGTACACAAGGGTTGCCATTTACAAGTGTATCTGGTGAGTCATGTGGTACACAAGGGTTGCCATTTACATGTGTATCTGGTAAGTCAAGTGGACATTACAAGGATTGTCATTTACATGTGTATCTGGTGTGTCAGGTGGTACACAGGGGTTGCCATTTACAGGTGTATCTGGTGAGTCATGTGGTACACAAGGGTTGCCATATACAAGTGTAACTGGTGAGTACAGGTGGTCCACAAGGGCTGCCATTTACAAGTGTATCTGGTGAGTCATATGGTACACAAGGTTTCCATTCACACGTGTACCTGGTGATTCAGGTGGTACGCAACCGTTGCCATTTGCAAGTGTATCTGGTGAGTCAGGTGGTACACAAAGTGTGCCATTTACTTGTGTATCCGATGAGTCCGGTGGTACACAAGGGTTGCCATTTACAAGTGTATCTGGTGAGTCAGGTGGACATTACAGGTAGTTGCCATTTACATGTGTATCTGGTGAGTCAGGTGGTACACAAGTGTTGCTACTTACATGTGTATCTGGTGAGTCAGGTGGCACACAAGGGTTGCCATTTACAAGTGTATCTGGCTCAGTCAGGTGGTACACAAGGGTTACCATTTACAAGTGTATCTTGTGAGTCAGGTGGTGCACAAGGGTTGTCATTTACATGTGTATCTGGTGAGTCAGGTGGTACACAAGGGTTGCCATCTACACGTGTATCTGGTGAGTCATGTGGTGCACAAGGGTTGTCATTTACATGTGTATCTGGTGAGTCAGGTGGTACAAAGTGTTGCCATTTACAATTGTATCTGGTGAGTCAGGTGGTACACAAGGGTTGTCATTTACAAGTGTATCTGGTGAGTCAAGGGGTACACAAGGGGTGCCATTTACATGAGTATCTGGTGAGTCAGGTGGTACACAAAGTTTGCCATTTACATGTGTATCTGGTGTGTCAGGTGGTACACAAGGGTTGCCATTTGCAGGTGTATCTGGTGAGTTATGTGGTACACAAAGGTTGCCATATACAAGTGTATCTGGTGAGTAAAGGTGGTACACAAGGGCTGCCATTTACAAGTGTATCTGGTGAGTCAGGTGGTACACAAGGGTTGCCATTCACATGTGTACCTGGTGAGTCAGGTGGTACACAACCGTTGCCATTTACAAGTGTATCTGGTGAGTCAGGTGCTACACAAGGATTGCCATTACAAGTGTATCTGGTGAGTCAGGTGGACATTACAGGTAGTTGCCATTTACATGTGTATCCGGTGAGTCTGGTCGTACACAAGGGTTGCCATTTACAAGTGTATCTGGTGAGTCAGGTGGACATTACAGGTAGTTGCCATTTACATGTGTTTTTGGTGAGTCAGGTGGTACAAAAGGGTTGCCATTTACATGTGTATCCGGTGAGTCAGGTGGTACACAAGGGTTGCCATTTACAAGTGTATCTGGTGAGTCAGGTGGTACATAAAGTTTGCCATTTACATGCGTATCCGGTGAGTCAGGTGGTACACAAGGATTGCCATTTACAAGTGTATCTGGTGAGTCAGGTGGACATTACAGGTAGTTGCCATTTACATGTGTATCTGTTGAGTCAGGTGGTACACAAGAGTTGCCATTTACATGTGTTTCTGGTGAGTCAGGTGGCACACAAGGGTTGCCATTTACTAATGTATCTGGCTGAGTTAGGTGGTACACAAGTGTTACCATTTACAAGTGTATCTAGTGAGTCAGGTGGTACACAAGGGTTGCCATTTACATGTATATCTGGTGAGTCAGGTGGAACACAATCGTTGCCATTTACATGTGTATCCGGTGAGTCAGGTTGTACACAAAGGTTGCCACTTTGCAAGTGTTTCTGGTGAGTCAGCTGGACATTGCAGGTAGTTGCCATTTACATGTGTATCTGGTCAGTCAGGTGGTACACAAGGGTTGCCATTTACATGTGTATCTGGTCAGTCCGGTGGTACACAAGGGTTGCCATTTACAAGAGTCAGGTGGTACACAAGGGTTACCATTTACAAGTGTATCTGGTGAGTCAGGTGGTACACAAGGGTTACCATTTACATGTGTATCTGGTGAGTCAGGTGGTACACAAGGGTTGCCATTCACATGTGTATCTGGTGAGTCAGGTGGTACACCAGGGTTGCCATTTGCAAGTGTATCTGGTGAGTCAGGTGGACATTACAGGTAGTTGCCATTTACATGTGTATCTGGTGAGTCAGGTGGTGCACAAGGGTTGCCATTTACATGTGTATCTCTTGAGGCAGGTGGTACACAAGGGTTGCAATTTACATGTGTATCTGGTGAGTCAGGTGGTGTCAAGTGTTGCCATTTACAAGTGTGTCTGGTGAGTCAGGTGGTACACAAGGGTTGCCATTTACAAGTGTATCTGGTGAGTCAGGTGGTACACAAGGGTTTCCATTTACATGTGTATCTGGTGAGTCAGGTAGACATTACAAGGATTGTCATTTACATGTGTATCTGGTGTGTCAGGTGGTACACAGGGGTTGCCATTTACAGGTGTATCTGGCGAGTCATGTGGTACACAAGGGTTGCCATATACAAGTGTATCTGTGAGTCAGGCTGTACACAAGAGCTGCCATTTACAAGTGTATCTGGTGAGTCATATGGTACACAAGGGTTGCCATATACAAGTGTATATGGTAAGTCAGGTGGTACACAAGGGTTGCCATTTACAAGTGTATCTGGTGAGTCAGGTGGTACATAAGGGTTGTCATTCATATGTGTACCTGGTGAGTCAGGTTGTACACAACGGTTGCCATTTACAAGTGTATCTGGTGAGTCAGGTGGTAAAAATGATTGCCATTTACCAGTGTATCTGGTGAGTCATGTGGTACACAAGGGTTGCCATTTACAGGTGTATCTGGCGAGTCATGTGGCACCCAAGTGTTGCCATATACAAGTGTATCTGGTGAGTCAGGTGGTACACAACGTCTGCCATTTACAAGTGTATCTGGTGAGTCATATGGTACACAAGGGTTGCCATATACAAGTGTATCTGGTAAGTCAGGTGGTACACAAGGGTTGCCATTAACAAGTGTATCTGGTGAGACAGGTGGTACATAAGGGTTGCCATTCATATGTGTACCTGGTGAGTCAGGTTGTACACAACGGTTGCCATTTACAAGTGTATCTGGTGAGTCAGGTGGTAAAAATGGTTGCCATTTACCAGTGTATCTGGTGAGTCATGTGGTACACAAGGGTTGCCATTTACAAGTGTATCTTGTGAGTCAGGTGGTACACAAGGGTTGCCATTTACAAGTGTATCTTGTGAGTCAGGTGGTCCGCAAGGGTTGCCATTTACATGTGTATCTGGTGAGTCAGGTGGTACACAAGGGTTGCCATTTACAACTGTATCTTGTGAGTCAGGTGGTACGCAAGGGTTGCCATTTACATGTGTATCTGGTGAGTCAGGTGGTACACAAGGGTTGCCATTTACAAGTGTATCACGTGAGTAAGGTGGTACACAAGGGTTGCCATTTACATGTATATCTGGTGAGTCAGGTGGTACACAAGTGTTGCCATTTACATGTGTATATGGTAAGTAAGGTGGTACACAAGGGTTGCCATTTACAAGTGTGTCTATGGAGTCACGTGGTACACAAAGGTTGCCATTTACAAGTGCTGGTGAGTCAGCTGGTACACAGGGGTTGCAACTTACATGTGTATCTGGTGAGTCAGGTGGTACACCAGGCTTGCCATTTGCAAGTGTATCTGGTGAGTCAGGAGGACATTACAGGTAGTTGCCATTTACATGTGTATCTTGTGAGTCAGGTGGTACACAAGGGTTGCCATTTACATGTGTATCTGGTGAGTCCGGTGGTACAAAGTGTTGCCATTTACATATGTATCTGGTGAGTCCGGTGGTACACAAGGATTGGCAATTACATGTGTATCTGGTGAGTCCGGTGGTACACAAGGATTGTCATTTACATGTGTATCTGGTGAGCCAGGTGGTACAAAGTGTTGCCATTTGCAAATGTATCTGGTGAGTCAGGTGGTACACAAGGGTTGCCATTTACAAGTGTATCTGGTGAGTCAGGTGGTACACAAGGGTTGCCATTTACATGTGTATCTCGTAAGTCAGGTGGCCATTACAAGAATTGTCATTTACATGTGCATCCGGTGTGTCAGATGGTACACAAGAGTTGCCATTTACAGGTGTATCTGGTGAGTAATGTGGTACACAAGGGTTGCCATATACAAGTGTATCTGGTGAGTACAGGTGGTACACAAGGGCTGCCATTTACAAGTGTATCTGGTGAGTCAGGTGGTACACAAGGGTTGCCATTCACATGTGTACCTGGTGAGTCAGGTGGTACACAACCGTTGCCATTTACAAGTGTATCTGGTGAGTCAGGTGGTACACAAGGGTTAACATTTACAAGTGTATCTGGTGAGTCAGGTGGTACACAAGGGTTGTCATTTACATGTGTATCTAGTGAGTCAGTTGGACATTACAGGTAGTTGCCATTTACATGTGTATCTGGTGAGTCAGGTGGTACACAAGGGTTGCCATTTACATGTGTATCTGGTGAGTCATATGGTACACAAGTGTTGCCATTTACATGTGTATCTGGTGAGTAAGGTGGTACACAAGGGTTACCATTTACAAGTGTATCTGGTGAGTCATGTGGTAGACAAGGGTTACCATTTACATGTGTATCTGGTGAGTCAGGTAGACATTAACAGGATTGTCATTTACATGTGTATCTGGTGTGTCAGGTGGTACACAAGGGTTGCCATTTACAGGTGCATCTGGCGAGTCATGTGGTACACAAAGGTTGCCATTTACAAGTGTATCTGTGAGTCAGGTGGTACACAAGGGCTGCCATTTTCAAGGGTATCTGGTGAGTCATGTGGTACACAAGGGTTGCCATATACAAGTGTATCTGGTGAGTCAGGTGGTACACAAGGGTTGCCATTCATATGTGTACCTGGTGAGTCAGGTTGTACACAACGGTTGCCATTTACAAGTGTATCTGGTGAGTCAGGTGGTCAAAATGGTTGCCATTTACAAGTGTATCTGGTGAGTCAGGTGGTACAAAAGGGTTGCAATTCATAAGTGTATATGGTGAGTCAGGTGGACATTACAGGGGGTTGCCATTTACATATGTATCTGGTGAGTCAGGCGGTACACAAGTGTTGCCATTTGCAAGTGTATCTGGTGAGTCAAGGGGTACACAAGGGTTGCCATTTACATGAGTATCTGGTGAGTCAGGTGGTACACAAGTGTTGCCATTTACATGTGTATATGGTGAGTCAGGTGGTACACAAGGGTTGCCATTTACAAGTGTATCTGGTAAGTCAGGTGGTCCACAAGGGTTGCCATTTACAAGTGTATCTGGGGAGTCACGTGGTACACAAAGGTTGCCATTTACAAATGCTGGTGAGTCAGTTGGTACACAGGGGTTGCAACTTACATGTGTATCTGGTGAGTCAGGTGGTGCACCAGGGTTGCCATTTATATGTGTATCTGGTGAGTCCGGTGGTACAAAGTGCTACCATTTACAAGTGTATCTGGTGAGTCCGGTGGTACACAAGGATTGTTATTTACATGTGTATCTGGTGAGTCAGGTGGTGCACAAGGGTTGCCATTTACATGTGTATCTTGTGAGTCAGGTGGTACACAAGGGTTGCCATTCACATGTGTACCTGGTGAGTCAGGTTGTACACAACCGTTGCCATTTACAAGCGTATCTGGTGAGTCAGGTGGACATTACAGGTAGTTGCCATTTACATGTGTATTTGGTGAGTCAGGTGGTACACAAGGGTTACCATTTACAAGTGTATCTAGTGAGTCAGGTGGTACACAACGGTTGCCATTTACATGTGTATCTGGTGAGTCCGGTAGACATTACAAGGATTGTCATTTACATGTGTGTCTGGTGTGTCAGGTGGTACACAAGGGTTACCATTTACAGGTGTATCTGGTCAGTCATGTGGTACACAAGGGTTGCCATATACAAGTGTATCTGGTGAGTCAGGTGGACATTACAAGTAGTTGCCATTTACAAGTGCCTCTGGTGAGTCAGGTGGTACACAAGGGTTGCCATTTACATGTGTATCTGGTGAGTCAAGTGGTAGACAAGGGTTGCCATTTACAGGTGTATCGGGTCAGTCATGTGGTACACAAGGGTTGCCATATACAAGTGTATCTGGTGAGTCAGGTGGACATTATAGGTAGTTGCCATTTACAAGTGCCTCTGGTGAGTCAGGTGGTACACAAGGGTTGCCATTTACAAGTGTATCTGGTGAGTCAGGTGGACATTACAGGTAGTTGCCATTTACATGTGTATCTGTTGAGTCAGGTGGTACACAATCGTTGCCATTTACATGTGTATCTGGTGAGTCAGGTGGCACACAAGGGTTGCCATTTACTAGTGTATCTGGCTGAGTCAGGTGGTACACACGGGTTACCATTTACAAGTGTATCTGGTGAGTCAGGTGGTACACAAGGGTTGCCATTTACATGTATATCTGGTGATTCAGGTGGTACACAATCGTGGCCATTTACATGTGTATCCGGTGAGTCAGGTTGTACACAAAGGTTGCCATTTTGCAAGTGAATCTGGTGAGTCAGGTGGACATTGCAGGTAGTTGCCATTTACATTTGTATCTGGTGAGTCAGCTGGTACACAAGGGTTGCCATTTACAAGTGTATCTGGTAAGTCAGGTGGTCCACAAGGGTTGCCATTTACAAGTGTATCTGGGGAGTCACGTGGTACACAAAGGTTGCCATTTACAAATGCTGGTGAGTCAGTTGGTACACAGGGGTTGCAACTTACATGTGTATCTGGTGAGTCAGGTGGTGCACCAGGGTTGCCATTTATATGTGTATCTGCTGAGTCCGGTGGTACAAAGTGCTACCATTTACAAGTGTATCTGGTGAGTCCGGTGGTACACAAGGATTGTCATTTACATGTGTATCTGGTGAGTCAGGTGGTGCACAAGGGTTGCCATTTACATGTGTATCTGGTGAGTCAGGTGGACATTACAGGTAGTTGCCATTTACATGTGTATTTGGTGAGTCAGGTGGTACACAAGGGTTACCATTTACAAGTGTATCTAGTGAGTCAGGTGGTACACAACGGTTGCCATTTACATGTGTATCTGGTGAGTCCGGTAGACATTACAAGGATTGTCATTTACATGTGTGTCTGGTGTGTCAGGTGGTACACAAGGGTTACCATTTACAGGTGTATCTGGTCAGTCATGTGGTACACAAGGGTTGCCATATACAAGTGTATCTGGTGAGTCAGGTGGACATTACAAGTAGTTGCCATTTACAAGTGCCTCTGGTGAGTCAGGTGGTACACAAGGGTTGCCATTTACATGTGTATCTGGTGAGTCAAGTGGTAGACAAGGGTTGCCATTTACAGGTGTATCGGGTCAGTCATGTGGTACACAAGGGTTGCCATATACAAGTGTATCTGGTGAGTCAGGTGGACATTATAGGTAGTTGCCATTTACAAGTGCCTCTGGTGAGTCAGGTGGTACACAAGGGTTGCCATTTACAAGTGTATCTGGTGAGTCAGGTGGACATTACAGGTAGTTGCCATTTACATGTGTATCTGTTGAGTCGGGTGGTACACAATCGTTGCCATTTACATGTGTATCTGGTGAGTCAGGTGGCACACAAGGGTTGCCATTTACTAGTGTATCTGGCTGAGTCAGGTGGTACACACGGGTTACCATTTACAAGTGTATCTGGTGAGTCAGGTGGTACACAAGGGTTGCCATTTACATGTATATCTGGTGATTCAGGTGGTACACAATCGTGGCCATTTACATGTGTATCCGGTGAGTCAGGTTGTACACAAAGGTTGCCATTTTGCAAGTGAATCTGGTGAGTCAGGTGGACATTGCGGGTAGTTGCCATTTACATTTGTATCTGGTGAGTCAGCTGGTACACAAGGGTTGCCATTTACATGTGTATCTGGTGAGTCAGGTGGTACACAAGGGTTGCCATTTACAAGTGTATCTGGCGGAGTCAGGTGGTACACAAGGGTTACCATTTGCAAGTGTATCTAGTGAGTCAGGTGGTACACAAGGGTTACCATTTACATGTGTATCTGGTGAGTCAGGTGCTACACAAGGGTTGCCATTTACAAGTGTATCTGGTGAGTCAAGTGGTACACAAGGGTTGCCATTCACATGTGTATCTGGTGAGTCCGGTGGTACAAAGTGTTGCCATTTACAAGTGTATCTGGTGAGTCCGGTGGACATTACAGGTAGTTGCCATTTACAGGTGTATCTGGTGAGTCAGGTGGTACACAAGGGTTGCCATTCACATGAGTATCTGGCGAGTCAGGTGGTACAAAGTGTTGTCATTTACAAGTGTATCTGGTGAGTCAGGTGGTACACAAGGGTTGCCATTTACAAGTGTATCTGGTGAGTCAGGTGGTACAAAAGGGTTGCCATTTACGTGTGTCTCTGGTAAGTCAGGTGGACATTACAAGGATTGTCATTTACATGTGTATTTGGTGTGTCAGGTGGTACACAAGGGTTGCCATTTACAGGTGTATCTGGTGAGTCATGTGGTACACAAGGGTTGCCCTATACAAGTGTATCTGGTGAGTACAGGTGGTACACAAGCGCTGCCATTTACAAGTGTATCTGGTGAGTCAGGTGGTAAAAATGGTTGCCATTTACCAGTGTATCTGGTGAGTCATGTGGTACACAAGGGTTGCCATTTACAGGTGTATCTGGCGAGTCATGTGGCACCCAAGTGTTGCCATATACAAGTGTATCTGGTGAGTCAGGTGGTACACAACGTCTGCCATTTACAAGTGTATCTGGTGAGTCATATGGTACACAAGGGTTGCCATATACAAGTGTATCTGGTAAGTCAGGTGGTACACAAGGGTTGCCATTAACAAGTGTATCTGGTGAGACAGGTGGTACATAAGGGTTGCCATTCATATGTGTACCTGGTGAGTCAGGTTGTACACAACGGTTGCCATTTACAAGTGTATCTGGTGAGTCAGGTGGTAAAAATGGTTGCCATTTACCAGTGTATCTGGTGAGTCATGTGGTACACAAGGGTTGCCATTTACAAGTGTATCTGGTGAGTCAGGTGGTACACAAGGGTTGCCATTTACAAGTGTATCTTGTGAGTCAGGTGGTCCGCAAGGGTTGCCATTTACATGTGTATCTGGTGAGTCAGGTGGTACACAAGGGTTGCCATTTATAACTGTATCTTGTGAGTCAGGTGGTACGCAAGGGTTGCCATTTACATGTGTATCTGGTGAGTCAGGTGGTACACAAGGATTGGCAATTACATGTGTATCTGGTGAGTCCGGTGGTACACAAGGATTGTCATTTACATGTGTATCTGGTGAGCCAGGTGGTACAAAGTGTTGCCATTTACAAATGTATCTGGTGAGTCAGGTGGTACACAAGGGTTGCCATTTACAAGTGTATCTGGTGAGTCAGGTGGAACACAAGGGTTGCCATTTACATGTGTATCTCGTAAGTCAGGTGGCCATTACAAGGATTGTCATTTACATGTGCATCCGGTGTGTCAGGTGGTACACAAGAGTTGCCATTTACAGGTGTATCTGGTGAGTCATGTGGTACACAAGGGTTGCCATATACAAGTGTATCTGGTGAGTACAGGTGGTACACAAGGGCTGCCATTTACAAGTGTATCTGGTGAGTCAGGTGGTACACGAGGGTTGCCATTCACATGAGTCAGGTGGTACACAACCGTTGCCATTTACAAGTGTATCTGGTGAGTCAGGTGGTACACAAGGGCTAACATTTACAAGTGTATCTGGTGAGTCAGGTGGTACACAAGGGTTGTCATTTACATGTGTATCTGGTGAGTCAGTTGGACATTACAGGTAGTTGCCATTTACATGTGTATCTGGTGACTCAGGTGGTACACAAGGGTTGCCATTTACATGTGTATCTGGTGAGTCATATGGTACACAAGTGTTGCCATTTACATGTGTATCTGGTGAGTAAGGTGGTACACAAGGGTTACCATTTACAAGTGTATCTGGTGAGTCATGTGGTAGACAAGGGTTGTCATTTACATGTGTATCTGGTGAGTCAGGTGGTACACAAGGGTTGCCATTTACACGTGTATCTGGTGAGTCAGTTGCTGCACAAGGGTTGCCATTTACATGTGTAACCGGTGAGTCAGGTTGTACACAAGGATTGCCATTTACAAGTGTATCTGGTAAGTCAGGTGGTACACAAGGGTTTCCATTTACATGTGTATCTGGTGAGTCAGGTAGACTTTAACAGGATTGTCATTTACATGTGTATCTGGTGTGTCAGGTGGTACACAAGGGTTGCCATTTACAGGTGCATCTGGCGAGTCATGTGGTACACAAGGGTTGCCATTTACAAGTGTATCTGTGAGTCAGGTGGTACACAAGGGCTGCCATTTTCAAGGGTATCTGGTGAGTCATGTGGTACACAAGGGTTGCCATATACAAGTGTATCTGGTGAGTCAGGTGGTACACAAGGGTTGCCATTCATATGTGTACCTGGTGAGTCAGGTTGTACACAACGGTTGCCATTTACAAGTGTATCTGGTGAGTCAGGTGGTCAAAATGGTTACCATTTACAAGTGTATCTGGTGAGTCAGGTGGTACAAAAGGGTTGCAATTCACAAGTGTATATGGTGAGTCAGGTGGACATTACAGGGGGTTGCCATTTACATATGTATCTGGTGAGTCAGGCGGTACACAAGGGTTGCCATTCACATGTGTACCTGGTGAGTCAGGTGGTACACAACCGTTGCCATTTACAAGTGTATCTGGTGAGTCAGGTGGTACACAAGGGCTAACATTTACAAGTGTATCTGGTAAGTCAGGTGGTACACAAGGGTTGTCATTTACATGTGTATCTGGTAAGTCAGTTGGACATTACAGGTAGTTGCCATTTACATGTGTATCTGGTGACTCAGGTGGTACACAAGGGTTGCCATTTACATGTGTATCTGGTGAGTCATATGGTACACAAGTGTTGCCATTTACATGTGTATCTGGTGAGCCAGGTGGTACAAAGTGTTGCCATTTACAAATGTATCTGGTGAGTCAGGTGGTACACAAGGGTTGCCATTTACAAGTGTATCTGGTGAGTCAGGTGGAACACAAGGGTTGCCATTTACATGTGTATCTCGTAAGTCAGGTGGCCATTACAAGGATTGTCATTTACATGTGCATCCGGTGTGTCAGGTTGTACACAAGAGTTGCCATTTACAGGTGTATCTGGTGAGTCATGTGGTACACAAGGGTTGCCATATACAAGTGTATCTGGTGAGTACAGGTGGTACACAAGGGCTGCCATTTACAAGTGTATCTGGTGAGTCAGGTGGTACACGAGGGTTGCCATTCACATGAGTCAGGTGGTTCACAACCGTTGCCATTTACAAGTGTATCTGGTGAGTCAGGTGGTACACAAGGGCTAACATTTACAAGTGTATCTGGTGAGTCAGGTGGTACACAAGGGTTGTCATTTACATGTGTATCTGGTGAGTCAGTTGGACATTACAGGTAGTTGCCATTTACATGTGTATCTGGTGACTCAGGTGGTACACAAGGGTTGCCATTTACATGTGTATCTGGTGAGTCATATGGTACACAAGTGTTGCCATTTACATGTGTATCTGGTGAGTAAGGTGGTACACAAGGGTTACCATTTACAAGTGTATCTGGTGAGTCATGTGGTAGACAAGGGTTGTCATTTACATGTGTATCTGGTGAGTCAGGTGGTACACAAGGGTTGCCATTTACACGTGTATCTGGTGAGTCAGTTGCTGCACAAGGGTTGCCATTTACATGTGTAACCGGTGAGTCAGGTTGTACACAAGGGTTGCCATTTACAAGTGTATCTCGTAAGTCAGGTGGTACACAAGGGTTTCCATTTACATGTGTATCTGGTGAGTCAGGTAGACATTAACAGGATTGTCATTTACATGTGTATCTGGTGTGTCAGGTGGTACACAAGGGTTGCCATTTACAGGTGCATCTGGCGAGTCATGTGGTACACAAGGGTTGCCATTTACAAGTGTATCTGTGAGTCAGGTGGTACACAAGGGCTGCCATTTTCAAGGGTATCTGGTGAGTCATGTGGTACACAAGGGTTGCCATATACAAGTGTATCTGGTGAGTCAGGTGGTACACAAGGGTTGCCATTCATATGTGTACCTGGTGAGTCAGGTTGTACACAACGGTTGCCATTTACAAGTGTATCTGGTGAGTCAGGTGGTCAAAATGGTTACCATTTACAAGTGTATCTGGTGAGTCAGGTGGTACAAAAGGGTTGCTATTCACAAGTGTATATGGTGAGTCAGGTGGACATTACAGGGGGTTGTCATTTACATATGTATCTGGTGAGTCAGGCGGTACACAAGGGTTGCCATTCACATGTGTACCTGGTGAGTCAGGTGGTACACAACCGTTGCCATTTACAAGTGTATCTGGTGAGTCAGGTGGTACACAAGGGCTAACATTTACAAGTGTATCTGGTAAGTCAGGTGGTACACAAGGGTTGTCATTTACATGTGTATCTGGTAAGTCAGTTGGACATTACAGGTAGTTGCCATTTACATGTGTATCTGGTGACTCAGGTGGTACACAAGGGTTGCCATTTATATGTGTATCTGGTGAGTCATATGGTACACAAGTGTTGCCATTTACATGTGTATCTGGTGAGTAAGGTGGTACACAAGGGTTACCATTTACAAGTGTATCTGGTGAGTCATGTGGTAGACAAGGGTTGTCATTTACATGTGTATCTGGTGAGTCAGGTGGTACACAAGGGTTGCCATTTACACGTGTATCTGGTGAGTCAGTTGCTGCACAAGGGTTGCCATTTACATGTGGAACCGGTGAGTCAGGTTGTACACAAGGGTTGCCATTTACAAGTGTATCTGGTAAGTCAGGTGGTACACAAGGGTTTCCATTTACATGTGTATCTGGTGAGTCAGGTAGACATTAACAGGATTGTCATTTACATGTGTATCTGGTGTGTCAGGTGGTACACAAGGGTTGCCATTTACAGGTGCATCTGGCGAGTCATGTGGTACACAAGGGTTGCCATTTACAAGTGTATCTGTGAGTCAGGTGGTACACAAGGGCTGCCATTTTCAAGGGTATCTGGTGAGTCATGTGGTACACAAGGGTTGCCATATACAAGTGTATCTGGTGAGTCAGGTGGTACACAAGGGTTGCCATTCATATGTGTACCTGGTGAGTCCGGTTGTACGCAACGGTTGCCATTTACAAGTGTATCTGGTGAGTCAGGTGGTCAAAATGGTTGCCATTTACAAGTGTATCTGGTGAGTCAGGTGGTACAAAAGGGTTGCAATTCACAAGTGTATATGGTGAGTCAGGTGGACATTACAGGGGGTTGCCATTTACATATGTATCTGGTGAGTCAGGCGGTACACAAGTGTTGCCATTTGCAAGTGTATCTGGTGAGTCAAGGGGTACACAAGGGTTGCCATTTACATGAGTATCTGGTGAGTCAGGTGGTACACAAAGTTTGCCATTTACATGTGTATCTGGTGTGTCAGGTGGTACACAAGGGTTGCCATTTGCAGGTGTATCTGGTGAGTTATGTGGTACACAAAGGTTGCCATATACAAGTGTATCTGGTGAGTAAAGGTGGTACACAAGGGCTGCCATTTACAAGTGTATCTGGTGAGTCAGGTGGTACACAAGGGTTGCCATTCACATGTGTACCTGGTGAGTCAGGTGGTACACAACCGTTGCCATTTACAAGTGTATCTGGTGAGTCAGGTGCTACACAAGGATTGCCATTTACAAGTGTATCTGGTGAGTCAGGTGGACATTACAGGTAGTTGCCATTTATATGTGTATCCGGTGAGTCTGGTCGTACACAAGGGTTGCCATTTACAAGTGTATCTGGTGAGTCAGATGGACATTACAGGTAGTTGCCATTTACATGTGTTTTGGTGAGTCAGGTGGTACAAAAGGGTTGCCATTTACATGTGTATCCGGTGAGTCAGGTGGTACACAAGGGTTGCCAATTACAAGTGTATCTGGTGAGTCAGGTGGTACATAAAGTTTGCCATTTACATGCGTATCCGGTGAGTCAGGTGGTACACAAGGATTGCCATTTACAAGTGTATCTGGTGAGTCAGGTGGACATTACAGGTAGTTGCCATTTACATGTGTATCTGTTGAGTCAGGTGGTACACAATCGTTGCCATTTACATGTGTTTCTGGTGAGTCAGGTGGCACACAAGGGTTGCCATTTACTAATGTATCTGGCTGAGTTAGGTGGTACACAAGTGTTACCATTTACAAGTGTATCTGGTGAGTCAGGTGGTACACAAGGGTTGCCATTTACATGTATATCTGGTGAGTCAGGTGGAACACAATCGTTGCCATTTACATGTGTATCCGGTGAGTCAGGTTGTACACAAAGGTTGCCACTTTGCAAGTGTTTCTGGTGAGTCAGCTGGACATTGCAGGTAGTTGCCATTTACATGTGTATCTGGTCAGTCAGGTGGTACACAAGGGTTGCCATTTACATGTGTATCTGGTGAGTCCGGTGGTACACAAGGGTTGCCATTCACAAGAGTCAGGTGGTACACAAGGGTTACCATTTACAAGTGTATCTGGTGAGTCAGGTGGTACACAAGGGTTACCATTTACAAGTGTATCTGGTGAGTCAGGTGGTACACAAGGGTTACCATTTACATGTGTATCTGGTGTGTCAGGTGGTACACAAGGGTTGCCATTCACATGTGTATCTGGTGAGTCAGGTGGTACACCAGGGTTGCCATTTGCAAGTGTATCTGGTGAGTCAGGTGGACATTACAGGTAGTTGCCATTGACATGTGTATCTGGTGAGTCAGGTGGTGCACAAGGGTTGCCATTTACATGTGTATCTCTTGAGGCAGGTGGTACACAAGGGTTGCAATTTACATGTGTATCTGGTGAGTCAGGTGGTATCAAGTGTTGCCATTTACAAGTGTGTCTGGTGAGTCAGGTGGTACACAAGGGTTGCCATTTACAAGTGTATCTGGTGAGTCAGGTGGTACACAAGGGTTTCCATTTACATGTGTATCTGGTGAGTCAGGTAGACATTACAAGGATTGTCATTTACATGTGTATCTGGTGTGTCAGGTGGTACACAGGGGTTGCCATTTACAGGTGTATCTGGGGAGTCATGTGGTACACAAGGGTTGCCATATACAAGTGTATCTGTGAGTCAGGCGGTACACAAGAGCTGCCATTTACAAGTGTATCTGGTGAGTCATATGGTACACAAGGGTTGCCATATACAAGTGTATATGGTAAGTCAGGTGGTACACAAGGGTTGCCATTTACAAGTGTATCTGGTGAGTCAGGTGGTACATAAGGGTTGTCATTCATATGTCTACCTGGTGAGTCAGGTTGTACACAACGGTTGCCATTTACAAGTGTATCTGGTGAGTCAGGTGGTAAAAATGGTTGCCATTTACCAGTGTATCTGGTGAGTCATGTGGTACACAAGGGTTGCCATTTACAGGTGTATCTGGCGAGTCATGTGGCACCCAAGTGTTGCCATATACAAGTGTATCTGGTGAGTCAGGTGGTACACAACGTCTGCCATTTACAAGTGTATCTGGTGAGTCATATGGTACACAAGGGTTGCCATATACAAGTGTATCTGGTAAGTCAGGTGGTACACAAGGGTTGCCATTTACATGTGTATCTGGTGAGTCCGGTGGTACAAAGTGTTGCCATTTACATATGTATCTGGTGAGTCCGTCGGTACACAAGGACTGTCATTTACATGTGTATCTGGTGAGCCAGGTGGTACACAAGGGTTGCCATTTACAGGTGTATCTGGTGAGTCAGGTGGTACACAAGGGTTGCCATTTACAGGTGTATCTGGCGAGTCAGGTGGTGTAAAGTGTTGCCGTTTACAAGTGTATCTGTTGAGTCAGGTGGTACACAAGGGTTGCCATTTACAAGTGTATCTGGTGAGTCAGGTGGTACACAAGGGTTGCCATTTACATGTGTATCTGGTAAGTCAAGTGGACATTAAAAGGATTGTCATTTACATGTGTATCTGGTGTGTCCGGTGGTACACAAGGGTTGCCATTTACAGGTGTATCTGGCGAGTCATGTGGTACACAAGGGTTGCCATATACAAGTGTATCTGGTGAGTACAGGTGGTACACAAGGGCTGCCATTTACAAGTGTATCTGGTGAGTCATATGGTACACAAGGTTTCCATTCACACGTGTACCTGGTGATTCAGGTGGTACACAACCGTTGCCATTTACAAGTGTATCTGGTGAGTCAGGTGGTACACAAAGTGTGCCATTTTCTTGTGTATCCGATGAGTCCGGTGGTACACAAGGGTTGCCATTTACAAGTGTATCTGGCTCAGTTAGGTGGTACACAAGGGTTACCATTTACAAGTGTATCTTGTGAGTCAGATGGTGCACAAGGGTTGTCATTTACATGTGTATCTGGTGAGTCAGGTGGTACACAAGGGTTGCCATTTACACGTGTATCTGGTGAGTCATGTGGTGCACAAGGGTTGCCATTTACATGTGTATCTGGTGAGTCAGGTGGTACAAAGTGTTTTCATTTACAATTGTGTCTGGTGAGTCAGGTGGTACACAAAGTGTGCCATATACTTGTGTATCCGATCAGTCCGGTGGTACACAAGGGTTGCCATTTACAAGTATATCTGTTGAGTCAGGTGGACATTACAGGTAGTTGCCATTTACACGTGTATCTGGTGAGTCAGGTGGCACACAAGTGTTGACATTTACATGTGTATCTGATGAGTCAGGTGGCACACAAGGGTTGCCATTTACAAGTGTATCTGGCTGAGTCAGGTGGTACACAAGGGTTACCATTTACAAGTGTATCTGGTGAGTCAGGTGGTACACAAGGGTTGTCATTTACAAGTGTATCTGGTAAGTCAGGTGGTACACATGGGCTGCCATTTACACGTGTATCTGGTGAGTCAGGTGGTGCACAAGGGTTGCCATTTACAAGTGTATCTGGTGAGTCAGTTGGTACACAAGGGTTTCCATTTACATGTGTATCTGGTGAGTCAGGTAGACATTACAAGGATTGTCATTTACATGTGTATCTGGTGTGTCAGGTGGTGCACAAGGGTTGCCATTTACATGTGTATCTGGCGAGTCATGTGGTACACAAGGGTTGCCATATACAAGTGTATCTGTGAGTCAGGTGGTACACAAGGGCTGCCATTTACAAGTGTATCAGGTGAGTCATGTGGTGCACAAGGGTTGCCATTCATATGTGTACCTGGTGAGTCAAGTTGTACACAACGGTTGCCATTGACAAGTGTATCTGGTGAGTCAGGTGGTAAAAATGGTTGCAATTTACAAGTGTATCTGGTGAGTCAGGTGGACATTACAGGGGGTTGCCATTTACCTGTGTATCTGGTGAGTCATGTGGTACACAAGGGTTGCCATTTACAAGTGTATCTTGTGAGTCAGGTGGTACGCAAGGGTTGCCATTTACATGTGTATCTGGTGAGTCAGGTGCTACACAAGGGTTGCCATTTACATGTATATCTGGTGAGTCAGGTGGTACACAAATGTTGCCATTTACATGTGAATATGGTGAGTCAGGTGGTACACAAGGGTTGCCATTTACAAGTGTATCTGGTAAGTCAGGTGGTACACAAGGGTAGCCATTTACAAGTGTATCTGGGGAGTCACGTGGTACACAAAGGTTGCCATTTACAAGTGCTGGGGAGTCAGGTGGTACACAGGGGTTGCAACTTACATGTGTATCTGGTGAGTCAGGTGGTGCACCAGGGTCGCCATTTGCAAGTGTATCTGGTGAGTCAGGTGAACATTACAGGTAGTTGCCATTGACATGTGTATCTTGTGAGTCAGATGGTACACAAGGGTTGCCATTTACATGTGTATCTGGTGAGTCCGGTGGTACAAAGTGTTGCCATTTACATATGTATCTGGTGAATCCATTGGTACACAAGGATTGTCATTTACATGTGTATCTGGTGAGTCAGGCGGTGTAAAGTGTTGCCATTTACAAGTGTATCTGGTGAGTCAGGTGGTACACAAGGGTTGCCATTTACATGTATATCTGGTGAGTCAGGTGGAACACAATCGTTGCCATTTACATGTGTATCCGGTGAGTCAGGTTGTACACAAAGGTTGCCACTTTGCAAGTGTTTCTGGTGAGTCAGCTGGACATTGCAGGTAGTTGCCATTTACATGTGTATCTGGTCAGTCAGGAGGTACACAAGGGTTGCCATTTACAAGAGTCAGTTGGTACACAAGGGTTACCATTTACAAGTGTATCTGGTGAGTCAGGTGGTACACAAGGGTTACCATTTACATGTGTATCTGGTGAGTCAGGTGGTACACAAGGGTTGCCATTCACATGTGTATCTGGTGAGTCAGGTGGTACACCAGGGTTGCCATTTGCAAGTGTATCTGGTGAGTCAGGTGGACATTACAGGTAGTTGCCATTTACATGTGTATCTGGCGAGTCATGTGGTACACAAGGGTTGCCATATACAAGTGTATCTGTGAGTCAGGCGGTACACAAGAACTGCCATTTACAAGTGTATCTGGTGAGTCATATGGTACACAAGGGTTGCCATATACAAGTGTATCTGGTAAGTCAGGTGGTACACACGGGTTGCCATTTACAAGTGTATCTGGTGAGTCAGGTGGTACATAAGGGTTGTCATTCATATGTGTACCTGGTGAGTCAGGTTGTACACAACGGTTGCCATTTACAAGTGTATCTGGTGAGTCAGGTGGTAAAAATGGTTGCCATTTACCAGTGTATATGGTGAGTCATGTGGTACACAAGGGTTGCCATTTACAGGTGTATCTGACGAGTCATGTGGCACCCAAGTGTTGCCATATACAAGTATATCTGTGAGTCTTATGGTACACAAGGGTTGCCATATACAAGTGTATCTGGTAAGTCAGGTGGTACACACGGGTTGCCATTTACAAGTGGATCTTGTGAGTCAGGTGGTCCGCAAGGGTAGCCATTTACAAGTGTATCTGGGGAGTCACGTGGTACACAAAGGTTGCCATTTACAAGTGCTGGTGAGTCAGGTGGTACACAGGGGTTGCAACTTACATGTGTATCTGGTGAGTCAGGTGGTGCACCAGGGTCGCCATTTGCAAGTGTATCTGGTGAGTCATGTGGACATTACAGGTAATTGCCATTGACATGTGTATCTGGTGAGTCCGGTGGTACAAAGTGTTGCCATTTACATATGTATCTGGTGAATCCGTTGGTACACAAGGATTGTCATTTACATGTGTATCTGGTGAGCCAGGTGGTACACAAGGGTTGCCATTTACAGGTGTATCTGGTGAGTCAGGTGGTACACAAGGGTTGCCATTTACAGGTGTATCTGGTGAGTCAGGTGGTACACAAGGGTTGCCATTTACATGTGTATCTGGCGAGTCAGGTGGTGTAAAGTGTTGCCATTTACAAGTGTGTCTGGTGAGTCAGGTGGTACACAAGGGTTGCCATTTACAAGTGTATCTGGTGAGTCATGTGATACACAAGGGTTGCCATTTACATGTGTATCTGGTAAGTCAAGTGGACATTACAAGGATTGTCATTTACATGTGTATCTGGTGTGTCAGGTGGTACACAAGGGTTGCCATTTACAGGTGTATCTGGTGAGTCATGTGGTACACAAGGGTTGCCATATACAAGAGTAACTGGTGAGTACAGGTGGTACACAAGGGCTACCATTTACAAGTGTATCTGGTGAGTCATATGGTACACAAGGTTTCCATTCACACGTGTACCTGGTGATTCAGGTGGTACGCAACCGTTGCCATTTGCAAGTGTATCTGGTGAGTCAGGTGGTACACAAAGTGTGCCATTTACTTGTGTATCCGATGAGTGTGGTGGTACACAAGGATTGCCATTTGCAAGTGTATCTGGTGAGTCAGGTGGACATTACAGGTAGTTGCCATTTACATGTGTATCTGGTGAGTCAGGTGGTACACAAGTGTTGCTACTTACATGTGTATCTGGTGAGTCAGGTGGCACACAAGGGTTGCCATTTACAAGTGTATCTGGCTCAGTCAGGTGGTACACAAGGGTTACCATTTACAAGTGTATCTTGTGAGTCAGGTGGTGCACAAGGGTTGTCATTTACATGTGTATCTGGTGAGTCAGGTGGTACACAAGGGTTGCCATTTACACGTGTATCTGGTGAGTCATGTGGTGCACAAGGGTTGTCATTTACATGTGTATCTGGTGAGTCAGGTGGTACAAAGTGTTGCCATTTACAATTGTATCTGGTGAGTCAGGTGGTACACAAGGGTTGTCATTTACAAGTGTATCTGGTGAGTCAAGGGGTACACAAGGGTTGCCATTTACATGAGTATCTGGTGAGTCAGGTGGTACACAAAGTTTGCCATTTACATGTGTATCTGGTGTGTCAGGTGGTACACAAGGGTTGCCATTTGCAGGTGTATCTGGTGAGTTATGTGGTACACAAAGGTTGCCATATACAAGTGTATCTGGTGAGTAAAGGTGGTACACAAGGGCTGCCATTTACAAGTGTATCTGGTGAGTCAGGTGGTACACAAGGGTTGCCATTCACATGTGTACCTGGTGAGTCAGGTGGTACACAACCGTTGCCATTTACAAGTGTATCTGGTGAGTCAGGTGCTACACAAGGATTGCCATTTACAAGTGTATCTGGTGAGTCAGGTGGACATTACAGGTAGTTGCCATTTACATGTGTATCCGGTGAGTCTGGTCGTACACAAGGGTTGCCATTTACAAGTGTATCTGGTGAGTCAGGTGGACATTACAGGTAGTTGCCATTTACATGTGTTTTTGGTGAGTCAGGTGGTACAAAAGGGTTGCCATTTACATGTGTATCCGGTGAGTCAGGTGGTACACAAAGGTTGCCATTTACAAGTGTATCTGGTGAGTCAGGTGGTACATAAAGTTTGCCATTTACATGCGTATCCGGTGAGTCAGGTGGTACACAAGGATTGCCATTTACAAGTGTATCTGGTGAGTCAGGTGGACATTACAGGTAGTTGCCATTTACATGTGTATCTGTTGAGTTAGGTGGTACACAAGTGTTACCATTTACAAGTGTATCTGGTGAGTCAGGTGGTACACAAAGTGTGCCATATACTTGTGTATCCGATCAGTCCGGTGGTACACAAGGGTTGCCATTTACAAGTGTATCTGGCTCAGTTAGGTGGTACACAAGGGTTACCATTTACAAGTGTATCTTGTGAGTCAGATGGTGCACAAGGGTTGTCATTTACATGTGTATCTGGTGAGTCAGGTGGTGCACAAGGGTTGCCATTTACATGTGTATCTGGTGAGTCAGGTGGTACAAAGTGTTTTCATTTACAATTGTATCTGGTGAGTCAGGTGGTACACAAAGTGTGCCATATACTTGTGTATCCGATCAGTCCGGTGGTACACAAGGGTTGCCATTTACAAGTATATCTGTTGAGTCAGGTGGACATTACAGGTAGTTGCCATTTACACGTGTATCTGGTGAGTCAGGTGGCACACAAGTGTTGCCATTTACATGTGTATCTGATGAGTCAGGTGGCACACAAGGGTTGCCATTTACAAGTGTATCTGGCTGAGTCAGGTGGTACACAAGGGTTACCATTTACAAGTGTATCTGGTGAGTCAGGTGGTACACAAGGGTTGTCATTTACAAGTGTATCTGGTAAGTCAGGTGGTACACATGGGCTGCCATTTACACGTGTATCTGGTGAGTCAGGTGGTGCACACGGGATGCCATTTACACGTGTATCTGGTGAGTCAGGTGGTACACAAGGGTTGCCATTTACAAGTGTATCTGGTGAGTCAGTTGGTACACAAGGGTTTCCATTTACATGTGTATCTGGTGAGTCAGGTAGACATTACAAGGATTGTCATTTACATGTGTATCTGGTGTGTCAGGTGGTGCACAAGGGTTGCCATTTACATGTGTATCTGGCGAGTCATGTGGTACACAAGGGTTGCCATATACAAGTGTATCTGTGAGTCAGGTGGTACACAAGGGCTGCCATTTACAAGTGTATCAGGTAAGTCATGTGGTGCACAAGGGTTGCCATTCATATGTGTACCTGGTGAGTCAAGTTGTACACAACGGTTGCCATTGACAAGTGTATCTGGTGAGTCAGGTGGTAAAAATGGTTGCAATTTACAAGTGTATCTGGTGAGTCAGGTGGACATTACAGGGGGTTGCCATTTACATGTGTATCTGGTGAGTCATGTGGTACACAAGGGTTGCCATTTACAAGTGTATCCTGTGAGTCAGTTGGTACGCAAGGGTTGCCATTTACATGTGTATCTGGTGAGTCAGGTGCTACACAAGGGTTGCCATTTACATGTATATCTGGTGAGTCAGGTGGTACACAAATGTTGCCATTTACATGTGAATATGGTGAGTCAGGTGGTACACAAGGGTTGCCATTTACAAGTGTATCTGGTAAGTCAGGTGGTACACAAGGGTAGCCATTTACAAGTGTATCTGGGGAGTCACGTGGTACACAAAGGTTGCCATTTACAAGTGCTGGGGAGTCAGGTGGTACACAGGGGTTGCAACTTACATGTGTATCTGGTGAGTCAGGTGGTGCACCAGGGTCGCCATTTGCAAGTGTATCTGGTGAGTCAGGTGGACATTACAGGTAGTTGCCATTGACATGTGTATCTTGTGAGTCAGGTGGTACACAAGGGTTGCCATTTACATGTGTATCTGGTGAGTCCGGTGGTACAAAGTGTTGCCATTTACATATGTATCTGGTGAATCCGTTGGTACACAAGGATTGTCATTTACATGTGTATCTGGTGAGCCAGGTGGTACACAAGGGTTGCCATTTACATGTGTATCTGGCGAGTCAGGTGGTGTAAAGTGTTGCCATTTACAAGTGTATCTAGTGAGTCAGGTGGTACACAAGGGTTGCCATTTACATGTATATCTGGTGAGTCAGGTGGAACACAATCGTTGCCATTTACATGTGTATCCGGTGAGTCAGGTTGTACACAAAGGTTGCCACTTTGCAAGTGTTTCTGGTGAGTCAGCTGGACATTGCAGGTAGTTGCCATTTACATGTGTATCTGGTCAGTCAGGTGGTACACAAGGGTTGCCATTTACAAGAGTCAGTTGGTACACAAGGGTTACCATTTACAAGTGTATCTGGTGAGTCAGGTGGTACACAAGGGTTACCATTTACATGTGTATCTGGTGAGTCAGGTGGTACACAAGGGTTGCCATTCACATGTGTATCTGGTGAGTCAGGTGGTACACCAGGGTTGCCATTTGCAAGTGTATCTGGTGAGTCAGGTGGACATTACATGTAGTTGCCATTTACATGTGTATCTGGCGAGTCATGTGGTACACAAGGGTTGCCATATACAAGTGTATCTGTGAGTCAGGCGGTACACAAGAACTGCCATTTACAAGTGTATCTGGTGAGTCATATGGTACACAAGGGTTGCCATATACAACTGTATCTGGTGAGTCAGGTGGTACATAAGGGTTGTCATTCATATGTGTACCTGGTGAGTCAGGTTGTACACAACGGTTGCCATTTACAAGTGTATCTGGTGAGTCAGGTGGTAAAAATGGTTGCCATTTACCAGTGTATCTGGTGAGTCATGTGGTACACAAATGTTGCCATTTACAGGTGTATCTGGCGAGTCATGTGGCACCCAAGTGTTGCCATATACAAGTATATCTGTGAGTCAGGTGGTACACAAGGGTTGCCATATACAAGTGTATCTGGTAAGTCAGGTGGTACACACGGGTTGCCATTGACAAGTGTATCTTGTGAGTCAGGTGGTCCGCAAGGGTAGCCATTTACAAGTGTATCTGGGGAGTCACGTGGTACACAAAGGTTGCCATTTACAAGTGTTGGTGAGTCAGGTGGTACACAGGGGTTGCAACTTACATGTGTATCTGGTGAGTCAGGTGGTGCACCAGGGTCGCCATTTGCAAGTGTATCTGGTGAGTCATGTGAACATTACAGGTAATTGCCATTGACATGTGTATCTTGTGAGTCAGGTGGTACACAAGGGTTGCCATTTACATGTGTATCTGGTGAGTCCGGTGGTACAAAGTGTTGCCATTTACATATGTATCTGGTGAATCCGTTGGTACACAAGGATTGTCATTTACATGTGTATCTGGTGAGCCAGGTGGTACACAAGGGTTGCCATTTACAGGTGTATCTGGTGAGTCAGGTGGTACACAAGGGTTGCCATTTACATGTGTATCTGGCGAGTCAGGTGGTGTAAAGTGTTGCCATTTACAAGTGTGTCTGGTGAGTCAGGTGGTACACAAGGGTTGCCATTTACAAGTGTATCTGGTGAGTCATGTGGTACACAAGGGTTGCCATTTACATGTGTATCTGGTAAGTCAAGTGGACATTACAAGGATTGTCATTTACATGTGTATCTGGTGTGTCAGGTGGTACACAAGGGTTGCCATTTACAGGTGTATCTGGTGAGTCATGTGGTACACAAGGGTTGCCATATACAAGTGTAACTGGTGAGTACAGGTGGTACACAAGGGCTGCCATTTACAAGTGTATCTGGTGAGTCATATGGTACACAAGGTTTCCATTCACACGTGTACCTGGTGATTCAGGTGGTACGCAACCGTTGCCATTTGCAAGTGTATCTGGTGAGTCAGGTGGTACACAAAGTGTGCCATTTACTTGTGTATCCGATGAGTCCGGTGGTACACAAGGGTTGCCATTTACAAGTGTATCTGGTGAGTCAGGTGGACATTACAGGTAGTTGCCATTTACATGTGTATCTGGTGAGTCAGGTGGTACACAAGTGTTGCTACTTACATGTGTATCTGGTGAGTCAGGTGGCACACAAGGGTTGCCATTTACAAGTGTATCTGGCTCAGTCAGGTGGTACACAAGGGTTACCATTTACAAGTGTATCTTGTGAGTCAGGTGGTGCACAAGGGTTGTCATTTACATGTGTATCTGGTGAGTCAGGTGGTACACAAGGGTTGCCATTTACACGTGTATCTGGTGGGTCATGTGGTGCACAAGGGTTGTCATTTACATGTGTATCTGGTGAGTCAGGTGGTACAAAGTGTTGCCATTTACAATTGTATCTGGTGAGTCAGGTGGTACACAAGGGTTGTCATTTACAAGTGTATCTGGTGGGTCAAGGGGTACACAAGGGTTGCCATTTACATGAGTATCTGGTGAGTCAGGTGGTACACAAAGTTTGCCATTTACATGTGTATCTGGTGCGTCAGGTGGTACACAAGGGTTGCCATTTGCAGGTGTATCTGGTGAGTTATGTGGTACACAAAGGTTGCCATATACAAGTGTATCTGGTGAGTAAAGGTGGTACACAAGGGCTGCCATTTACAAGTGTATCTGGTGAGTCAGGTGGTACACAAGGGTTGCCATTCACATGTGTACCTGGTGAGTCAGGTGGTACACAACCGTTGCCATTTACAAGTGTATCTTTTGAGTCAGGTGCTACACAAGGATTGCCATTTACAAGTGTATCTGGTGAGTCAGGTGGACATTACAGGTAGTTGCCATTTACATGTGTATCCGGTGAGTCTGGTCGTACACAAGGGTTGCCATTTACAAGTGTATCTGGTGAGTCAGGTGGACATTACAGGTAGTTGCCATTTACATGTGTTTTTGGTGAGTCAGGTGGTACAAAAGGGTTGCCATTTACATGTGTATCCGGTGAGTCAGGTGGTACACAAGGGTTGCCATTTACAAGTGTATCTGGTGAGTCAGGTGGTACATAAAGTTTGCCATTTACATGCGTATCCGGTGAGTCAGGTGGTACACAAGGATTGCCATTTACAAGTGTATCTGGTGAGTCAGGTGGACATTACAGGTAGTTGCCATTTACATGTGTATCTGTTGAGTCAGGTGGTACACAAGTGTTACCATTTACAAGTGTATCTGGTGAGTCAGGTGGTACACAAGGGTTGCCATTTACATGTATATCTGGTGAGTCAGGTGGAACACAATCGTTACCATTTACATGTGTATCCGGTGAGTCAGGCTGTACACAAAGGTTGCCATTTTGCAAGTGTTTCTGGTGAGTCAGCTGGACATTGCAGGTAGTTGCCATTTACATGTGTATCTGGTCAGTCAGGTGGTACACAAGGGTTGCCATTTACATGTATATCTGGTGAGTCCGGTGGTACACAAGGGTTGCCATTTACAAGAGTCAGGTGGTACACAAGGGTTACCATTTACAAGTGTATCTGGTGAGTCAGGTGGTACACAAGGGTTACCATTTACATGTGTATCTGGTGAGTCAGGTGGTACACAAGGGTTGCCATTCACATGTGTATCTGGTGAGTCAGGTGGTACACCAGGGTTGCCATATACAAGTGTATCTGGTGAGTCAGGTGGACATTACAGGTAGTTGCCATTTACATGTGTATCTGGTGAGTCAGGTGGTGCACAAGGGTTGCCATTTACATGTGTATCTCTTGAGGCAGGTGGTACACAAGGGTTGCAATTTACATGTGTATCTGGTGAGTCAGGTGGTGTCAAGTGTTGCCATTTACAAGTGTGTCTGGTGAGTCAGGTGGTACACAAGGGTTGCCATTTACAAGTGTATCTGGTGAGTCAGGTGGTACACAAGGATTTCCATTTACATGTGTATCTGGTGAGTCAGGTAGACATTACAAGGATTGTCATTTACATGTGTATCTGGTGTGTCAGGTGTTACACCGGGGTTGCCATTTACAGGTGTATCTGGCGAGTCATGTGGTACACCAGGGTTGCCATATACAAGTGTATCTGTGAGTCAGGCGGTACACAAGAACTGCCATTTACAAGTGTATCTGGTGAGTCATATGTTACACAAGGGTTGCCATATACAAGTGTATATGGTAAGTCAGGTGGTACACAAGGGTTGCCATTTACAAGTGTATCTGGTGAGTCAGGTGGTACATAAGGGTTGTCATTCATATGTGTACCTGGTGAGTCAGGTTGTACACAACGGTTGCCATTTACAAGTGTATCTGGTGAGTCAGGTGGTAAAAATGGTTGCCATTTACCAGTGTATCTGGTGAGTCATGTGGTACACAAGGGTTGCCATTTACAGGTGTATCTGGCGAGTCATGTGGCACCCAAGTGTTGCCATATACAAGTGTATCTGGTGAGTCAGGTGGTACACAACGTCTGCCATTTACAAGTGTATCTGGTGAGTCATATGGTACACAAGGGTTGCCATATACAAGTGTATCTGGTAAGTCAGGTGGTACACAAGGGTTGCCATTAACAAGTGTATCTGGTGAGACAGGTGGTACATAAGGGTTGCCATTCATATGTGTACCTGGTGAGTCAGGTTGTACACAACGGTTGCCATTTACAAGTGTATCTGGTGAGTCAGGTGGTAAAAATGGTTGCCATTTACCAGTGTATCTGGTGAGTCATGTGGTACACAAGGGTTGCCATTTACAAGTGCATCTTGTGAGTCAGGTGGTACACAAGGGTTGCCATTTACAAGTGTATCTGGTGAGTCAGGTGGTACAAAAGGGTTGCAATTCACAAGTGTATAAGGTGAGTCAGGTGGACATTACAGGGGGTTGCCATTTACATATGTATCTGGTGAGTCAGGCGGTACACAAGTGTTGCCATTTGCAAGTGTATCTGGTGAGTCAAGGGGTACACAAGGGTTGCCATTTACATGAGTATCTGGTGAGTCAGGTGGTACACAAGTGTTGCCATTTACATGTGTATATGGTGAGTCAGGTGGTACACAAGGGTTGCCATTTACAAGTGTATCTGGTAAGTCAGGTGGTCCACAAGGGTTGCCATTTACAAGTGTATCTGGGGAGTCACGTGGTACACAAAGGTTGCCATTTACAAATGCTGGTGAGTCAGTTGGTACACAGGGGTTGCAACTTACATGTGTATCTGGTGAGTCAGGTGGTGCACCAGGGTTGCCATTTATATGTGTATCTGGTGAGTCCGGTGGTACAAAGTGCTACCATTTACAAGTGTATCTGGTGAGTCCTGTGGTACACAAGGATTGTCATTTACATGTGTATCTGGTGAGTCAGGTGGTGCACAAGGGTTGCCATTTACATGTGTATCTTGTGAGTCAGGTGGTACACAAGGGTTGCCATTCACATGTGTACCTGGTGAGTCAGGTTGTACACAACCGTTGCCATTTACAAGCGTATCTGGTGAGTCAGGTGGACATTACAGGTAGTTGCCATTTACATGTGTATTTGGTGAGTCAGGTGGTACACAAGGGTTACCATTTACAAGTGTATCTAGTGAGTCAGGTGGTACACAACGGTTGCCATTTACATGTGTATCTGGTGAGTCCGGTGGACATTACAAGGATTGTCATTTACATGTGTATCTGGTGTGTCAGGTGGTACACAAGGGTTGCCATTTACAGGTGTATCTGGTGAGTCATGTGGTACACAAGGGTTGCCATATACAAGTGTATCTGGTGAGTACAGGTGGTACACAAGCGCTGCCATTTACAAGTGTATCTGGTGAGTCAGGTGGTAAAAATGGTTGCCATTTACCAGTGTATCTGGTGAGTCATGAGGTACACAAGGGTTGCCATTTACAGGTGTATCTGGCGAGTCATGTGGTACACAAGGGTTGCCATATACAAGTGTATCTGGTAAGTCAGGTGGTACACAAGGGTTGCCATTAACAAGTGTATCTGGTGAGACAGGTGGTACATAAGGGTTGCCATTCATATGTGTACCTGGTGAGTCAGGTTGTACACAACGGTTGCCATTTACAAGTGTATCTGGTGAGTCAGGTGGTAAAAATGGTTGCCATTTACAACTGTATCTTGTGAGTCAGGTGGTACGCAAGGGTTGCCATTTACATGTGTATCTGGTGAGTCAGGTGGTACACAAGGGTTGCCATTTACAAGTGTATCACGTGAGTAAGGTGGTACACAAGGGTTGCCATTTACATGTATATCTGGTGAGTCAGGTGGTACACAAGTGTTGCCATTTACATGTGTATATGGTAAGTAAGGTGGTACACAAGGGTTGCCATTTACAAGTGTGTCTGGGGAGTCACGTGGTACACAAAGGTTGCCATTTACAAGTGCTGGTGAGTCAGCTGGTACACAGGGGTTGCAACTTACATGTGTATCTGGTGAGTCAGGTGGTACACCAGGCTTGCCATTTGCAAGTGTATCTGGTGAGTCAGGAGGACGTTACAGGTAGTTGCCATTTACATGTGTATCTTGTGAGTCAGGTGTTACACAAGGGTTGCCATTTACATGTGTATCTGGTGAGTCCGGTGGTACGAAGTGTTGCCATTTACATTTGTATCTGGTGAGTCCGGTGGTACACAAGGATTGGCAATTACATGTGTATCTGGTGAGTCCGGTGGTACACAAGGATTGTCATTTACATGTGTATCTGGTGAGCCAGGTGGTACAAAGTGTTGCCATTTACAAATGTATCTGGTGAGTCAGGTGGTACACAAGGGTTGCCATTTACAAGTGTATCTGGTGAGTCAGGTGGTACACAAGGGTTGCCATTTACATGTGTATCTCGTAAGTCAGGTGGCCATTACAAGGATTGTCATTTACATGTGCATCCGGTGTGTCAGGTGGTACACAAGAGTTGCCATTTACAGGTGTATCTGGTGAGTCATGTGGTACACAAGGGTTGCCATATACAAGTGTATCTGGTGAGTACAGGTGGTACACAAGGGCTGCCATTTACAAGTGTATCTGGTGAGTCAGGTGGTACACAAGGGTTGCCATTCACATGTGTACCTGGTGAGTCAGGTGGTACACAACCGTTGCCATTTACAAGTGTATCTGGTGAGTCAGGTGGTACACAAGGGCTAACATTTACAAGTGTATCTGGTGACTCAGGTGGTACACAAGGGTTGTCATTTACATGTGTATCTGGTGAGTCAGTTGGACATTACAGGTAGTTGCCATTTACATGTGTATCTGGTGACTCAGGTGGTACACAAGGGTTGCCATTTACATGTGTATCTGGTGAGTCATATGGTACACAAGTGTTGCCATTTACATGTGTATCTGGTGAGTAAGGTGGTACACAAGGGTTGCCATTTACAAGTGTATCTTGTGAGTCAGGTGGTCCGCAAGGGTAGCCATTTACATGTGTATCTGGTGAGTAAGGTGGTACACAAGGGTTACCATTTACAAGTGTATCTGGTGAGTCATGTGGTAGACAAGGGTTACCATTTACATGTGTATCTGGTGAGTCAGGTGGTACACAAGGGTTGCCATTTACACGTGTATCTGGTGAGTCAGTTGCTGCACAAGGGTTGCCATTTACATGTGTAACCGGTGAGTCAGGTTGTACACAAGGGTTGCCATTTACAAGTGTATCTGGTAAGTCAGGTGGTACACAAGGGTTTCCATTTACATGTGTATCTGGTGAGTCAGGTAGACATTAACAGGATTGTCATTTACATGTGTATCTGGTGTGTCAGGTGGTACACAAGGGTTGCCATTTACAGGTGCATCTGGCGAGTCATGTGGTACACAAGGGTTGCCATTTACAAGTGTATCTGTGAGTCAGGTGGTACACAAGGGCTGCCATTTTCAAGGGTATCTGGTGAGTCATGTGGTACACAAGGGTTGCCATATACAAGTGTATCTGGTGAGTCAGGTGGTACACAAGGGTTGCCATTCATATGTGTACCTGGTGAGTCAGGTTGTACACAACGGTTGCCATTTACAAGTGTATCTGGTGAGTCAGGTGGTCAAAATGGTTGCCATTTACAAGTGTATCTGGTGAGTCAGGTGGTACAAAAGGGTTGCAATTCACAAGTGTATATGGTGAGTCAGGTGGACATTACAGGGGGTTGCCATTTACATATGTATCTGGTGAGTCAGGCGGTACACAAGTGTTGCCATTTGCAAGTGTATCTGGTGAGTCAAGGGGTACACAAGGGTTGCCATTTACATGAGTATCTGGTGAGTCAGGTGGTACACAAGTGTTGCCATTTACATGTGTATATGGTGAGTCAGGTGGTACACAAGGGTTGCCATTTACAAGTGTATCTGGTAAGTCAGGTGGTCCACAAGGGTTGCCATTTACAAGTGTATCTGGGGAGTCACGTGGTACACAAAGGTTGCCATTTACAAATGCTGGTGAGTCAGTTGGTACACAGGGGTTGCAACTTACATGTGTATCTGGTGAGTCAGGTGGTGCACCAGGGTTGCCATTTATATGTGTATCTGGTGAGTCCGGTGGTACAAAGTGCTACCATTTACAAGTGTATCTGGTGAGTCCGGTGGTACACAAGGATTGTCATTTACATGTGTATCTGGTGAGTCAGGTGGTGCACAAGGGTTGCCATTTACATGTGTATCTTGTGAGTCAGGTGGTACACAAGGGTTGCCATTCACATGTGTACCTGGTGAGTCAGGTTGTACACAACCGTTGCCATTTACAAGCGTATCTGGTGAGTCAGGTGGACATTACAGGTAGTTGCCATTTACATGTGTATTTGGTGAGTCAGGTGGTACACAAGGGTTACCATTTACAAGTGTATCTAGTGAGTCAGGTGGTACACAACGGTTGCCATTTACATGTGTATCTGGTGAGTCCGGTAGACATTACAAGGATTGTCATTTACATGTGTGTCTGGTGTGTCAGGTGGTACACAAGGGTTACCATTTACAGGTGTATCTGGTCAGTCATGTGGTACACAAGGGTTGCCATATACAAGTGTATCTGGTGAGTCAGGTGGACATTACAAGTAGTTGCCATTTACAAGTGCCTCTGGTGAGTCATATGGTACACAAGGGTTGCCATTTACATGTGTATCTGGTGAGTCAAGTGGTAGACAAGGGTTGCCATTTACAGGTGTATCGGGTCAGTCATGTGGGACACAAGGGTTGCCATATACAAGTGTATCTGGTGAGTCAGGTGGACATTATAGGTAGTTGCCATTTACAAGTGCCTCTGGTGAGTCAGGTGGTACACAAGGGTTGCCATTTACAAGTGTATCTGGTGAGTCAGGTGGACATTACAGGTCGTTGCCATTTACATGTGTATCTGTTGAGTCAGGTGGCACACAAGGGTTGCCATTTACATGTGTATCTGGCGAGTCAGGTGGTACAAAGTGTTGCCATTTACAAGTGTATCTGGTGAGTCAGGTGGTACACAAGGGTTGCCATTTACAAGTGTATCTGGTGAGTCAGGTGGTGCAAAAGGGTTGCCATTTACATGTGTATCTGGTAAGTCAGGTGGACATTACAAGGATTGTCATTTACATGTGTATCTGGTGTGTCAGGTGGTACACAAGGGTTGCCATTTACAGGTGTATCTGGTGAGTCATGTGGTACACAAGGGTTGCCATATACAAGTGTATCTGGTGAGTACAGGTGGTACACAAGCGCTGCCATTTACAAGTGTATCTGGTGAGTCAGGTGGTAAAAATGGCTGCCATTTACCAGTGTATCTGGTGAGTCATGAGGTACACAAGGGTTGCCATTTACAGGTGTATCTGGCGAGTCATGTGGCACCCAAGTGTTGCCATATACAAGTGTATCTGGTGAGTCAGGTGGTACACAACGTCTGCCATTTACAAGTGTATCTGGTGAGTCATATGGTACACAAGGGTTGCCATATACAAGTGTATCTGGTAAGTCAGGTGGTACACAAGGGTTGCCATTAACAAGTGTATCTGGTGAGACAGGTGGTACATAAGGGTTGCCATTCATATGTGTACCTGGTGAGTCAGGTTGTACACAACGGTTGCCATTTACAAGTGTATCTGGTGAGTCAGGTGGTAAAAATGGTTGCATTTACAACTGTATCTTGTGAGTCAGGTGGTACGCAAGGGTTGCCATTTACATGTGTATCTGGTGAGTCAGGTGGTACACAAGGGTTGCCATTTACAAGTGTATCACGTGAGTAAGGTGGTACACAAGGGTTGCCATTTACATGTATATCTGGTGAGTCAGGTGGTACACAAGTGTTGCCATTTACATGTGTATATGGTAAGTAAGGTGGTACACAAGGGTTGCCATTTACAAGTGTGTCTGGGGAGTCACGTGGTACACAAAGGTTGCCATTTACAAGTGCTGGTGAGTCAGCTGGTACACAGGGGTTGCAACTTACATGTGTATCTGGTGAGTCAAGTGGTACACCAGGCTTGCCATTTGCAAGTGTATCTGGTGAGTCAGGAGGACGTTACAGGTAGTTGCCATTTACATGTGTATCTTGTGAGTCAGGTGGTACACAAGGGTTGCGATTTACATGTGTATCTGGTGAGTCCGGTGGTACAAAGTGTTGCCATTTACATTTGTATCTGGTGAGTCCGGTGGTACACAAGGATTGGCAATTACATGTGTATCTGGTGAGTCCGGTGGTACACAAGGATTGTCATTTACATGTGTATCTGGTGAGCCAGGTGGTACAAAGTGTTGCCATTTAGAAATGTATCTGGTGAGTCAGGTGGTACACAAGGGTTGCCATTTACAAGTGTATCTGGTGAGTCAGGTGGTACACAAGGGTTGCCATTTACATGTGTATCTCGTAAGTCAGGTGGCCATTACAAGGATTGTCATTTACATGTGCATCCGGTGTGTCAGGTGGTACACAAGAGTTGCCATTTACAGGTGTATCTGGTGAGTCATGTGGTACACAAGGGTTGCCATATACAAGTGTATCTGGTGAGTACAGGTGGTACACAAGGGCTGCCATTTACAAGTGTATCTGGTGAGTCAGGTGGTACACAAGGGTTGCCATTCACATGTGTACCTGGTCAGTCAGGTGGTACACAACCGTTGCCATTTACAAGTGTATCTGGTGAGTCAGGTGGTACACAAGGGCTAACATTTACAAGTGTATCTGGTGACTCAGGTGGTACACAAGGGTTGTCATTTACATGTGTATCTGGTGAGCCAGTTGGACATTACAGGTAGTTGCCATTTACATGTGTATCTGGTGACTCAGGTGGTACACAAGGGTTGCCATTTACATGTGTATCTGGTGAGTCATATGGTACACAAGTGTTGCCATTTACATGTGTATCTGGTGAGTAAGGTGGTACACAAGGGTTGCCATTTACAAGTGTATCTTGTGAGTCAGGTGGTCCGCAAGGGTAGCCATTTACATGTGTATCTGGTGAGTAAGGTGGTACACAAGGGTTACCATTTACAAGTGTATCTGGTGAGTCATGTGGTAGACAAGGGTTACCATTTACATGTGTATCTGGTGAGTCAGGTGGTACACAAGGGTTGCCATTTACACGTGTATCTGGTGAGTCAGTTGCTGCACAAGGGTTGCCATTTACATGTGTAACCGGTGAGTCAGGTTGTACACAAGGGTTGCCATTTACAAGTGTATCTGGTAAGTCAGGTGGTACACAAGGGTTTCCATTTACATGTGTATCTGGTGAGTCAGGTAGACATTAACAGGATTGTCATTTACATGTGTATCTGGTGTGTCATGTGGTACACAAGGGTTGCCATATACAAGTGTATCTGGTGAGTCAGGTGGTACACAAAGGTTGCCATTCATATGTGTACCTGGTGAGTCAGGTTGTACACAACGGTTGCCATTTACAAGTGTATCTGGTGAGTCAGGTGGTCAAAATGGTTGCCATTTACAAGTGTATCTGGTGAGTCAGGTGGTACAAAAGGGTTGCAATTCACAAGTGTATATGGTGAGTCAGGTGGACATTACAGGGGGTTGCCATTTACATATGTATCTGGTGAGTCAGGCGGTACACAAGTGTTGCCATTTGCAAGTGTATCTGGTGAGTCAAGGGGTACACAAGGGTTGCCATTTACATGAGTATCTGGTGAGTCAGGTGGTACACAAGTGTTGCCATTTACATGTGTATATGGTGAGTCAGGTGGTACACAAGGGTTGCCATTTACAAGTGTATCTGGTAAGTCAGGTGGTCCACAAGGGTTGCCATTTACAAGTGTATCTGGGGAGTCACGTGGTACACAAAGGTTGCCATTTACAAATGCTGGTGAGTCAGTTGGTACACAGGGGTTGCAACTTACATGTGTATCTGGTGAGTCAGGTGGTGCACCAGGGTTGCCATTTATATGTGTATCTGGTGAGTCCGGTGGTACAAAGTGCTACCATTTACAAGTGTATCTGGTGAGTCCGGTGGTACACAAGGATTGTCATTTACATGTGTATCTGGTGAGTCAGGTGGTGCACAAGGGTTGCCATTTACATGTGTATCTTGTGAGTCAGGTGGTACACAAGGGTTGCCATTCACATGTGTACCTGGTGAGTCAGGTTGTACACAACCGTTGCCATTTACAAGCGTATCTGGTGAGTCAGGTGGACATTACAGGTAGTTGCCATTTACATGTGTATTTGGTGAGTCAGGTGGTACACAAGGGTTACCATTTACAAGTGTATCTAGTGAGTCAGGTGGTACACAACGGTTGCCATTTACATGTGTATCTGGTGAGTCCGGTAGACATTACAAGGATTGTCATTTACATGTGTGTCTGGTGTGTCAGGTCGTACACAAGGGTTACCATTTACAGGTGTATCTGGTCAGTCATGTGGTACACAAGGGTTGCCATATACAAGTGTATCTGGTGAGTCAGGTGGACATTACAAGTAGTTGCCATTTACAAGTGCCTCTGGTGAGTCAGGTGGTACACAAGGGTTGCCATTTACATGTGTATCTGGTGAGTCAAGTGGTAGACAAGGGTTGCCATTTACAGGTGTATCGGGTCAGTCATGTGGTACACAAGGGTTGCCATATACAAGTGTATCTGGTGAGTCAGGTGGACATTATAGGTAGTTGCCATTTACAAGTGCCTCTGGTGAGTCAGGTGGTACACAAGGGTTGCCATTTACAAGTGTATCTGGTGAGTCAGGTGGACATTACAGGTAGTTGCCATTTACATGTGTATCTGTTGAGTCAGGTGGTACACAATCGTTGCCATTTACATGTGTATCTGGTGAGTCAGGTGGCACACAAGGGTTGCCATTTACTAGTGTATCTGGCTGAGTTAGGTGGTACACACGGGTTACCATTTACAAGTGTATCTGGTGAGTCAGGTGGTACACAAGGGCTGCCATTTTCAAGGGTATCTGGTGAGTCATGTGGTACACAAGGGTTGCCATATACAAGTGTATCTGGTGAGTCAGGTGGTACACAAGGGTTGCCATTCATATGTGTACCTGGTGAGTCCGGTTGTACACAACGGTTGCCATTTACAAGTGTATCTGGTGAGTCAGGTGGTCAAAATGGTTGCCATTTACAAGTGTATCTGGTGAGTCAGGTGGTACAAAAGGGTTGCAATTCACAAGTGTATATGGTGAGTCAGGTGGACATTACAGGGGGTTGCCATTTACATATGTATCTGGTGAGTCAGGCGGTACACAAGTGTTGCCATTTGCAAGTGTATCTGGTGAGTCAAGGGGTACACAAGGGTTGCCATTTACATGAGTATCTGGTGAGTCAGGTGGTACACAAAGTTTGCCATTTACATGTGTATCTGGTGTGTCAGGTGGTACACAAGGGTTGCCATTTGCAGGTGTATCTGGTGAGTTATGTGGTACACAAAGGTTGCCATATACAAGTGTATCTGGTGAGTAAATGTGGTACACAAGGGCTGCCATTTACAAGTGTATCTGGTGAGTCAGGTGGTACACAAGGGTTGCCATTCACATGTGTACCTGGTGAGTCAGGTGGTACACAACCGTTGCCATTTACAAGTGTATCTGGTGAGTCAGGTGCTACATAAGGATTGCCATTTACAAGTGTATCTGGTGAGTCAGGTGGACATTACAGGTAGTTGCCATTTACATGTGTATCCGGTGAGTCTTGTCGTACACAAGGGTTGCCATTTACAAGTGTATCTGGTGAGTCAGGTGGACATTACAAGTAGTTGCCATTTACATGTGTTTTTGGTGAGTCAGGTGGTACAAAAGGGTTGCCATTTACATGTGTATCCGGTGAGTCAGGTGGTACACAAGGGTTGCCATTTACAAGTGTATCTGGTGAGTCAGGTGGTACATCAAGTTTGTCATTTACATGCGTATCCGGTGAGTCAGGTGGTACACAAGGATTGCCATTTACAAGTGTATCTGGTGATTCAGGTGGACATTACAGGTAGTTGCCATTTACATGTGTATCTGTTGAGTCAGGTGGTACACAATCGTTGCCATTTACATGTGTTTCTGGTGAGTCAGGTGGCACACAAGGGTTGCCATTTACTAATGTATCTGGCTGAGTTAGGTGGTACACAAGTGTTACCATTTACAAGTGTATCTGGTGAGTCAGGTGGTACACAAGGGTTGCCATTTACATGTATATCTGGTGAGTCAGGTGGAACACAATCGTTGCCATTTACATGTGTATCCGGTGAGTCAGGTTGTACACAAAGGTTGCCACTTTGCAAGTGTTTCTGGTGAGTCAGCTGGACATTGCAGGTAGTTGCCATTTACATGTGTATATGGTCAGTCAGGTGGTACACAAGGGTTGCCATTTACATGTGTATCTGGTGAGTCCGGTGGTACACAAGGGTTGCCATTTACAAGAGTCAGGTGGTACACAAGGGTTACCATTTACAAGTGTATCTGGTGAGTCAGGTGGTACACAAGGGTTACCATTTACATGTGTATCTGGTGAGTCAGGTGCTACACAAGGGTTGCCATTCACATGTGTATCTGGTGAGTGAGGTGGTACACCAGGGTTGCCATTTGCAAGTGTATCTGGTGAGTCAGGTGGACATTACAGGTAGTTGCCATTTACCTGTGTATCTGGTGAGTCAGGTGGTGCACAAGGGTTGCCATTTACATGTGTATCTCTTGAGGCAGGTGGTACACAAGGGTTGCAATTTACATGTGTATCTGGTGAGTCAGGTGGTATCAAGTGTTGCCATTTACAAGTGTGTCTGGTGAGTCAAGTGGTACACAAGGGTTGCCATTTACAAGTGTATCTGGTGAGTCAGGTGGTACACAAGGGTTTCCATTTACATGTGTATCTGCTGAGTCAGGTAGACATTACAAGGATTGTCATTTACATGTGTATCTGGTGTGTCAGGTGGTACACAGGGGTTGCCATTTACAGGTGTATCTGGCGAGTCATGTGGTACACAAGGGTTGCCATATACAAGTGTATCTGTGTGTCAGGCGGTACACAAGAGCTGCCATTTACAAGTGTATCTGGTGAGTCATATGGTACACAAGGGTTGCCATATACAAGTGTATATGGTAAGTCAGGTGGTACACAAGGGTTGCCATTTACAAGTGTATCTGGTGAGTCAGGTGGTACACAAGGGTTGCCATTTACAAGTGTATCTTGTGAGTCAGGTGGTACACAAGGGTTTCCATTTACATGTGTATCTGGTGAGTCAGGTAGACATTACAAGGATTGTCATTTACATGTGTATCTGGTGTGTCAGGTGGTACACAGGGGTTGCCATTTACAGGTGTATCTGGCGAGTCATGTGGTACACAAGGGTTGCCATATACAAGTGTATCTGTGAGTCAGGCGGTACACAAGAGCTGCCATTTACAAGTGTATCTGGTGAGTCATATGGTACACAAGGGTTGCCATATACAAGTGTATATGGTAAGTCAGGTGGTACACAAGGGTTGCCATTTACAAGTGTATCTGGTGAGTCAGGTGGTACATAAGGGTTGTCATTCATATGTGTACCTGGTGAGTCAGGTTTTACACAACGGTTGCCATTTACAAGTGTTTCTGGTGAGTCAGGTGGTAAAAATGGTTGCCATTTACCAGTGTATCTGGTGAGTCATGTGGTACACAAGGGTTGCCATTTACAGGTGTATCTGGCGAGTCATGTGGCACCCAAGTGTTGCCATATACAAGTGTATCTGGTGAGTCAGGTGGTACACAACGTCTGCCATTTACAAGTGTATCTGGTGAGTCATATGGTACACAAGGGTTGCCATATACAAGTGTATCTGGTAAGTCAGGTGGTACACAAGGGTTGCCATTTACATGTGTATCTGGTGAGTCCGGTGGTACAAAGTGTTGCCATTTACATATGTATCTGGTGAGTCCGTCGGTACACAAGGACTGTCATTTACATGTGTATCTGGTGAGCCAGGTGGTACACAAGGGTTGCCATTTACAGGTGTATCTGGTGAGTCAGGTGGTACACAAGGGTTGCCATTTACAGGTGTATCTGGCGAGTCAGGTGGTGTAAAGTGTTGCCGTTTACAAGTGTATCTGTTGAGTCAGGTGGTACACAAGGGTTGCCATTTACAAGTGTATCTGGTGAGTCAGGTGGTACACAAGGGTTGCCATTTACATGTGTATCTGGTAAGTCAAGTGGACATTAAAAGGATTGTCATTTACATGTGTATCTGGTGTGTCCGGTGGTGCACAAGGGTTGCCATTTACATGTGTATCTCTTGAGGCAGGTGGTACACAAGGGTTGCAATTTACATGTGTATCTGGTGAGTCAGGTGGTATCAAGTGTTGCCATTTACAAGTGTGTCTGGTGAGTCAGGTGGTACACAAGGGTTGCCATTTACAAGTGTATCTGGTGAGTCAGGTGGTACACAAGGGTTTCCATTTACATGTGTATCTGGTGAGTCAGGTAGACATTACAAGGATTGTCATTTACATGTGTATCTGGTGTGTCAGGTGGTACACAGGGGTTGCCATTTACAGGTGTATCTGGCGAGTCATGTGGTACACAAGGGTTGCCATATACAAGTGTATCTGTGAGTCAGGCGGTACACAAGAGCTGCCATTTACAAGTGTATCTGGTGAGTCATATGGTACACAAGGGTTGCCATATACAAGTGTATATGGTAAGTCAGGTGGTACACAAGGGTTGCCATTTACAAGTGTATCTGGTGAGTCAGGTGGTACACAAGGGTTGCCATTTACAAGTGTATCTTGTGAGTCAGGTGGTACACAAGGGTTTCCATTTACATGTGTATCTGGTGAGTCAGGTAGACATTACAAGGATTGTCATTTACATGTGTATCTGGTGTGTCAGGTGGTACACAGGGGTTGCCATTTACAGGTGTATCTGGCGAGTCATGTGGTACACAAGGGTTGCCATATACAAGTGTATCTGTGAGTCAGGCGGTACACAAGAGCTGCCATTTACAAGTGTATCTGGTGAGTCATATGGTACACAAGGGTTGCCATATACAAGTGTATATGGTAAGTCAGGTGGTACACAAGGGTTGCCATTTACAAGTGTATCTGGTGAGTCAGGTGGTACATAAGGGTTGTCATTCATATGTGTACCTGGTGAGTCAGGTTTTACACAACGGTTGCCATTTACAAGTGTTTCTGGTGAGTCAGGTGGTAAAAATGGTTGCCATTTACCAGTGTATCTGGTGAGTCATGTGGTACACAAGGGTTGCCATTTACAGGTGTATCTGGCGAGTCATGTGGCACCCAAGTGTTGCCATATACAAGTGTATCTGGTGAGTCAGGTGGTACACAACGTCTGCCATTTACAAGTGTATCTGGTGAGTCATATGGTACACAAGGGTTGCCATATACAAGTGTATCTGGTAAGTCAGGTGGTACACAAGGGTTGCCATTTACATGTGTATCTGGTGAGTCCGGTGGTACAAAGTGTTGCCATTTACATATATATCTGGTGAGTCCGTCGGTACACAAGGACTGTCATTTACATGTGTATCTGGTGAGCCAGGTGGTACACAAGGGTTGCCATTTACAGGTGTATCTGGTGAGTCAGGTGGTACACAAGGGTTGCCATTTACAGGTGTATCTGGCGAGTCAGGTGGTGTAAAGTGTTGCCGTTTACAAGTGTATCTGTTGAGTCAGGTGGTACACAAGGGTTGCCATTTACAAGTGTATCTGGTGAGTCAGGTGGTACACAAGGGTTGCCATTTACATGTGTATCTGGTAAGTCAAGTGGACATTAAAAGGATTGTCATTTACATGTGTATCTGGTGTGTCCGGTGGTACACAAGGGTTGCCATTTACAGGTGTATCTGGCGAGTCATGTGGTACACAAGGGTTGCCATATACAAGTGTATCTGGTGAGTACAGGTGGTACACAAGGGCTGCCATTTACAAGTGTATCTGGTGAGTCATATGGTACACAAGGTTTCCATTCACACGTGTACCTGGTGATTCAGGTGGTACACAACCGTTGCCATTTACAAGTGTATCTGGTGAGTCAGGTGGTACACAAAGTGTGCCATTTACTTGTGTATCCGATGAGTCCGGTGGTACACAAGGGTTGCCATTTACAAGTGTATCTGGCTCAGTTAGGTGGTACACAAGGGTTACCATTTACAAGTGTATCTTGTGAGTCAGATGGTGCACAAGGGTTGTCATTTACATGTGTATCTGGTGAGTCAGGTGGTACACAAGGGTTGCCATTTACACGTGTATCTGGTGAGTCATGTGGTGCACAAGGGTTGCCATTTACATGTGTATCTGGTGAGTCAGGTGGTACAAAGTGTTTTCATTTACAATTGTATCTGGTGAGTCAGGTGGTACACAAAGTGTGCCATATACTTGTGTATCCGATCAGTCCGGTGGTACACAAGGGTTGCCATTTACAAGTATATCTGTTGAGTCAGGTGGACATTACAGGTAGTTGCCATTTACACGTGTATCTGGTGAGTCAGGTGGCACACAAGTGTTGCCATTTACATGTGTATCTGATGAGTCAGGTGGCACACAAGGGTTGCCATTTACAAGTGTATCTGGCTGAGTCAGGTGGTACACAAGGGTTACCATTTACAAGTGTATCTGGTGAGTCAGGTGGTACACAAGGGTTGTCATTTACAACTGTATCTGGTAAGTCAGGTGGTACACATGGGCTGCCATTTACACGTGTATCTGGTGAGTCAGGTGGTGCACACGGGATGCCATTTACACGTGTATCTGGTGAGTCAGGTGGTACACAAGGGTTGCCATTTACAAGTGTATCTGGTGAGTCAGTTGGTACACAAGGGTTTCCATTTACATGTGTATCTGGTGAGTCAGGTAGACATTACAAGGATTGTCATTTACATGTGTATCTGGTGTGTCAGGTGGTGCACAAGGGTTGCCATTTACATGTGTATCTGGCGAGTCATGTGGTACACAAGGGTTGCCATATACAAGTGTATCTGTGAGTCAGGTGGTACACAAGGGCTGCCATTTACAAGTGTATCAGGTGAGTCATGTGGTGCACAAGGGTTGCCATATACAAGTGTATCTAGTGAGTCAGGTGGTACACAAGGGTTGCCATTCATATGTGTACCTGGTGAGTCAGGTTGTACACAACGGTTGCCATTTACAAGTGTATCTGGTGAGTCAGGTGGTCAAAATGGTTACCATTTACAAGTGTATCTGGTGAGTCAGGTGGTACAAAAGGGTTGCAATTCACAAGTGTATATGGTGAGTCAGGTGGACATTACAGGGGGTTGCCATTTACATATGTATCTGGTGAGTCAGGCGGTACACAAGGGTTGCCATTCACATGTGTACCTGGTGAGTCAGGTGGTACACAACCGTTGCCATTTACAAGTGTATCTGGTGAGTCAGGTGGTACACAAGGGCTAACATTTACAAGTGTATCTGGTGAGTCAGGTGGTACACAAGGGTTGTCATTTACATGTGTATCTGGTGAGTCAGTTGGACATTACAGGTAGTTGCCATTTACATGTGTATCTGGTGACTCAGGTGGTACACAAGGGTTGCCATTTACATGTGTATCTGGTGAGTCATATGGTACACAAGTGTTGCCATTTACATGTGTATCTGGTGAGTAAGGTGGTACACAAGGGTTACCATTTACAAGTGTATCTGGTGAGTCATGTGGTAGACAAGGGTTGTCATTTACATGTGTATCTGGTGAGTCAGGTGGTACACAAGGGTTGCCATTTACAAGTGTATCTGGTGAGTCAGTTGCTGCACAAGGGTTGCCATTTACATGTGGAACCGGTGAGTCAGGTTGTACACAAGGGTTGCCATTTACAAATGTATCTGGTAAGTCAGGTGGTACACAAGGGTTTCCATTTACATGTGTATCTGGTGAGTCAGGTAGACATTAACAGGATTGTCATTTACATGTGTATCTGGTGTGTCAGGTGGTACACAAGGGTTGCCATTTACAGGTGCATCTGGCGAGTCATGTGGTACACAAGGGTTGCCATTTACAAGTGTATCTGTGAGTCAGGTGGTACACAAGGGCTGCCATTTTCAAGGGTATCTGGTGAGTCATGTGGTACACAAGGGTTGCCATATACAAGTGTATCTGGTGAGTCAGGTGGTACACAAGGGTTGCCATTCATATGTGTACCTGGTGAGTCCGGTTGTACACAACGGTTGCCATTTACAAGTGTATCTGGTGAGTCAGGTGGTCAAAATGGTTGCCATTTACAAGTGTATCTGGTGAGTCAGGTGGTACAAAAGGGTTGCAATTCACAAGTGTATATGGTGAGTCAGGTGGACATTACAGGGGGTTGCCATTTACATATGTATCTGGTGAGTCAGGCGGTACACAAGTGTTGCCATTTGCAAGTGTATCTGGTGAGTCAAGGGGTACACAAGGGTTGCCATTTACATGAGTATCTGGTGAGTCAGGTGGTACACAAAGTTTGCCATTTACATGTGTATCTGGTGTGTCAGGTGGTACACAAGGGTTGCCATTTGCAGGTGTATCTGGTGAGTTATGTGGTACACAAAGGTTGCCATATACAAGTGTATCTGGTGAGTAAAGGTGGTACACAAGGGCTGCCATTTACAAGTGTATCTGGTGAGTCAGGTGGTACACAAGGGTTGCCATTCACATGTGTACCTGGTGAGTCAGGTGGTACACAACCGTTGCCATTTACAAGTGTATCTGGTGAGTCAGGTGCTACACAAGGATTGCCATTTACAAGTGTATCTGGTGAGTCAGGTGGACATTACAGGTAGTTGCCATTTACATGTGTATCCGGTGAGTCTGGTCGTACACAAGGGTTGCCATTTACAAGTGTATCTGGTGAGTCAGGTGGACATTACAGGTAGTTGCCATTTACATGTGTTTTTGGTGAGTCAGGTGGTACAAAAGGGTTGCCATTTACATGTGTATCCGGTGAGTCAGGTGGTACACAAGGGTTGCCATTTACAAGTGTATCTGGTGAGTCAGGTGGTACATAAAGTTTGCCATTTACATGCGTATCCGGTGAGTCAGGTGGTACACAAGGATTGCCATTTACAAGTGTATCTGGTGAGTCAGGTGGACATTACAGGTAGTTGCCATTTACATGTGTATCTGTTGAGTCAGGTGGTACACAATCGTTGCCATTTACATGTCTGGTGAGTCAGGTGGCACACAAGGGTTGCCATTTACTAATGTATCTGGCTGAGTTAGGTGGTACACAAGTGTTACCATTTACAAGTGTATCTGGTGAGTCAGGTGGTACACAAGGGTTGCCATTTACATGTATATCTGGTGAGTCAGGTGGAACACAATCGTTGCCATTTACATGTGTATCTGGTGAGTCAGGTTGTACACAAAGGTTGCCACTTTGCAAGTTTTTCTGGTGAGTCAGCTGGACATTGCAGGTAGTTGCCATTTACATGTGTATCTGGTCAGTCAGGTGGTACACAAGGGTTGCCATTTACATGTGTATCTGGTGAGTCCGGTGGTACACAAGGGTTGCCATTTACAAGAGTCAGGTGGTACACAAGGGTTACCATTTACAAGTGTATCTGGTGAGTCAGGTGGTACACAAGGGTTACCATTTACATGTGTATCTGGTGAGTCAGGTGGTACACAAGGGTTGCCATTCACATGTGTATCTGGTGAGTCAGGTGGTACACCAGGGTTGCCATTTGCAAGTGTATCTGGTGAGTCAGGTGGACATTACAGGTAGTTGCCATTTACATGTGTATCTGGTGAGTCAGGTGGTGCACAAGGGTTGCCATTTACATGTGTATCTCTTGAGGCAGGTGGTACACAAGGGTTGCAATTTACATGTGTATCTGGTGAGTCAGGTGGTATCAAGTGTTGCCATTTACAAGTGTGTCTGGTGAGTCAGGTGGTACACAAGGGTTGCCATTTACAAGTGTATCTGGTGAGTCAGGTGGTACACAAGGGTTTCCATTTACAGATGTATCTGGTGAGTCAGGTAGACATTACAAGGATTGTCATTTACATGTGTATCTGGTGTGTCAGGTGGTACACAGGGGTTGCCATTTACAGGTGTATCTGGCGAGTCATGTGGTACACAAGGGTTGCCATATACAAGTGTATCTGTGAGTCAGGCGGTACACAAGAGCTGCCATTTACAAGTGTATCTGGTGAGTCATATGGTACACAAGGGTTGCCATATACAAGTGTATATGGTAAGTCAGGTGGTACACAATGGTTGCCATTTACATGTGTATCTGGTAAGTCAAGTGGACATTAAAAGGATTGTCATTTACATGTGTATCTGGTGTGTCCGGTGGTACACAAGGGTTGCCATTTACAGGTGTATCTGGCGAGTCATGTGGTACACAAGGGTTGCCATATACAAGTGTATCTGGTGAGTACAGGTGGTACACAAGGGCTGCCATTTACAAGTGTATCTGGTGAGTCATATGGTACACAAGGTTTCCATTCACACGTGTACCTGGTGATTCAGGTGGTACACAACCGTTGCCATTTACAAGTGTATCTGGTGAGTCAGGTGGTACACAAAGTGTGCCATTTACTTGTGTATCCGATGAGTCCGGTGGTACACAAGGGTTGCCATTTACAAGTGTATCTGGCTCAGTTAGGTGGTACACAAGGGTTACCATTTACAAGTGTATCTTGTGAGTCAGATGGTGCACAAGGGTTGTCATTTACATGTGTATCTGGTGAGTCAGGTGGTACACAAGGGTTGCATTTACACGTGTATCTGGTGAGTCATGTGGTGCACAAGGGTTGCCATTTACATGTGTATCTGGTGAGTCAGGTGGTACAAAGTGTTTTCATTTACAATTGTATCTGGTGAATCAGGTGGTACACAAAGTGTGCCATATACTTGTGTATCCGATCAGTCCGGTGGTACACAAGGGTTGCCATTTACAAGTATATCTGTTGAGTCAGGTGGACATTACAGGTAGTTGCCATTTACACGTGTATCTGGTGAGTCAGGTGGCACACAAGTGTTGCCATTTACATGTGTATCTGATGAGTCAGGTGGCACACAAGGGTTGCCATTTACAAGTGTATCTGGCTGAGTCAGGTGGTACACAAGGGTTACCATTTACAAGTGTATCTGGTGAGTCAGGTGGTACACAAGGGTTGTCATTTACAAGTGTATCTGGTAAGTCAGGTGGTACACATGGGCTGCCATTTACACGTGTATCTGGTGAGTCAGGTGGTGCACACGGGATGCCATTTACACGTGTATCTGGTGAGTCAGGTGGTATACAAGGGTTGCCATTTACAAGTGTATCTGGTGAGTCAGTTGGTACACAAGGGTTTCCATTTACATGTGTATCTGGTGAGTCAGGTAGACATTACAAGGATTGTCATTTACATGTGTATCTGGTGTGTCAGGTGGTGCACAAGGGTTGCCATTTACATGTGTATCTGGCGAGTCATGTGGTACACAAGGGTTGCCATATACAAGTGTATCTGTGAGTCAGGTGGTACACAAGGGCTGCCATTTACAAGTGTATCAGGTGAGTCATGTGGTGCACAAGGGTTGCCATTCATATGTGTACCTGGTGAGTCAAGTTGTACACAACGGTTGCCATTGACAAGTGTATCTGGTGAGTCAGGTGGTAAAAATGGTTGCAATTTACAAGTGTATCTGGTGAGTCAGGTGGACATTACAGGGGGTTGCCATTTACATGTGTATCTGGTGAGTCATGTGGTACACAAGGGTTGCCATTTACAAGTGTATCTTGTGAGTCAGGTGGTACGCAAGGGTTGCCATTTACATGTGTATCTGGTGAGTCAGGTGCTACACAAGGGTTGCCATTTACATGTATATCTGGTGAGTCAGGTGGTACACAAATGTTGCCATTTACATGTGAATATGGTGAGTCAGGTGGTACACAAGGGTTGCCATTTACAAGTGTATCTGGTAAGTCAGGTGGTACACAAGGGTAGCCATTTACAAGTGTATCTGGGGAGTCACGTGGTACACAAAGGTTGCCATTTAAAAGTGCTGGGGAGTCAGGTGGTACACAGGGGTTGCAACTTACATGTGTATCTGGTGAGTCAGGTGGTGCACCAGGGTCGCCATTTGCAAGTGTATCTGGTGAGTCAGGTGAACATTACAGGTAGTTGCCATTGACATGTGTATCTTGTGAGTCAGGTGGTACACAAGGGTTGCCATTTACATGTGTATCTGGTGAGTCCGGTGGTACAAAGTCTTGCCATTTACATATGTATCTGGTGAATCCGTTGGTACACAAGGATTGTCATTTACATGTTTATCTGGTGAGTCAGGCGGTGTAAAGTGTTGCCATTTACAAGTGTATCTGGTGAGTCAGGTGGTACACAAGGGTTGCCATTTACATGTATATCTGGTGAGTCAGGTGGAACACAATCGTTGCCATTTACATGTGTATCCGGTGAGTCAGGTTGTACACAAAGGTTGCCACTTTGCAAGTGTTTCTGGTGAGTCAGCTGGACATTGCAGGTAGTTGCCATTTACATGTGTATCTGGTCAGTCAGGTGGTACACAAGGGTTGCCATTTACAAGAGTCAGTTGGTACACAAGGGTTACCATTTACAAGTGTATCTGGTGAGTCAGGTGGTACACAAGGGTTACCATTTACATGTGTATCTGGTGAGTCAGGTGGTACACAAGGGTTGCCATTCACATGTGTATCTGGTGAGTCAGGTGGTACACCAGGGTTGCCATTTGCAAGTGTATCTGGTGAGTCAGGTGGACATTACAGGTAGTTGCCATTTACATGTGTATCTGGCGAGTCATGTGGTACACAAGGGTTGCCATATACAAGTGTATCTGTGAGTCAGGCGGTACACAAGAACTGCCATTTACAAGTGTATCTGGTGAGTCATATGGTACACAAGGGTTGCCATATACAAGTGTATCTGGTGAGTCAGGTGGTACATAAGGGTTGTCATTCATATGTGTACCTGGTGAGTCAGGTTGTACACAACGGTTGCCATTTACAAGTGTATCTGGTGAGTCAGGTGGTAAAAATGGTTGCCATTTACCAGTGTATATGGTGAGTCATGTGGTACACAAGGGTTGCCATTTACAGGTGTATCTGACGAGTCATGTGGCACCCAAGTGTTGCCATATACAAGTATATCTGTGAGTCTTATGGTACACAAGGGGTGCCATATACAAGTGTATCTGGTAAGTCAGGTGGTACACACGGGTTGCCATTTACAAGTGGATCTTGTGAGTCAGGTGGTCCGCAAGGGTAGCCATTTACAAGTGTATCTGGGGAGTCACGTGGTACACAAAGGTTGCCATTTACAAGTGCTGGTGAGTCAGGTGGTACACAGGGGTTGCCACTTACATGTGTATCTGGTGAGTCAGGTGGTGCACCAGGGTCGCCATTTGCAAGTGTATCTGGTGAGTCATGTGGACATTACAGGTAATTGCCATTGACATGTGTATCTGGGGAGTCCGGTGGTACAAAGTGTTGCCATTTACATATGTATCTGGTGAATCCGTTGGTACACAAGGATTGTCACTTACATGTGTATCTGGTGAGCCAGGTGGTACACAAGGGTTGCCATTTACAGGTGTATCTGGTGAGTCAGGTGGTACACAAGGGTTGCCATTTACAGGTGTATCTGGTGAGTCAGGTGGTACACAATGGTTGCCATTTACATGTGTATCTGGCGAGTCAGGTGGTGTAAAGTGTTGCCATTTACAAGTGTGTCTGGTGAGTCAGGTGGTACACAAGGGTTGCCATTTACAAGTGTATCTGGTGAGTCATGTGATACACAAGGGTTGCCATTTACATGTGTATCTGGTAAGTCAAGTGGACATTACAAGGATTGTCATTTACATGTGTATCTGGTGTGTCAGGTGGTACACAAGGGTTGCCATTTACAGGTGTATCTGGTGAGTCATGTGGTACACAAGGGTTGCCATATACAAGTGTAACTGGTGAGTACAGGTGGTACACAAGGGCTGCCATTTACAAGTGTATCTGGTGAGTCATATGGTACACAAGGTTTCCATTCACACGTGTACCTGGTGATTCAGGTGGTACGCAACCGTTGCCATTTGCAAGTGTATCTGGTGAGTCAGGTGGTACACAAAGTGTGCCATTTACTTGTGTATCCGATGAGTCCGGTGGTACACAAGGGTTGCCATTTACAAGTGTATCTGGTGAGTCAGGTGGACATTACAGGTAGTTGCCATTTACATGTGTATCTGGTGAGTCAGGTGGTACCCAAGTGTTGCTACTTACATGTGTATCTGGTGAGTCAGGTGGCACACAAGGGTTGCCATTTACAAGTGTATCTGGCTCAGTCAGGTGGTACACAAGGGTTACCATTTACAAGTGTATCTTGTGAGTCAGGTGGTGCACAAGGGTTGTCATTTACATGTGTATCTGGTGAGTCAGGTGGTACACAAGGGTTGCCATTTACACGTGTATCTGGTGAGTCATGTGGTGCACAAGGGTTGTCATTTACATGTGTATCTGGTGAGTCAGGTGGTACAAAGTGTTGCCATTTACAATTGTATCTGGTGAGTCAGGTGGTACACAAGGGTTGTCATTTACAAGTGTATCTGGTGAGTCAAGGGGTAAACAAGGGTTGCCATTTACATGAGTATCTGGTGAGTCAGGTGGTACACAAAGTTTGCCATTTACATGTGTATCTGGTGTGTCAGGTGGTACACAAGGGTTGCCATTTGCAGGTGTATCTGGTGAGTTATGTGGTACACAAAGGTTGCCATATACAAGTGTATCTGGTGAGTAAAGGTGGTACACAAGGGCTGCCATTTACAAGTGTATCTGGTGAGTCAGGTGGTACACAAGGGTTGCCATTCACATGTGTACCTGGTGAGTCAGGTGGTACACAACCGTTGCCATTTACAAGTGTATCTGGTGAGTCAGGTGCTACACAAGGATTGCCATTTACAAGTGTATCTGGTGAGTCAGGTGGACATTACAGGTAGTTGCCATTTACATGTGTATCCGGTGAGTCTGGTCGTACACAAGGGTTGCCATTTACAAGTGTATCTGGTGAGTCAGGTGGACATTACAGGTAGTTGCCATTTACATGTGTTTTTGGTGAGTCAGGTGGTACAAAAGGGTTGCCATTTACATGTGTATCCGGTGAGTCAGGTGGTACACAAAGGTTGCCATTTACAAGTGTATCTGGTGAGTCAGGTGGTACATAAAGTTTGCCATTTACATGCGTATCCGGTGAGTCAGGTGGTACACAAGGATTGCCATTTACAAGTGTATCTGGTGAGTCAGGTGGACATTACAGGTAGTTGCCATTTACATGTGTATCTGTTGAGTTAGGTGGTACACAAGTGTTACCATTTACAAGTGTATCTGGTGAGTCAGGTGGTACACAAAGTGTGCCATATACTTGTGTATCCGATCAGTCCGGTGGTACACAAGGGTTCCCATTTACAAGTGTATCTGGCTCAGTTAGGTGGTACACAAGGGTTACCATTTACAAGTGTATCTTGTGAGTCAGATGGTGCACAAGGGTTGTCATTTACATGTGTATCTGGTGAGTCAGGTGGTGCACAAGGGTTGCCATTTACATGTGTATCTGGTGAGTCAGGTGGTACAAAGTGTTTTCATTTACAATTGTATCTGGTGAGTCAGGTGGTACACAAAGTGTGCCATATACTTGTGTATCCGATCAGTCCGGTGGTACACAAGGGTTGCCATTTACAAGTATATCTGTTGAGTCAGGTGGACATTACAGGTAGTTGCCATTTACACGTGTATCTGGTGAGTAAGGTGGCACACAAGTGTTGCCATTTACATGTGTATCTGATGAGTCAGGTGGCACACAAGGGTTACAATTTACAAGTGTATCTGGCTGAGTCAGGTGGTACACAAGGGTTACCATTTACAAGTGTATCTGGTGAGTCAGGTGGTACACAAGGGTTGTCATTTACAAGTGTATCTGGTAAGTCAGGTGGTACACATGGGCTGCCATTTACACGTGTATCTGGTGAGTCAGGTGGTGCACACGGGATGCCATTTACACGTGTATCTGGTGAGTCAGGTGTCACACAAGGGTTGCCATTTACAAGTGTATCTGGTGAGTCAGTTGGTACACAAGGGTTTCCATTTACATGTGTATCTGGTGAGTCAGGTAGACATTACAAGGATTGTCATTTACATGTGTATCTGGTGTGTCAGGTGGTGCACAAGGGTTGCCATTTACATGTGTATCTGGCGAGTCATGTGGTACACAAGGGTTGCCATATACAAGTGTATCTGTGAGTCAGGTGGTACACAAGGGCTGCCATTTACAAGTGTATCAGGTAAGTCATGTGGTGCACAAGGGTTGCCATTCATATGTGTACCTGGTGAGTCAAGTTGTACACAACGGTTGCCATTGACAAGTGTATCTGGTGAGTCAGGTGGTAAAAATGGTTGCAATTTACAAGTGTATCTGGTGAGTCAGGTGGACATTACAGGGGGTTGCCATTTACATGTGTATCTGGTGAGTCATGTGGTACACAAGGGTTGCCATTTACAAGTGTATCTTGTGAGTCAGGTGGTACGCAAGGGTTGCCATTTACATGTGTATCTGGTGAGTCAGGTGCTACACAAGGGTTGCCATTTACATGTATATCTGGTGAGTCAGGTGGTACACAAATGTTGCCATTTACATGTGAATATGGTGAGTCAGGTGGTACACAAGGGTTGCCATTTACAAGTGTATCTGGTAAGTCAGGTGGTACACAAGGGTAGCCATTTACAAGTGTATCTGGGGAGTCACGTGGTACACAAAGGTTGCCATTTACAAGTGCTGGGGAGTCAGGTGGTACACAGGGGTTGCAACTTACATGTGTATCTGGTGAGTCAGGTGGTGCACCAGGGTCGCCATTTGCAAGTGTATCTGGTGAGTCAGGTGGACATTACAGGTAGTTGCCATTGACATGTGTATCTTGTGAGTCAGGTGGTACACAAGGGTTGCCATTTACATGTGTATCTGGTGAGTCCGGTGGTACAAAGTGTTGCCATTTACATATGTATCTGGTGAATCCGTTGGTACACAAGGATTGTCATTTACATGTGTATCTGGTGAGCCAGGTGGTACACAAGGGTTGCCATTTACATGTGTATCTGGCGAGTCAGGTGGTGTAAAGTGTTGCCATTTACAAGTGTATCTAGTGAGTCAGGTGGTACACAAGGGTTGCCATTTACATGTATATCTGGTGAGTCAGGTGGAACACAATCGTTGCCATTTACATGTGTATCCGGTGAGTCAGGTTGTACACAAAGGTTGCCACTTTGCAAGTGTTTCTGGTGAGTCAGCTGGACATTGCAGGTAGTTGCCATTTACATGTGTATCTGGTCAGTCAGGTGGTACACAAGGGTTGCCATTTACAAGAGTCAGTTGGTACACAAGGGTTACCATTTACAAGTGTATCTGGTGAGTCAGGTGGTACACAAGGGTTACCATTTACATGTGTATCTGGTGAGTCAGGTGGTACACAAGGGTTGCCATTCACATGTGTATCTGGTGAGTCAGGTGGTACACCAGGGTTGCCATTTGCAAGTGTATCTGGTGAGTCAGGTGGACATTACAGGTAGTTGCCATTTACATGTGTATCTGGCGAGTCATGTGGTACACAAGGGTTGCCATATACAAGTGTATCTGTGAGTCAGGCGGTACACAAGAACTGCCATTTACAAGTGTATCTGGTGAGTCATATGGTACACAAGGGTTGCCATATACAAGTGTATCTGGTAAGTCAGGTGGTACACACGGGTTGCCATTTACAAGTGTATCTGGTGAGTCAGGTGGTACATAAGGGTTGTCATTCATATGTGTACCTGGTGAGTCAGGTTGTACACAACGGTTGCCATTTACAAGTGTATCTGGTGAGTCAGGTGGTAAAAATGGTTGCCATTTACCAGTGTATCTGGTGAGTCATGTGGTACACAAGGGTTGCCATTTACAGGTGTATCTGGCGAGTCATGTGGCACCCAAGTGTTGCCATATACAAGTATATCTGTGAGTCAGGTGGTACACAAGGGTTGCCATATACAAGTGTATCTGGTAAGTCAGGTGGTACACACGGGTTGCCATTGACAAGTGTATCTTGTGAGTCAGGTGGTCCGCAAGGGTAGCCATTTACAAGTGTATCTGGGGAGTCACGTGGTACACAAAGGTTGCCATTTACAAGTGCTGGTGAGTCAGGTGGTACACAGGGGTTGCAACTTACATGTGTATCTGGTGAGTCAGGTGGTGCACCAGGGTCGCCATTTGCAAGTGTATCTGGTGAGTCATGTGGACATTACAGGTAATTGCCATTGACATGTGTATCTTGTGAGTCAGGTGGTACACAAGGGTTGCCATTTACATGTGTATCTGGTGAGTCCGGTGGTACAAAGTGTTGCCATTTACATATGTATCTGGTGAATCCGTTGGTACACAAGGATTGTCATTTACATGTGTATCTGGTGAGCCAGGTGGTACACAAGGGTTGCCATTTACAGGTGTATCTGGTTAGTCAGGTGGTACACAAGGGTTGCCATTTACATGCGTATCTGGCGAGTCAGGTGGTGTAAAGTGTTGCCATTTACAAGTGTGTCTGGTGAGTCAGGTGGTACACAAGGGTTGCCATTTACAAGTGTATCTGGTGAGTCATGTGGTACACAAGGGTTGCCATTTACATGTGTATCTGGTAAGTCAAGTGGACATTACAAGGATTGTCATTTACATGTGTATCTGGTGTGTCAGGTGGTACACAAGGGTTGCCATTTACAGGTGTATCTGGTGAGTCATGTGGTACACAAGGGTTGCCATATACAAGTGTAACTGGTGAGTACAGGTGGTACACAAGGGCTGCCATTTACAAGTGTATCTGGTGAGTCATATGGTACACAAGGTTTCCATTCACACGTGTACCTGGTGATTCAGGTGGTACGCAACCGTTGCCATTTGCAAGTGTATCTGGTGAGTCAGGTGGTACACAAAGTGTGCCATTTACTTGTGTATCCGATGAGTCCGGTGGTACACAAGGGTTGCCATTTACAAGTGTATCTGGTGAGTCAGGTGGACATTACAGGTAGTTGCCATTTACATGTGTATCTGGTGAGTCAGGTGGTACACAAGTGTTGCTACTTACATGTGTATCTGGTGAGTCAGGTGGCACACAAGGGTTGCCATTTACAAGTGTATCTGGCTCAGTCAGGTGGTACACAAGGGTTACCATTTACAAGTGTATCTTGTGAGTCAGGTGGTGCACAAGGGTTGTCATTTACAATTGTATCTGGTGAGTCAGGTGGTACACAAGGGTTGTCATTTACAAGTGTATCTGGTGAGTCAAGGGGTACACAAGGGTTGCCATTTACATGAGTATCTGGTGAGTCAGGTGGTACACGAAGTTTGCCATTTACATGTGTATCTGGTGTGTCAGGTGGTACACAAGGGTTGCCATTTGCAGGTGTATCTGGTGAGTTATGTGGTACACAAAGGTTGCCATATACAAGTGTATCTGGTGAGTAAAGGTGGTACACAAGGGCTGCCATTTACAAGTGTATCTGGTGAGTCAGGTGGTACACAAGGGTTGCCATTCACATGTGTACCTGGTGAGTCAGGTGGTACACAACCGTTGCCATTTACATGTGTATCCGGTGAGTCTGGTCGTACACAAGGGTTGCCATTTACAAGTGTATCTGGTGAGTCAGGTGGACATTACAGGTAGTTGCCATTTACATGTGTTTTTGGTGAGTCAGGTGGTACAAAAGGGTTGCCATTTACATGTGTATCCGGTGAGTCAGGTGGTACACAAGGGTTGCCATTTACAAGTGTATCTGGTGAGTCAGGTGGTACATAAAGTTTGCCATTTACATGCGTATCCGGTGAGTCAGGTGGTACACAAGGATTGCCATTTACAAGTGTATCTGGTGAGTCAGGTGGACATTACAGGTAGTTGCCATTTACATGTGTATCTGTTGAGTCAAGTGGAACACAATCGTTACCATTTACATGTGTATCCGATGAGTCAGGCTGTACACAAAGGTTGCCACTTTGCAAGTGTTTCTGGTGAGTCAGCTGGACAGTGCAGGTAGTTGCCATTTACATGTGTATCTGGTCAGTCAGGTGGTACACAAGGGTTGCCATTTACATGTGTATCTGGTGAGTCCGGTGGTACACAAGGGTTGCCATTTACAAGAGTCAGGTGGTACACAAGGGTTACCATTTACAAGTGTATCTGGTGAGTCAGGTGGTACACAAGGGTTACCATTTACATGTGTATCTGGTGAGTCATGTGGTACACAAGGGTTGCCATTCACATGTGTATCTGGTGAGTCAGGTGGTACACCAAGGTTGCCATTTGCAAGTGTATCTGGTGAGTCAGGTGGACATTACAGGTAGTTGCCATTTACATGTGTATCTGGTGAGTCAGGTGGTGCACAAGGGTTGCCATTTACATGTGTATCTCTTGAGGCAGGTGGTACACAAGGGTTGCAATTTACATGTGTATCTGGTGAGTCAGGTGGTGTCAAGTGTTGCCATTTACAAGTGTGTCTGGTGAGTCAGGTGGTACACAAGGGTTGCCATTTACAAGTGTATCTGGTGAGTCAGGTGGTACACAAGGATTTCCATTTACATGTGTATCTGGTGAGTCAGGTAGACATTACAAGGATTGTCATTTACATGTGTATCTGGTGTGTCAGGTGGTACACAGGGGTTGCCATTTACAGGTGTATCTGGCGAGTCATGTGGTACACCAGGGTTGCCATATACAAGTGTATCTGTGAGTCAGGCGGTACACAAGAACTGCCATTTACAAGTGTATCTGGTGAGTCATATGTTACACAAGGGTTGCCATATACAAGTGTATATGGTAAGTCAGGTGGTACACAAGGGTTGCCATTTACAAGTGTATCTGGTGAGTCAGGTGGTACATAAGGGTTGTCATTCATATGTGTACCTGGTGAGTCAGGTTGTACACAACGGTTGCCATTTACAAGTGTATCTGGTGAGTCAGGTGGTAAAAATGGTTGCCATTTACCAGTGTATCTGGTGAGTCATGTGGTACACAAGGGTTGCCATTTACAGGTGTATCTGGCGAGTCATGTGGCACCCAAGTGTTGCCATATACAAGTGTATCTGGTGAGTCAGGTGGTACACAACGTCTGCCATTTACAAGTGTATCTGGTGAGTCATATGGTACACAAGGGTTGCCATATACAAGTGTATCTGGTAAGTCAGGTGGTACACAAGGGTTGCCATTAACAAGTGTATCTGGTGAGACAGGTGGTACATAAGGGTTGCCATTCATATGTGTACCTGGTGAGTCAGGTTGTACACAACGGTTGCCATTTACAAGTGTATCTGGTGAGTCAGGTGGTAAAAATGGTTGCCATTTACCAGTGTATCTGGTGAGTCATGTGGTACACAAGGGTTGCCATTTACAAGTGTATCTTGTGAGTCAGGTGGTACACAAGGGTTGCCATTTACAAGTGTATCTGGTGAGTCAGGTGGTACAAAAGGGTTGCAATTCACAAGTGTATAAGGTGAGTCAGGTGGACATTACAGAGGGTTGCCATTTACATATGTATCTGGTGAGTCAGGCGGTACACAAGTGTTGCCATTTGCAAGTGTATCTGGTGAGTCAAGGGGTACACAAGGGTTGCCATTTACATGAGTATCTGGTGAGTCAGGTGGTACACAAGTGTTGCCATTTACATGTGTATATGGTGAGTCAGGTGGTACACAAGGGTTGCCATTTACAAGTGTATCTGGTAAGTCAGGTGGTCCACAAGGGTTGCCATTTACAAGTGTATCTGGGGAGTCACGTGGTACACAAAGGTTGCCATTTACAAATGCTGGTGAGTCAGTTGGTACACAGGGGTTGCAACTTACATGTGTATCTGGTGAGTCAGGTGGTGCACCAGGGTTGCCATTTATATGTGTATCTGGTGAGTCCGGTGGTACAAAGTGCTACCATTTACAAGTGTATCTGGTGAGTCCTGTGGTACACAAGGATTGTCATTTACATGTGTATCTGGTGAGTCAGGTGGTGCACAAGGGTTGCCATTTACATGTGTATCTTGTGAGTCAGGTGGTACACAAGGGTTGCCATTCACATGTGTACCTGGTGAGTCAGGTTGTACACAACCGTTGCCATTTACAAGCGTATCTGGTGAGTCAGGTGGACATTACAGGTAGTTGCCATTTACATGTGTATTTGGTGAGTCAGGTGGTACACAAGGGTTACCATTTACAAGTGTATCTAGTGAGTCAGGTGGTACACAACGGTTGCCATTTACATGTGTATCTGGTGAGTCCGGTAGACATTACAAGGATTGTCATTTACATGTGTGTCTGGTGTGTCAGGTGGTACACAAGGGTTACCATTTACAGGTGTATCTGGTCAGTCATGTGGTACACAAGGGTTGCCATATACAAGTGTATCTGGTGAGTCAGGTGGACATTACAAGTAGTTGCCATTTACAAGTGCCTCTGGTGAGTCAGGTGGTACACAAGGGTTGCCATTTACATGTGTATCTGGTGAGTCAAGTGGTAGACAAGGGTTGCCATTTACAGGTGTATCGGGTCAGTCATGTGGTACACAAGGGTTGCCATATACAAGTGTATTCGGTGAGTCAGGTGGACATTATAGGTAGTTGCCATTTACAAGTGCCTCTGGTGAGTCAGGTGGTACACAAGGGTTGCCATTTACAAGTGTATCTGGTGAGTCAGGTGGACATTACAGGTAGTTGCCATTTACATGTGTATCTGTTGAGTCAGGTGGTACACAATCGTTGCCATTTACATGTGTATCTGGTGAGTCAGGTGGCACACAAGGGTTGCCATTTACTAGTGTATCTGGCTGAGTCAGGTGGTACACACGGGTTACCATTTACAAGTGTATCTGGTGAGTCAGGTGGTACACAAGGGTTGCCATTTACATGTAAATCTGGTGAATCAGGTGGTACACAATCGTTGCCATTTACATGTGTATCCGGTGAGTCAGGTTGTACACAAAGGTTGCCATTTTGCAAGTGAATCTGGTGAGTCAGGTGGACATTGCAGGTAGTTGCCATTTACATTTGTATCTGGTGAGTCAGCTGGTACACAAGGGTTACCATTTACATGTGTATCTGGTGAGTCAGGTGGTACACAAGGGTTGCCATTTACAAGTGTATCTGGCGGAGTCAGGTGGTACACAAGGGTTACCATTTGCAAGTGTATCTAGTGAGTCAGGTGGTACACAAGGGTTACCATTTACATGTGTATCTGGTGAGTCAGGTGGTACACAAGGGTTGCCATTTACAAGTGTATCTGGTGAGTCAAGTGGTACACAAGGGTTGCCATTCACATGTGTATCTGGTGAGTCCGGTGGTACAAAGTGTTGCCATTTACAAGTGTATCTGGTGAGTCCGGTGGACATTACAGGTAGATGCCATTTACAGGTGTATCTGGTGAGTCAGGTGGTACACAAGGGTTGCCATTTACATGTGTATCTGGCGAGTCAGGTGGTACAAAGTGTTGCCATTTACAAGTGTATCTGGTGAGTCAGGTGGTACACAAGGGTTGCCATTTACAAGTGTATCTGGTGAGTCAGGTGGTACAAAAGGGTTGCCATTTACATGTGTATCTGGTAAGTCAGGTGGACATTACAAGGATTGTCATTTACATGTGTATCTGGTGTGTCAGGTGGTACACAAGGGTTGCCATTTACAGGTGTATCTGGTGAGTCATGTGGTACACAAGGGTTGCCATATACAAGTGTATCTGGTGAGTACAGGTGGTACACAAGCGCTGCCATTTACAAGTGTATCTGGTGAGTCACGTGGTAAAAATGGTTGCCATTTACCAGTGTATCTGGTGAGTCATGAGGTACACAAGGGTTGCCATTTACAGGTGTATCTGGCGAGTCATGTGGCACCCAAGTGTTGCCATATACAAGTGTATCTGGTGAGTCAGGTGGTACACAACGTCTGCCATTTACAAGTGTATCTGGTGAGTCATATGGTACACAAGGGTTGCCATATACAAGTGTATCTGGTAAGTCAGGTGGTACACAAGGGTTGCCATTAACAAGTGTATCTGGTGAGACAGGTGGTACATAAGGGTTGCCATTCATATGTGTACCTGGTGAGTCAGGTTGTTCACAACGGTTGCCATTTACAAGTGTATCTGGTGAGTCAGGTGGTAAAAATGGTTGCCATTTACAACTGTATCTTGTGAGTCACGTGGTACGCAAGGGTTGCCATTTACATGTGTATCTGGTGAGTCAGGTGGTACACAAGTGTTGCCATTTACATGTGTATATGGTAAGTAAGGTGGTACACAAGGGTTGCCATTTACAAGTGTGTCTGGGGAGTCACGTGGTACACAAAGGTTGCCATTTACAAGTGCTGGTGAGTCAGCTGGTACACAGGGGTTGCAACTTACATGTGTATCTGGTGAGTCAGGTGGTACACCAGGCTTGCCATTTGCAAGTGTATCTGGTGAGTCAGGAGGACGTTACAGGTAGTTGCCATTTACATGTGTATCTTGTGAGTCAGGTGGTACACAAGGGTTGCCATTTACATGTGTATCTGGTGAGTCCGGTGGTACAAAGTGTTGCCATTTACATTTGTATCTGGTGAGTCCGGTGGTACACAAGGATTGGCAATTACATGTGTATCTGGTGAGTCCGGTGGTACACAAGGATTGTCATTTACATGTGTATCTGGTGAGCCAGGTGGTACAAAGTGTTGCCATTTACAAATGTATCTGGTGAGTCAGGTGGTACACAAGGGTTGCCATTTACAAGTGTATCTGGTGAGTCAGGTGGTACACAAGGGTTGCCATTTACATGTGTATCTCGTAAGTCAGGTGGCCATTACAAGGATTGTCATTTACATGTGCATCCGGTGTGTCAGGTGGTACACAAGAGTTGCCATTTACAGGTGTATCTGGTGAGTCATGTGGTACACAAGGGTTGCCATATACAAGTGTATCTGGTGAGTACAGGTGGTACACAAGGGCTGCCATTTACAAGTGTATCTGGTGAGTCAGGTGGTACACAAGGGTTGCCATTCACATGTGTACCTGGTGAGTCAGGTGGTACACAACCGTTGCCATTTACAAGTGTATCTGGTGAGTCAGATGGTACACAAGGGCTAACATTTACAAGTGTATCTGGTGACTCAGGTGGTACACAAGGGTTGTCATTTACATGTGTATCTGGTGAGTCAGTTGGACATTACAGGTAGTTGCCATTTACATGTGTATCTGGTGACTCAGGTGGTACACAAGGGTTGCCATTTACATGTGTATCTGGTGAGTCATATGGTACACAAGTGTTGCCATTTACATGTGTATCTGGTGAGTAAGGTGGTACACAAGGGTTGCCATTTACAAGTGTATCTTGTGAGTCAGGTGGTCCGCAAGGGTAGCCATTTACATGTGTATCTGGTGAGTAAGGTGGTACACAAGGGTTACCATTTACAAGTGTATCTGGTGAGTCATGTGGTAGACAAGGGTTACCATTTACATGTGTATCTGGTGAGTCAGGTGGTACACAAGGGTTGCCATTTACACGTGTATCTGGTGAGTCAGTTGCTGCACAAGGGTTGCCATTTACATGTGTAACCGGTGAGTCAGGTTGCACACAAGGGTTGCCATTTACAAGTGTATCTGGTAAGTCAGGTGGTACACAAGGGTTTCCATTTACATGTGTATCTGGTGAGTCAGGTAGACATTAACAGGATTGTCATTTACATGTGTATCTGGAGTGTCAGGTGGTACACAAGGGTTGCCATTTACAGGTGCATCTGGCGAGTCATGTGGTACACAAGGGTTGCCATTTACAAGTGTATCTGTGAGTCAGGTGGTACACAAGGGCTGCCATTTTCAAGGGTATCTGGTGAGTCATGTGGTACACAAGGGTTGCCATATACAAGTGTATCTGGTGAGTCAGGTGGTACACAAGGGTTGCCATTCATATGTGTACCTGGTGAGTCAGGTTGTACACAACGGTTGCCATTTACAAGTGTATCTGGTGAGTCAGGTGGTCAAAATGGTTGCCATTTACAAGTGTATCTGGTGAGTCAGGTGGTACAAAAGGGTTGCAATTCACAAGTGTATATGGTGAGTCAGGTGGACATTACAGGGGGTTGCCATTTACATATGTATCTGGTGAGTCAGGCGGTACACAAGTGTTGCCATTTGCAAGTGTATCTGGTGAGTCAAGGGGTACACAAGGGTTGCCATTTACATGAGTATCTGGTGAGTCAGGTGGTACACAAGTGTTGCCATTTACATGTGTATATGGTGAGTCAGGTGGTACACAAGGGTTGCCATTTACAAGTGTATCTGGTAAGTCAGGTGGTCCACAAGGGTTGCCATTTACAAGTGTATCTGGGGAGTCACGTGGTACACAAAGGTTGCCATTTACAAATGCTGGTGAGTCAGTTGGTACACAGGGGTTGCAACTTACATGTGTATCTGGTGAGTCAGGTGGTGCACCAGGGTTGCCATTTATATGTGTATCTGGTGAGTCCGGTGGTACAAAGTGCTACCATTTACAAGTGTATCTGGTGAGTCCGGTGGTACACAAGGATTGTCATTTACATGTGTATCTGGTGAGTCAGGTGGTGCACAAGGGTTGCCATTTACATGTGTATCTTGTGAGTCAGGTGGTACACAAGGGTTGCCATTCACATGTGTATCTGGTGAGTCAGGTTGTACACAACCGTTGCCATTTACAAGCGTATCTGGTGAGTCAGGTGGACATTACAGGTAGTTGCCATTTACATGTGTATTTGGTGAGTCAGGTGGTACACAAGGGTTACCATTTACAAGTGTATCTAGTGAGTCAGGTGGTACACAACGGTTGCCATTTACATGTGTATCTGGTGAGTCCGGTAGACATTACAAGGATTGTCATTTACATGTGTGTCTGGTGTGTCACGTGGTACACAAGGGTTACCATTTACAGGTGTATCTGGTCAGTCATGTGGTACACAAGGGTTGCCATATACAAGTGTATCTGGTGAGTCAGGTGGACATTACAAGTAGTTGCCATTTACAAGTGCCTCTGGTGAGTCAGGTGGTACACAAGGGTTGCCATTTACATGTGTATCTGGTGAGTCAAGTGGTAGACAAGGGTTGCCATTTACAGGTGTATCGGGTCAGTCATGTGGTACACAAGGGTTGCCATATACAAGTGTATCTGGTGAGTCAGGTGGACATTATAGGTAGTTGCCATTTACAAGTGCCTCTGGTGAGTCAGGTGGTACACAAGGGTTGCCATTTACAAGTGTATCTGGTGAGTCAGGTGGACATTACAGGTAGTTGCCATTTACATGTGTATCTGTTGAGTCAGGTGGTACACAATCGTTGCCATTTACATGTGTATCTGGTGAGTCAGGTGGCACACAAGGGTTGCCATTTACATGTGTATCTGGCGAGTCAGGTGGTACAAAGTGTTGCCATTTACAAGTGTATCTGGTCAGTCAGGTGGTACACAAGGGTTGCCATTTACAAGTGTACCTGGTGAGTCAGGTGGTACAAAAGGGTTGCCATTTACATGTGTATCTGGTAAGTCAGGTGGACATTACAAGGATTGTCATTTACATGTGTATCTGGTGTGTCAGGTGGTACACAAGGGTTGCCATTTACAGGTGTATCTGGTGAGTCATGTGGTACACAAGGGTTGCCATATACAAGTGTATCTGGTGAGTACAGGTGGTACACAAGCGCTGCCATTTACAAGTGTATCTGGTGAGTCAGGTGGTAAAAATGGTTGCCATTTACCAGTGTATCTGGTGAGTCAGGTGGACATTACAGGGGGTTGCCATTTACATATGTATCTGGTGAGTCAGGCGGTACACAAGTGTTGCCATTTGCAAGTGTATCTGGTGAGTCAAGGGGTACACAAGGGTTGCCATTTACATGAGTATCTGGTGAGTCAGGTGGTACACAAGTGTTGCCATTTACATGTGTATATGGTGAGTCAGGTGGTACACAAGGGTTGCCATTTACAAGTGTATCTGGTAAGTCAGGTGGTCCACAAGGGTTGCCATTTACAAGTGTATCTGGGGAGTCACGTGGTACACAAAGGTTGCCATTTACAAATGCTGGTGAGTCAGTTGGTACACAGGGGTTGCAACTTACATGTGTATCTGGTGAGTCAGGTGGTGCACCAGGGTTGCCATTTATATGTGTATCTGGTGAGTCCGGTGGTACAAAGTGCTACCATTTACAAGTGTATCTGGTGAGTCCGGTGGTACACAAGGATTGTCATTTACATGTGTATCTGGTGAGTCAGGTGGTGCACAAGGGTTGCCATTTACATGTGTATCTTGTGAGTCAGGTGGTACACGAGGGTTGCCATTCACATGTGTATCTGGTGAGTCAGGTTGTACACAACCGTTGCCATTTACAAGCGTATCTGGTGAGTCAGGTGGACATTACAGGTAGTTGCCATTTACATGTGTGTTTGGTGAGTCAGGTGGTACACAAGGGTTACCATTTACAAGTGTATCTAGTGAGTCAGGTGGTACACAACGGTTGCCATTTACATGTGTATCTGGTGAGTCCGGTAGACATTACAAGGATTGTCATTTACATGTGTGTCTGGTGTGTCAGGTGGTACACAAGGGTTACCATTTACAGGTGTATCTGGTCAGTCATGTGGTACACAAGGGTTGCCATATACAAGTGTATCTGGTGAGTCAGGTGGACATTACAAGTAGTTGCCATTTACAAGTGCCTCTGGTGAGTCAGGTGGTACACAAGGGTTGCCATTTACATGTGTATCTGGTGAGTCAAGTGGTAGACAAGGGTTGCCATTTACAGGTGTATCGGGTCAGTCATGTGGTACACAAGGGTTGCCATATACAAGTGTATCTGGTGAGTCAGGTGGACATTATAGGTAGTTGCCATTTACAAGTGCCTCTGGTGAGTCAGGTGGTACACAAGGGTTGCCATTTACAAGTGTATCTGGTGAGTCAGGTGGACATTACAGGTAGTTGCCATTTACATGTGTATCTGTTGAGTCAGGTGGTACACAATCGTTGCCATTTACATGTGTATCTGGTGAGTCAGGTGGCACACAAGGGTTGCCATTTACATGTGTATCTGGCGAGTCAGGTGGTACAAAGTGTTGCCATTTACAAGTGTATCTGGTGAGTCAGGTGGTACACAAGGGTTGCCATTTACAAGTGTATCTGGTGAGTCAGGTGGTACAAAAGGGTTGCCATTTACATGTGTATCTGGTAAGTCAGGTGGACATTACAAGGATTGTCATTTACATGTGTATCTGGTGTGTCAGGTGGTACACAAGGGTTGCCATTTACAGGTGTATCTGGTGAGTCATGTGGTACACAAGGGTTGCCATATACAAGTGTATCTGGTGAGTACAGGTGGTACACAAGCGCTGCCATTTACAAGTGTATCTGGTGAGTCAGGTGGTAAAAATGGTTGCCATTTACCAGTGTATCTGGTGAGTCATGAGGTACACAAGGGTTGCCATTTACAGGTGTATCTGGCGAGTCATGTGGCACCCAAGTGTTGCCATATACAAGTGTATCTGGTGAGTCAGGTGGTACACAACGTCTGCCATTTACAAGTGTATCTGGTGAGTCATATGGTACACAAGGGTTGCCATGTACAAGTGTATCTGGTAAGTCAGGTGGTACACAAGGGTTGCCATTAACAAGTGTATCTGGTGAGACAGGTGGTACATAAGGGTTGCCATTCATATGTGTACCTGGTGAGTCAGGTTGTACACAACGGTTGCCATTTACAAGTGTATCTGGTGAGTCAGGTGGTAAAAATGGTTGCCATTTACAACTGTATCTTGTGAGTCAGGTGGTACGCAAGGGTTGCCATTTACATGTGTATCTGGTGAGTCAGGTGGTACACAAGGGTTGCCATTTACAAGTGTATCACGTGAGTAAGGTGGTACACAAGGGTTGCCATTTACATGTATATCTGGTGAGTCAGGTGGTCCACAAGTGTTGCCATTTACATGTGTATATGGTAAGTAAGGTGGTACACAAGGGTTGCCATTTACAAGTGTGTCTGGGGAGTCACGTGGTACACAAAGGTTGCCATTTACAAGTGCTGGTGAGTCAGCTGGTACACAGGGGTTGCAACTTACATGTGTATCTGGTGAGTCAAGTGGTACACCAGGCTTGCCATTTGCAAGTGTATCTGGTGAGTCAGGAGGACGTTACAGGTAGTTGCCATTTACATGTGTATCTTGTGAGTCAGGTGGTACACAAGGGTTGCGATTTACATGTGTATCTGGTGAGTCCGGTGGTACAAAGTGTTGCCATTTACATTTGTATCTGGTGAGTCCGGTGGTACACAAGGATTGGCAATTACATGTGTATCTGGTGAGTCCGGTGGTACACAAGGATTGTCATTTACATGTGTATCTGGTGAGCCAGGTGGTACAAAGTGTTGCCATTTACAAATGTATCTGGTGAGTCAGGTGGTACACAAGGGTTGCCATTTACAAGTGTATCTGGTGAGTCAGGTGGTACACAAGGGTTGCCATTTACATGTGTATCTCGTAAGTCAGGTGGCCATTACAAGGATTGTCATTTACATGTGCATCCGGTGTGTCAGGTGGTACACAAGAGTTGCCATTTACAGGTGTATCTGGTGAGTCATGTGGTACACAAGGGTTGCCATATACAAGTGTATCTGGTGAGTACAGGTGGTACACAAGGGCTGCCATTTACAAGTGTATCTGGTGAGTCAGGTGGTACACAAGGGTTGCCATTCACATGTGTACCTGGTGAGTCAGGTGGTACACAACCGTTGCCATTTACAAGTGTATCTGGTGAGTCAGGTGGTACACAAGGGCTAACAGTTACTAGTGTATCTGGTGACTCAGGTGGTACACAAGGGTTGTCATTTACATGTGTATCTGGTGAGCCATTTGGACATTACAGGTTGTTGCCATTAACATGTGTATCTGGTGACTCAGGTGGTACACAAGGGTTGCCATTTACATGTGTATCTGGTGAGTCATATGGTACACAAGTGTTGCCATTTACATGTGTATCTGGTGAGTAAGGTGGTACACAAGGGTTGCCATTTACAAGTGTATCTTGTGAGTCAGGTGGTCCGCAAGGGTAGCCATTTACATGTGTATCTGGTGAGTAAGGTGGTACACAAGGGTTACCATTTACAAGTGTATCTGGTGAGTCATGTGGTAGACAAGGGTTACCATTTACATGTGTATCTGGTGAGTCAGGTGGTACACAAGGGTTGCCATTTACACGTGTATCTGGTGAGTCAGTTGCTGCACAAGGGTTGCCATTTACATGTGTAACCGGTGAGTCAGGTTGTACACAAGGGTTGCCATTTACAAGTGTATCTGGTAAGTCAGGTGGTACACAAGGGTTTCCATTTACATGTGTATCTGGTGAGTCAGGTAGACATTAACAGGATTGTCATTTACATGTGTATCTGGTGTGTCAGGTGGTACACAAGGGTTGCCATTTACAGGTGCATCTGGCGAGTCATGTGGTACACAAGGGTTGCCATTTACAAGTGTATCTGTGAGTCAGGTGGTACACAAGGGCTGCCATTTTCAAGGGTATCTGGTGAGTCATGTGGTACACAAGGGTTGCCATATACAAGTGTATCTGGTGAGTCAGGTGGTACACAAGGGTTGCCATTCATATGTGTACCTGGTGAGTCAGGTTGTACACAACGGTTGCCATTTACAAGTGTATCTGGTGAGTCAGGTGGTCAAAATGGTTGCCATTTACAAGTGTATCTGGTGAGTCAGGTGGTACAAAAGGGTTGCAATTCACAAGTGTATATGGTGAGTCAGGTGGACATTACAGGGGGTTGCCATTTACATATGTATCTGGTGAGTCAGGCGGTACACAAGTGTTGCCATTTGCAAGTGTATCTGGTGAGTCAAGGGGTACACAAGGGTTGCCATTTACATGAGTATCTGGTGAGTCAGGTGGTACACAAGTGTTGCCATTTACACGTGTATATGGTGAGTCAGGTGGTACACAAGGGTTGCCATTTACAAGTGTATCTGGTAAGTCAGGTGGTCCACAAGGGTTGCCATTTACAAGTGTATCTGGGGAGTCACGTGGTACACAAAGGTTGCCATTTACAAATGCTGGTGAGTCAGTTGGTACACAGGGGTTGCAACTTACATGTGTATCTGGTGAGTCAGGTGGTGCACCAGGGTTGCCATTTATATGTGTATCTGCTGAGTCCGGTGGTACAAAGTGCTAACATTTACAAGTGTATCTGGTGAGTCCGGTGGTACACAAGGATTGTCATTTACATGTGTATCTGGTGAGTCAGGTGGTGCACAAGGGTTGCCATTTACATGTGTATCTTGTGAGTCAGGTGGTACACAAGGGTTGCCATTCACATGTGTACCTGGTGAGTCAGGTTGTACACAACCGTTGCCATTTACAAGCGTATCTGGTGAGTCAGGTGGACATTACAGGTAGTTGCCATTTACATGTGTATTTGGTGAGTCAGGTGGTACACAAGGGTTACCATTTACAAGTGTATCTAGTGAGTCAGGTGGTACACAACGGTTGCCATTTACATGTGTATCTGGTGAGTCCGGTAGACATTACAAGGATTGTCATTTACATGTGTGTCTGGTGTGTCAGGTGGTACACAAGGGTTACCATTTACAGGTGTATCTGGTCAGTCATGTGGTACCCAAGGGTTGCCATATACAAGTGTATCTGGTGAGTCAGGTGGACATTACAAGTAGTTGCCATTTACAAGTGCCTCTGGTGAGTCAGGTGGTACACAAGGGTTGCCATTTACATGTGTATCTGGTGAGTCAAGTGGTAGACAAGGGTTGCCATTTACAGGTGTATCGGGTCAGTCATGTGGTACACAAGGGTCGCCATATACAAGTGTATCTGGTGAGTCAGGTGGACATTATAGGTAGTTGCCATTTACAAGTGCCTCTGGTGAGTCAGGTGGTACACAAGGGTTGCCATTTACAAGTGTATCTGGTGAGTCAGGTGGACATTACAGGTAGTTGCCATTTACATGTGTATCTGTTGAGTCAGGTGGTACACAATCGTTGCCATTTACATGTGTATCTGGTGAGTCAGGTGGCACACAAGGGTTGCCATTTACTAGTGTATCTGGCGGAGTCAGGTGGTACACAAGGGTTGCCATTTACAAGTGTATCTGTGAGTCAGGTGGTACACAAGGGCTGCCATTTTCAAGGGTATCTGGTGAGTCATGTGGTACACAAGGGTTGCCATATACAAGTGTATCTGGTGAGTCAGGTGGTACACAAGGGTTGCCATTCATATGTGTACCTGGTGAGTCAGGTTGTACACAACGGTTGCCATTTACAAGTGTATCTGGTGAGTCAGGTGGTCAAAATGGTTGCCATTTACAAGTGTATCTGGTGAGTCAGGTGGTACAAAAGGGTTGCAATTCACAAGTGTATATGGCGAGTCAGGTGGACATTACAGGGGGTTGCCATTTACATATGTATCTGGTGAGTCAGGCGGTACACAAGTGTTGCCATTTGCAAGTGTATCTGGTGAGTCAAGGGGTACACAAGGGTTGCCATTTACATGAGTATCTGGTGAGTCAGGTGGTACACAAGTGTTGCCATTTACATGTGTATATGGTGAGTCAGGTGGTACACAAGGGTTGCCATTTACAAGTGTATCTGGTAAGTCAGGTGGTCCACAAGGGTTGCCATTTACAAGTGTATCTGGGGAGTCACGTGGTACACAAAGGTTGCCATTTACAAATGCTGGTGAGTCAGTTGGTACACAGGGGTTGCAACTTACATGTGTATCTGGTGAGTCAGGTGGTGCACCAGGGTTGCCATTTATATGTGTATCTGCTGAGTCCGGTGGTACAAAGTGCTAACATTTACAAGTGTATCTGGTGAGTCCGGTGGTACACAAGGATTGTCATTTACATGTGTATCTGGTGAGTCAGGTGGTGCACAAGGGTTGCCATTTACATGTGTATCTTGTGAGTCAGGTGGTACACAAGGGTTGCCATTCACATGTGTACCTGGTGAGTCAGGTTGTACACAACCGTTGCCATTTACAAGCGTATCTGGTGAGTCAGGTGGACATTACAGGTAGTTGCCATTTACATGTGTATTTGGTGAGTCAGGTGGTACACAAGGGTTACCATTTACAAGTGTATCTAGTGAGTCAGGTGGTACACAACGGTTGCCATTTACATGTGTATCTGGTGAGTCCGGTAGACATTACAAGGATTGTCATTTACATGTGTGTCTGGTGTGTCAGGTGGTACACAAGGGTTACCATTTACAGGTGTATCTGGTCAGTCATGTGGTACACAAGGGTTGCCATATACAAGTGTATCTGGTGAGTCAGGTGGACATTACAAGTAGTTGCCATTTACAAGTGCCTCTGGTGAGTCAGGTGGTACACAAGGGTTGCCATTTACATGTGTATCTGGTGAGTCAAGTGGTAGACAAGGGTTGCCATTTACAGGTGTATCGGGTCAGTCATGTGGTACACAAGGGTCGCCATATACAAGTGTATCTGGTGAGTCAGGTGGACATTATAGGTAGTTGCCATTTACAAGTGCCTCTGGTGAGTCAGGTGGTACACAAGGGTTGCCATTTACAAGTGTATCTGGTGAGTCAGGTGGACATTACAGGTAGTTGCCATTTACATGTGTATCTGTTGAGTCAGGTGGTACACAATCGTTGCCATTTACATGTGTATCTGGTGAGTCAGGTGGCACACAAGGGTTGCCATTTACTAGTGTATCTGGCTGAGTCAGGTGGTACACACGGGTTACCATTTCCAAGTGTATCTGGTGAGTCAGGTGGTACACAAGGGTTGCCATTTACATGTATATCTGGTGATTCAGGTGGTACACAATCGTGGCCATTTACATGTGTATCCGGTGAGTCAGGTTGTACACAAAGGTTGCCATTTTGCAAGTGAATCTGGTGAGTCAGGTGGACATTGCAGGTAGTTGCCATTTACATTTGTATCTGGTGAGTCAGCTGGTACACAAGGGTTGCCATTTACATGTGTATCTGGTGAGTCAGGTGGTACACAAGGGTTGCCATTTACAAGTGTATCTGGCGGAGTCAGGTGGTACACAAGGGTTACCATTTGCAAGTGTATCTAGTGAGTCAGGTGGTACACAAGGGTTACCATTTACATGTGTATCTGGTGAGTCAGGTGGTACACAAGGGTTGCCATTTACAAGTGTATCTGGTGAGTCAAGTGGTACACAAGGGTTGCCATTTACATGAGTATCTGGTGAGTCAGGTGGTACACAAGTGTTGCCATTTACATGTGTATATGGTGAGTCAGGTGGTACACAAGGGTTGCCATTTACAAGTGTATCTGGTAAGTCAGGTGGTCCACAAGGGTTGCCATTTACAAGTGTATCTGGGGAGTCACGAGGTACACAAAGGTTGCCATTTACAAATGCTGGTGAGTCAGTTGGTACACAGGGGTTGCAACTTACATGTGTATCTGGTGAGTCAGGTGGTGCACCAGGGTTGCCATTTATATGTGTATCTGGTGAGTCCGGGGGTACAAAGTGCTACCATTTACAAGTGTATCTGGTGAGTCCGGTGGTACACAAGGATTGTCATTTACATGTGTATCTGGTGAGTCAGGTGGTGCACAAGGGTTGCCATTTACATGTGTATCTTGTGAGTCAGGTGGTACACAAGGGTTGCCATTCACATGTGTACCTGGTGAGTCAGGTTGTACACAACGGTTGCCATTTACAAGTGTATCTGGTGAGTCAGGTGGTCAAAATGTTTACCATTTACAAGTGTATCTGGTGAGTCAGGTGGTACAAAAGGGTTGCAATTCACAAGTGTATATGGTGAGTCAGGTGGACATTACAGGGGGTTGCCATTTACATATGTATCTGGTGAGTCAGGCGGTACACAAGGGTTGCCATTCACATGTGTACCTGGTGAGTCAGGTGGTACACAACCGTTGCCATTTACAAGTGTATCTGGTGAGTCAGGTGGTACACAAGGGCTAACATTTACAAGTGTTCCTGGTGAGTCAGGTGGTACACAAGGGTTGTCATTTACATGTGTATCTGGTGAGTCAGTTGGACATTACAGGTAGTTGCCATTTACATGTGTATCTGGTGACTCAGGCGGTACACAAGGGTTGCCATTTACATGTGTATCTGGTGAGTCATATGGTACACAAGTGTTGCCATTTACATGTGTATCTGGTGAGTAAGGTGGTACACAAGGGTTACCATTTACAAGTGTATCTGGTGAGTCATGTGGTAGACAAGGGTTGTCATTTACATGTGTATCTGGTGAGTCAGGTGGTACACAAGGGTTGCCATTTACACGTGTATCTGGTGAGTCAGTTGCTGCACAAGGGTTGCCATTTACATGTGGAACCGGTGAGTCAGGTTGTACACAAGGGTTGCCATTTACAAGTGTATCTGGTAAGTCAGGTGGTACACAAGGGTTTCCATTTACATGCGTATCTGGTGAGTCAGGTAGACATTAACAGGATTGTCATTTACATGTGTATCTGGTGTGTCAGGTGGTACACAAGGGTTGCCATTTACAGGTGCATCTGGCGAGTCATGTGGTACACAAGGGTTGCCATTTACAAGTGTATCTGTGAGTCAGGTGGTACACAAGGGCTGCCATTTTCAAGGGTATCTGGTGAGTCATGTGGTACACAAGGGTTGCCATATACAAGTGTATCTGGTGAGTCAGGTGGTACACAAGGGTTGCCATTCATATGTGTACCTGGTGAGTCCGGTTGTACACAACGGTTGCCATTTACAAGTGTATCTGGTGAGTCAGGTGGTCAAAATGGTTGCCATTTACAAGTGTATCTGGTGAGTCAGGTGGTACAAAAGGGTTGCAATTCACAAGTGTATATGGTGAGTCAGGTGGACATTACAGGGGGTTGCCATTTACATATGTATCTGGTGAGTCAGGCGGTACACAAGTGTTGCCATTTGCAAGTGTATCTGGTGAGTCAAGGGGTACACAAGGGTTGCCATTTACATGAGTATCTGGTGAGTCAGGTGGTACACAAAGTTTGCCATTTACATGTGTATCTGGTGTGTCAGGTGGTACACAAGGGTTGCCATTTGCAAGTGTATCTGGTGAGTTATGTGGTACACAAAGGTTGCCATATACAAGTGTATCTGGTGAGTAAAGGTGGTACACAAGGGCTGCCATTTACAAGTGTATCTGGTGAGTCAGGTGGTACACAAGGGTTGCCATTCACATGTGTACCTGGTGAGTCAGGTGGTACACAACCGTTGCCATTTACAAGTGTATCTGGTGAGTCCGGTGCTACACAAGGATTGCCATTTACAAGTGTATCTGGTGAGTCAGGTGGACATTACAGGTAGTTGCCATTTACATGTGTATCCGGTGAGTCTGGTCGTACACAAGGGTTGCCATTTACAAGTGTATCTGGTGAGTCAGGTGGACATTACAGGTAGTTGCCATTTACATGTGTTTTTGGTGAGTCAGGTGGTACAAAAGGGTTGCCATTTACATGTGTATCCGGTGAGTCAGGTGGTACACAAGGGTTGCCATTTACAAGTGTATCTGGTGAGTCAGGTGGTACATAAAGTTTGCCATTTACATGCGTATCCGGTGAGTCAGGTGGTACACAAGGATTGCCATTTACAAGTGTATCTGGTGAGTCAGGTGGACATTACAGGTAGTTGCCATTTCCATGTGTATCTGTTGAGTCAGGTGGTACACAATCGTTGCCATTTACATGTGTTTCTGGTGAGTCAGGTGGCACACAAGGGTTGCCATTTACTAATGTATCTGGCTGAGTTAGGTGGTACACAAGTGTTACCATTTACAAGTGTATCTGGTGAGTCAGGTGGTACACAAGGGTTGCCATTTACATGTATATCTGGTGAGTCAGGTGGAACACAATCGTTGCCATTTACATGTGTATCCGGTGAGTCAGGTTGTACACAAAGGTTGCCACTTTGCAAGTGTTTCTGGTGAGTCAGCTGGACATTGCAGGTAGTTGCCATTTACATGTGTATCTGGTCAGTCAGGTGGTACACAAGGGTTGCCATTTACATGTGTATCTGGTGAGTCCGGTGGTACACAAGGGTTGCCATTTACAAGAGTCAGGTGGTACACAAGGGTTACCATTTACAAGTGTATCTGGTGAGTCAGGTGGTACACAAGGGTTACCATTTACATGTGTATCTGGTGAGTCAGGTGGTACACAAGGGTTGCCATTCACATGTGTATCTGGTGAGTCAGGTGGTACACCAGGGTTGCCATTTGCAAGTGTATCTGGTGAGTCAGGTGGACATTACAGGTAGTTGCCATTTACATGTGTATCTGGTGAGTCAGGTGGTGCACAAGGGTTGCCATTTACATGTGTATCTCTTGAGGCAGGTGGTACACAAGGGTTGCAATTTACATGTGTATCTGGTGAGTCAGGTGGTATCAAGTGTTGCCATTTACAAGTGTGTCTGGTGAGTCAGGTGGTACACAAGGGTTGCCATTTACAAGTGTATCTGGTGAGTCAGGTGGTACACAAGGGTTTCCATTTACATGTGTATCTGGTGAGTCAGGTAGACATTACAAGGATTGTCATTTACATGTGTATCTGGTGTGTCAGGTGGTACACAGGGGTTGCCATTTACAGGTGTATCTGGCGAGTCATGTGGTACACAAGGGTTGCCATATACAAGAGTATCTGTGAGTCAGGCGGTACACAAGAGCTGCCATTTACAAGTGTATCTGGTGAGTCATATGGTACACAAGGGTTGCCATATACAAGTGTATATGGTAAGTCAGGTGGTACACAAGGGTTGCCATTTACAAGTGTATCTGGTGAGTCAGGTGGTACACAAGGGTTGCCATTTACAAGTGTATCTGGTGAGTCAGGTGGTACACAAGGGTTTCCATTTACATGTGTATCTGGTGAGTCAGGTAGACATTACAAGGATTGTCATTTACATGTGTATCTGGTGTGTCAGGTGGTACACCGGGGTTGCCATTTACAGGTGTATCTGGCGAGTCATGTGGTACACAAGGGTTGCCATATACAAGTGTATCTGTGAGTCAGGCGGTACACAAGAGCTGCCATTTACAAGTGTATCTGGTGAGTCATATGGTACACAAGGGTTGCCACATACAAGTGTATATGGTAAGTCAGGTGGTACACAAGGGTTGCCATTTACAAGTGTATCTGGTGAGTCAGGTGGTACACAAGGGTTGTCATTCATATGTGTACCTGGTGAGTCAGGTTTTACACAACGGTTGCCATTTACAAGTGTTTCTGGTGAGTCAGGTGGTAAAAATGGTTGCCATTTACCAGTGTATCTGGTGAGTCATGTGGTACACAAGGGTTGCCATTTACAGGTGTATCTGGCGAGTCATGTGGCACCCAAGTGTTGCCATATACAAGTGTATCTGGTGAGTCAGGTGGTACACAACGTCTGCCATTTACAAGTGTATCTGGTGAGTCATATGGTACACAAGGGTTGCCATATACAAGTGTATCTGGTAAGTCAGGTGGTACACAAGGGTTGCCATTTACATGTGTATCTGGTGAGTCCGGTGGTACAAAGTGTTGCCATTTACATATGTATCTGGTGAGTCCGTCGGTACACAAGGACTGTCATTTACATGTGTATCTGGTGAGCCAGGTGGTACACAAGGGTTGCCATTTACAGGTGTATCTGGTGAGTCAGGTGGTACACAAGGGTTGCCATTTACAGGTGTATCTGGCGAGTCAGGTGGTGTAAAGTGTTGCCGTTTACAAGTGTATCTGTTGAGTGAGGTGGTACACAAGGGTTGCCATTTACAAGTGTATCTGGTGAGTCAGGTGGTACACAAGGGTTGCCATTTACATGTGTATCTGGTAAGTCAAGTGGACATTAAAAGGATTGTCATTTACATGTGTATCTGGTGTGTCCGGTGGTACACAAGGGTTGCCATTTACAGGTGTATCTGGCGAGTCATGTGGTACACAAGGGTTGCCATATACAAGTGTATCTGGTGAGTACAGGTGGTACACAAGGGCTGCCATTTACAAGTGTATCTGGTGAGTCATATGGTACACAAGGTTTCCATTCACACGTGTACCTGGTGATTCAGGTGGTACACAACCGTTGCCATTTACAAGTGTATCTGGTGAGTCAGGTGGTACACAAAGTGTGCCATTTACTTGTGTATCCGATGAGTCCGGTGGTACACAAGGGTTGCCATTTACAAGTGTATCTGGCTCAGTTAGGTGGTACACAAGGGTTACCATTTACAAGTGTATCTTGTGAGTCAGATGGTGCACAAGGGTTGTCATTTACATGTGTATCTGGTGAGTCAGGTGGTACACAAGGGTTGCCATTTACACGTGTATCTGGTGAGTCATGTGGTGCACAAGGGTTGCCATTTACATGTGTATCTGGTGAGTCAGGTGGTACAAAGTGTTTTCATTTACAATTGTATCTGGTGAGTCAGGTGGTACACAAAGTGTGCCATATACTTGTGTATCCGATAAGTCCGGTGGTACACAAGGGTTGCCATTTACAAGTATATCTGCTGAGTCAGGTGGACATTACAGGTAGTTGCCATTTACACGTGTATCTGGTGAGTCAGGTGGCACACAAGTGTTGCCATTTACATGTGTATCTGATGAGTCAGGTGGCACACAAGGGTTGCCATTTACAAGTGTATCTGGCTGAGTCAGGTGGTACACAACGGTTACCATTTACAAGTGTATCTGGTGAGTCAGGTGGTACACAAGGGTTGTCATTTACAAGTGTATCTGGTAAGTCAGGTGGTACACATGGGCTGCCATTTACACGTGTATCTGGTGAGTCAGGTGGTGCACACGGGATGCCATTTACACGTGTATCTGGTGAGTCAGGTGGTACACAAGGGTTGCCATTTACAAGTGTATCTGGTGAGTCAGTTGGTACACAAGGGTTTCCATTTACATGTGTATCTGGTGAGTCAGGTAGACATTACAAGGATTGTCATTTACATGTGTATCTGGTGTGTCAGGTGGTGCACAAGGGTTGCCATTTACATGTGTATCTGGCGAGTCATGTGGTACACAAGGGTTGCCATATACAAGTGTATCTGTGAGTCAGGTGGTACACAAGGGCTGCCATTTACAAGTGTATCAGGTGAGTCATGTGGTGCACAAGGGTTGCCATATACAAGTGTATCTGGTGAGTCAGGTGGTACACAAGGGTTGCCATTCATATGTGTACCTGGTGAGTCAGGTTGTACACAACGGTTGCCATTTACAAGTGTATCTGGTGAGTCAGGTGGTCAAAATGGTTACCATTTACAAGTGTATCTGGTGAGTCAGGTGGTACAAAAGGGTTGCAATTCACAAGTGTATATGGTGAGTCAGGTGGACATTACAGGGGGTTGCCATTTACATATGTATCTGGTGAGTCAGGCGGTACACAAGGGTTGCCATTCACATGTGTACCTGGTGAGTCAGGTGGTACACAACCGTTGCCATTTACAAGTGTATCTGGTGAGTCAGGTGGTACACAAGGGCTAACATTTACAAGTGTATCTGGTGAGTCAGGTGGTACACAAGGGTTGTCATTTACATGTGTATCTGGTGAGTCAGTTGGACATTACAGGTAGTTGCCATTTACATGTGTATCTGGTGACTCAGGTGGTACACAAGGGTTGCCATTTACATGTGTATCTGGTGAGTCATATGGTACACAAGTGTTGCCATTTACATGTGTATCTGGTGAGTAAGGTGGTACACAAGGGTTACCATTTACAAGTGTATCTGGTGAGTCATGTGGTACACAAGGGTTGCCATTTACAGGTGTATCTGGCGAGTCATGTGGCACCCAAGTGTTGCCATATACAAGTGTATCTGGTGAGTCAGGTGGTACACAACGTCTGCCATTTACAAGTGTATCTGGTGAGTCATATGGTACAAAAGGGTTGCCATATACAAGTGTATCTGGTAAGTCAGGTGGTACACAAGGGTTGCCATTTACATGTGTATCTGGTGAGTCCGGTGGTACAAAGTGTTGCCATTTACATATGTATCTGGTGAGTCCGTCGGTACACAAGGACTGTCATTTACATGTGTATCTGGTGAGCCAGGTGGTACACAAGGGTTGCCATTTACAGGTGTATCTGGTGAGTCAGGTGGTACACAAGGGTTGCCATTTACAGGTGTATCTGGCGAGTCAGGTGGTGTAAAGTGTTGCCGTTTACAAGTGTATCTGTTGAGTGAGGTGGTACACAAGGGTTGCCATTCACAAGTGTATCTGGTGAGTCAGGTGGTACACAAGGGTTGCCATTTACATGTGTATCTGGTAAGTCAAGTGGACATTAAAAGGATTGTCATTTACATGTGTATCTGGTGTGTCCGGTGGTACACAAGGGTTGCCATTTACAGGTGTATCTGGCGAGTCATGTGGTACACAAGGGTTGCCATATACAAGTGTATCTGGTGAGTACAGGTGGTACACAAGGGCTGCCATTTACAAGTGTATCTGGTGAGTCATATGGTACACAAGGTTTCCATTCACACGTGTACCTGGTGATTCAGGTGGTACACAACCGTTGCCATTTACAAGTGTATCTGGTGAGTCAGGTGGTACACAAAGTGTGCCATTTACTTGTGTATCCGATGAGTCCGGTGGTACACAAGGGTTGCCATTTACAAGTGTATCTGGCTCAGTTAGGTGGTACACAAGGGTTACCATTTACAAGTGTATCTTGTGAGTCAGATGGTGCACAAGGGTTGTCATTTACATGTGTATCTGGTGAGTCAGGTGGTACACAAGGGTTGCCATTTACACGTGTATCTGGTGAGTCATGTGGTGCACAAGGGTTGCCATTTACATGTGTATCTGGTGAGTCAGGTGGTACAAAGTGTTTTCATTTACAATTGTATCTGGTGAGTCAGGTGGTACACAAAGTGTGCCATATACTTGTGTATCCGATAAGTCCGGTGGTACACAAGGGTTGCCATTTACAAGTATATCTGTTGAGTCAGGTGGACATTACAGGTAGTTGCCATTTACACGTGTATCTGGTGAGTCAGGTGGCACACAAGTGTTGCCATTTACATGTGTATCTGATGAGTCAGGTGGCACACAAGGGTTGCCATTTACAAGTGTATCTGGCTGAGTCAGGTGGTACACAACGGTTACCATTTACAAGTGTATCTGGTGAGTCAGGTGGTACACAAGGGTTGTCATTTACAAGTGTATCTGGTAAGTCAGGTGGTACACATGGGCTGCCATTTACACGTGTATCTGGTGAGTCAGGTGGTGCACACGGGATGCCATTTACACGTGTATCTGGTGAGTCAGGTGGTACACAAGGGTTGCCATTTACAAGTGTATCTGGTGAGTCAGTTGGTACACAAGGGTTTCCATTTACATGTGTATCTGGTGAGTCAGGTAGACATTACAAGGATTGTCATTTACATGTGTATCTGGTGTGTCAGGTGGTGCACAAGGGTTGCCATTTACATGTGTATCTGGCGAGTCATGTGGTACACAAGGGTTGCCATATACAAGTGTATCTGTGAGTCAGGTGGTACACAAGGGCTGCCATTTACAAGTGTATCAGGTGAGTCATGTGGTGCACAAGGGTTGCCATATACAAGTGTATCTGGTGAGTCAGGTGGTACACAAGGGTTGCCATTCATATGTGTACCTGGTGAGTCAGGTTGTACACAACGGTTGCCATTTACAAGTGTATCTGGTGAGTCAGGTGGTCAAAATGGTTACCATTTACAAGTGTATCTGGTGAGTCAGGTGGTACAAAAGGGTTGCAATTCACAAGTGTATATGGTGAGTCAGGTGGACATTACAGGGGGTTGCCATTTACATATGTATCTGGTGAGTCAGGCGGTACACAAGGGTTGCCATTCACATGTGTACCTGGTGAGTCAGGTGGTACACAACCGTTGCCATTTACAAGTGTATCTGGTGAGTCAGGTGGTACACAAGGGCTAACATTTACAAGTGTATCTGGTGAGTCAGGTGGTACACAAGGGTTGTCATTTACATGTGTATCTGGTGAGTCAGTTGGACATTACAGGTAGTTGCCATTTACATGTGTATCTGGTGACTCAGGTGGTACACAAGGGTTGCCATTTACATGTGTATCTGGTGAGTCATATGGTACACAAGTGTTGCCATTTACATGTGTATCTGGTGAGTAAGGTGGTACACAAGGGTTACCATTTACAAGTGTATCTGGTGAGTCATGTGGTAGACAAGGGTTGTCATTTACATGTGTATCTGGTGAATCAGGTGGTACACAAGGGTTGCCATTTACAAGTGTATCTGGTGAGTCAGTTGCTGCACAAGGGTTGCCATTTACATGTGGAACCGGTGAGTCAGGTTGTACACAAGGGTTGCCATTTACAAGTGTATCTGGTAAGTCAGGTGGTACACAAGGGTTTCCATTTACATGTGTATCTGGTGAGTCAGGTAGACATTAACAGGATTGTCATTTACATGTGTATCTGGTGTGTCAGGTGGTACACAAGGGTTGCCATTTACAGGTGCATCTGGCGAGTCATGTGGTACACAAGGGTTGCCATTTACAAGTGTATCTGTGAGTCAGGTGGTACACAAGGGCTGCCATTTTCAAGGGTATCTGGTGAGTCATGTGGTACACAAGGGTTGCCATATACAAGTGTATCTGGTGAGTCATATGGTACACAAGGGTTGCCATTCATATGTGTACCTGGTGAGTCCGGTTGTACACAACGGTTGCCATTTACAAGTGTATCTGGTGAGTCAGGTGGTCAAAATGGTTGCCATTTACAAGTGTATCTGGTGAGTCAGGTGGTACAAAAGGGTTGCAATTCACAAGTGTATATGGTGAGTCAGGTGGACATTACAGGGGGTTGCCATTTACATATGTATCTGGTGAGTCAGGCGGTACACAAGTGTTGCCATTTGCAAGTGTATCTGGTGAGTCAAGGGGTACACAAGGGTTGCCATTTACATGAGTATCTGGTGAGTCAGGTGGTACACAAAGTTTGCCATTTACATGTGTATCTGGTGTGTCAGGTGGTACACAAGGGTTGCCATTTGCAGGTGTATCTGGTGAGTTATGTGGTACACAAAGGTTGCCATATACAAGTGTATCTGGTGAGTAAAGGTGGTACACAAGGGCTGCCATTTACAAGTGTATCTGGTGAGTCAGGTGGTACACAAGGGTTGCCATTCACATGTGTACCTGGTGAGTCAGGTGGTACACAACCGTTGCCATTTACAAGTGTATCTGGTGAGTCAGGTGCTACACAAGGATTGCCATTTACAAGTGTATCTGGTGAGTCAGGTGGACATTACAGGTAGTTGCCATTTACATGTGTATCCGGTGAGTCTGGTCGTACACAAGGGTTGCCATTTACAAGTGTATCTGGTGAGTCAGGTGGACATTACAGGTAGTTGCCATTTACATGTGTTTTTGGTGAGTCAGGTGGTACAAAAGGGTTGCCATTTACATGTGTATCCGGTGAGTCAGGTGGTACACAAGGGTTGCCATTTACAAGTGTATCTGGTGAGTCAGGTGGTACATAAAGTTTGCCATTTACATGCGTATCCGGTGAGTCAGGTGGTACACAAGGATTGCCATTTACAAGTGTATCTGGTGAGTCAGGTGGACATTACAGGTAGTTGCCATTTACATGTGTATCTGTTGAGTCAGGTGGTACACAATCGTTGCCATTTACATGTGTTTCTGGTGAGTCAGGTGGCACACAAGGGTTACCATTTACTAATGTATCTGGCTGAGTTAGGTGGTACACAAGTGTTACCATTTACAAGTGTATCTGGTGAGTCAGGTGGTACACAAGGGTTGCCATTTACATGTATATCTGGTGAGTCAGGTGGAACACAATCGTTGCCATTTACATGTGTATCCGGTGAGTCAGGTTGTACACAAAGGTTGCCACTTTGCAAGTTTTTCTGGTGAGTCAGCTGGACATTGCAGGTAGTTGCCATTTACATGTGTATCTGGTCAGTCAGGTGGTACACAAGGGTTGCCATTTACATGTGTATCTGGTGAGTCCGGTGGTACACAAGGGTTGCCATTTACAAGAGTCAGGTGGTACACAAGGGTTACCATTTACAAGTGTATCTGGTGAGTCAGGTGGTACACAAGGGTTACCATTTACATGTGTATCTGGTGAGTCAGGTGGTACACAAGGGTTGCCATTCACATGTGTATCTGGTGAGTCAGGTGGTACACCAGGGTTGCCATTTGCAAGTGTATCTGGTGAGTCAGGTGGACATTACAGGTAGTTGCCATTTACATGTGTATCTGGTGAGTCAGGTGGTGCACAAGGGTTGCCATTTACATGTGTATCTCTTGAGGCAGGTGGTACACAAGGGTTGCAATTTACATGTGTATCTGGTGAGTCAGGTGGTATCAAGTGTTGCCATTTACAAGTGTGTCTGGTGAGTCAGGTGGTACACAAGGGTTGCCATTTACAAGTGTATCTGGTGAGTCAGGTGGTACACAAGGGTTTCCATTTACATGTGTATCTGGTGAGTCAGGTAGACATTACAAGGATTGTCATTTACATGTGTATCTGGTGTGTCAGGTGGTACACAGGGGTTGCCATTTACAGGTGTATCTGGCGAGTCATGTGGTACACAAGGGTTGCCATATACAAGTGTATCTGTGAGTCAGGCGGTACACAAGAGCTGCCATTTACAAGTGTATCTGGTGAGTCATATGGTACACAAGGGTTGCCATATACAAGTGTATATGGTAAGTCAGGTGGTACACAAGGGTTGCCATTTACAAGTGTATCTGGTGAGTCAGGTGGTACATAAGGGTTGTCATTCATATGTGTACCTGGTGAGTCAGGTTGTACACAACGGTTGCCATTTACAAGTGTATCTGGTGAGTCAGGTGGTAAAAATGGTTGCCATTTACCAGTGTATCTGGTGAGTCATGTGGTACACAAGGGTTGCCATTTACAGGTGTATCTGGCGAGTCATGTGGCACCCAAGTGTTGCCATATACAAGTGTATCTGGTGAGTCAGGTGGTACACAACGTCTGCCATTTACAAGTGTATCTGGTGAGTCATATGGTACACAAGGGTTGCCATATACAAGTGTATCTGGTAAGTCAGGTGGTACACAAGGGTTGCCATTTACATGTGTATCTGGTGAGTCCGGTGGTACAAAGTGTTGCCATTTACATGTATATCTGGTGAGTCAGGTGGAACACAATCGTTGCCATTTACATGTGTATCCGGTGAGTCAGGTTGTACACAAAGGTTGCCACTTTGCAAGTTTTTCTGGTGAGTCAGCTGGACATTGCAGGTAGTTGCCATTTACATGTGTATCTGGTCAGTCAGGTGGTACACAAGGGTTGCCATTTACATGTGTATCTGGTGAGTCCGGTGGTACACAAGGGTTGCCATTTACAAGAGTCAGGTGGTACACAAGGGTTACCATTTACAAGTGTATCTGGTGAGTCAGGTGGTACACAAGGGTTACCATTTACATGTGTATCTGGTGAGTCAGGTGGTACACAAGGGTTGCCATTCACATGTGTATCTGGTGAGTCAGGTGGTACACCAGGGTTGCCATTTGCAAGTGTATCTGGTGAGTCAGGTGGACATTACAGGTAGTTGCCATTTACATGTGTATCTGGTGAGTCAGGTGGTGCACAAGGGTTGCCATTTACATGTGTATCTCTTGAGGCAGGTGGTACACAAGGGTTGCAATTTACATGTGTATCTGGTGAGTCAGGTGGTATCAAGTGTTGCCATTTACAAGTGTGTCTGGTGAGTCAGGTGGTACACAAGGGTTGCCATTTACAAGTGTATCTGGTGAGTCAGGTGGTACACAAGGGTTTCCATTTACATGTGTATCTGGTGAGTCAGGTAGACATTACAAGGATTGTCATTTACATGTGTATCTGGTGTGTCAGGTGGTACACAGGGGTTGCCATTTACAGGTGTATCTGGCGAGTCATGTGGTACACAAGGGTTGCCATATACAAGTGTATCTGTGAGTCAGGCGGTACACAAGAGCTGCCATTTACAAGTGTATCTGGTGAGTCATATGGTACACAAGGGTTGCCATATACAAGTGTATATGGTAAGTCAGGTGGTACACAAGGGTTGCCATTTACAAGTGTATCTGGTGAGTCAGGTGGTACATAAGGGTTGTCATTCATATGTGTACCTGGTGAGTCAGGTTGTACACAACGGTTGCCATTTACAAGTGTATCTGGTGAGTCAGGTGGTAAAAATGGTTGCCATTTACCAGTGTATCTGGTGAGTCATGTGGTACACAAGGGTTGCCATTTACAGGTGTATCTGGCGAGTCATGTGGCACCCAAGTGTTGCCATATACAAGTGTATCTGGTGAGTCAGGTGGTACACAACGTCTGCCATTTACAAGTGTATCTGGTGAGTCATATGGTACACAAGGGTTGCCATATACAAGTGTATCTGGTAAGTCAGGTGGTACACAAGGGTTGCCATTTACATGTGTATCTGGTGAGTCCGGTGGTACAAAGTGTTGCCATTTACATATGTATCTGGTGAGTCCGTCGGTACACAAGGACTGTCATTTACATGTGTATCTGGTGAGCCAGGTGGTACACAAGGGTTGCCATTTACAGGTGTATCTGGTGAGTCAGGTGGTACACAAGGGTTGCCATTTACAGGTGTATCTGGCGAGTCAGGTGGTGTAAAGTGTTGCCGTTTACAAGTGTATCTGTTGAGTCAGGTGGTACACAAGGGTTGCCATTTACAAGTGTATCTGGTGAGTCAGGTGGTACACAATGGTTGCCATTTACATGTGTATCTGGTAAGTCAAGTGGACATTAAAAGGATTGTCATTTACATGTGTATCTGGTGTGTCCGGTGGTACACAAGGGTTGCCATTTACAGGTGTATCTGGCGAGTCATGTGGTACACAAGGGTTGCCATATACAAGTGTATCTGGTGAGTACAGGTGGTACACAAGGGCTGCCATTTACAAGTGTATCTGGTGAGTCATATGGTACACAAGGTTTCCATTCACACGTGTACCTGGTGATTCAGGTGGTACACAACCGTTGCCATTTACAAGTGTATCTGGTGAGTCAGGTGGTACACAAGGGTTGCCATTTACAAGTGTATCTGGTGAGTCAGGGGGTACTACAGGGTTGTCATTCATATGTGTACCTGGTGAGTCAGGTTGTACACAACGGTGGCCATTTACAAGTGTATCTGGTGAGTCAGGTGGTAAAAATGGTTGCCATTTACCAGTGTATCTGGTGAGTCATGTGGTACACAAGGGTTCCCATTTACAGGTGTATCTGGCGAGTCATGTGGCACCCAAGGGTTGCCACATACAAGTGTATCTGTGAGTCAGGTGGTACACAACGTCTGCCATTTACAAGTGTGTCTGGTGAGTCATATGGTACACAAGGGTTGCCATATACAAGTGTATCTGGTAAGTCAGGTGGTACACAAGGGTTGCCATTTTCAAGTGTATCTGGTGAGTCATGTGGTACACAAGGGTTGCCATATACAAGTGTATCTGGTGAGTCAGGTGGTACACAAGGGTTGCCATTTACAAGTGTATCTGGTGAGTCAGGTGGTACATAAGGGTTGCCATTCATATGTGTACCTGGTGAGTCAGGTTGTACACAACGGTGGCCATTTACAAGTGTGTCTGGTGAGTCAGGTGGTCAAAATGGTTGCCATTTACAAGTGTATCTGGTGAGTCAGGTGGTACAAAAGGGTTGCAATTCACAAGTGTATATGGTGAGTCAGGTGGACATTACAGGGGGTTGCCATTTACATATGTATCTGGTGAGTCAGGTGGTACACAAGTGTTGCCATTTGCAAGTGTATCTGGTGAGTAAGGTGGTACACAAGGGTTGTCATTTACATGTATATCTGGTGAGTCCGGTGGTACACAAGTGTTGCCATTTACATGTGTATATGGTGAGTCAGGTGGTACACAGGGGTTGCCATTTACAAGTGTATCTGGTAAGTCAGGTGGTCCACAAGGGTTGCCATTTACAAGTGTATCTGGGGAGCCACATGGTACACAAAGGTTGCCATTTACAAATGCTGGTGAGTCAGTTGGTACACAGGGGTTGCAACTTACATGTGTATCTGGTGAGTCAGGTGGTGCACCAGGGTTGCCATTTATATGTGTATCTGGTGAGTCCGGTGGTACAAAGTGTTACCATTTACAAGTGTATCTGGTGAGTCCGGTGGTACACAAGGATTGTCATTTACATGTGTATCTGGTGAGCCAGGTGGTGCACAAGGGTTGCCATTTACATGTGTATCTTGTGAGTCAGGTGGTACACAAGGGTTGCTATTCACATGTGTACCTGGTGAGTTGGGTGGTACACAACCGTTGCCATTTACAAGCGTATCTGGTGAGTCAGGTGGACATTACAGGTAGTTGCCATTTACATGCGTATTTGGTGAGTCAGGTGGTACACAACGGTTGTCATTTACATGTGTATCTGGTGAGTCAGGTGGTACACAAGGGTTGCCATTTACAAGTGTATCTGGTGAGTCAGGTGGTACACAACGGTTGCCATTTACATGTGTATCTGGTGAGTCCGGTAGACATTACAAGGATTGTCATTTACATGTGTGTCTGGTGTGTCAGGTGGTACACAAGGGTTACCATTTACAGGTGTATCTGGTCAGTCATGTGGTACACAAGGGTTGCCATATACAAGTGTGTCTGGTGAGTCCGGTGGACATTACAAGTAGTTGCCATTTACAAGTGCCTCTGGTGAGTCAGGTGGTACACAAGGGTTGCCATTTACATGTGTATCTGATGAGTCAAGTGGTAGACAAGGGTTGCCATTTGCAGGTGTATCGGGTCAGTCATGTGGTACACAAGGGTTGCCATATACAAGTGTATCTGGTGAGTCAGGTGGACATTATAGGTAGTTGCCATTTACAAGTGCCTCTGGTGAGTCAGGTGGTACACAAGGGTTGCCATTTACAAGTGTGTCTGGTGAGTCAGGTGGACATTACAGGTAGTAGCCATTTACATGTGTATCTGGTGAGTCAGGTGGTACACAAGGGTTTCCATTTACAAGTGTATCTGGCGGAGTCAGGTGGTACACAAGGGTTACCATTTGCAAGTGTATCTAGTGAGTCAGGTGGTACACAAGGGTTACCATTTACATGTGTATCTGGTGAGTCAGGTGGTACACAAGGGTTGCCATTTACAAGTGTATCTGGCGAGTCAAGTGGTACACAAGGGTTGCCATTCACATGTGTATCTGGTGAGTCCGGTGGTACAAAGTGTTGCCATTTACAAGTGTATCTGGTGAGTCCGGTGGACATTAGAGGTAGTTGCCATTTACAGGTGTATCTGGTGAGTCAGGTGGTACACAAGGGTTGCTATTTACATGTGTATCTGGCGAGTCAGGTGGTACAAAGTGTTGCCATTTACAAGTGTATCTGGTGAGTCAGGTGGTACACAAGGGTTGCCATTTACAAGTGTATCTGGTGAGTCAGGTGGTACACAAGGGTTGTCATTTACATGTGTATCTGGTAAGTCAGGTGGACATTACAAGGATTGTCATTTACATGTGTATCTGGTGTGTCAGGTGGTACACAAGGGTTGCCATATACAAGTGTATCTGGTGAGAACAGGTGGTACACAAGGACTGCCATTTACAAGCGTATCTGGTGAGTCAGGTGGACATTACAGGTAGTTGCCATTTACAGGTGTATCTGGTGAGTCAGGTGGTACACAAGGGTTGCCATTTACATGTGTATCTGGTGAGTCATGTGGTACACAAGGGTTGCCATATACAAGTGTATCTGGTGAGTACAGGTGGTACACAAGTGCTGCCATTTACAAGTGTATCTGGTGAGTCAGGTGGTACACAAGGGTTGCCATTCACATGTGTACCTGGTGAGTCAGGTGGTACACAACCGTTGCCATTTACAAGTGTATCTGGTGAGTCAGGTGGTACACAAGGGTTTCCATTTACATGTGTATCTGGTGAGTCAGGTAGACATTACAAGGATTGTCATTTACATGTGTATCTGGTGTGTCAGGTGGTACACCGGGGTTGCCATTTACAGGTGTATCTGGCGAGTCATGTGGTACACAAGGGTTGCCATATACAAGTGTATCTGTGAGTCAGGCGGTACACAAGAGCTGCCATTTACAAGTGTATCTGGTGAGTCATATGGTACACAAGGGTTGCCACATACAAGTGTATATGGTAAGTCAGGTGGTACACAAGGGTTGCCATTTACAAGTGTATCTGGTGAGTCAGGTGGTACACAAGGGTTGCCATTTACATGTGTATCTGGTAAGTCAAGTGGACATTAAAAGGATTGTCATTTACATGTGTATCTGGTGTGTCCGGTGGTACACAAGGGTTGCCATTTACAGGTGTATCTGGCGAGTCATGTGGTACACAAGGGTTGCCATATACAAGTGTATCTGGTGAGTACAGGTGGTACACAAGGGCTGCCATTTACAAGTGTATCTGGTGAGTCATATGGTACACAAGGTTTCCATTCACACGTGTACCTGGTGATTCAGGTGGTACACAACCGTTGCCATTTACAAGTGTATCTGGTGAGTCAGGTGGTACACAAAGTGTGCCATTTACTTGTGTATCCGATGAGTCCGGTGGTACACAAGGGTTGCCATTTACAAGTGTATCTGGCTCAGTTAGGTGGTACACAAGGGTTACCATTTACAAGTGTATCTTGTGAGTCAGATGGTGCACAAGGGTTGTCATTTACATGTGTATCTGGTGAGTCAGGTGGTACACAAGGGTTGCCATTTACACGTGTATCTGGTGAGTCATGTGGTGCACAAGGGTTGCCATTTACATGTGTATCTGGTGAGTCAGGTGGTACAAAGTGTTTTCATTTACAATTGTATCTGGTGAGTCAGGTGGTACACAAAGTGTGCCATATACTTGTGTATCCGATAAGTCCGGTGGTACACAAGGGTTGCCATTTACAAGTATATCTGTTGAGTCAGGTGGACATTACAGGTAGTTGCCATTTACACGTGTATCTGGTGAGTCAGGTGGCACACAAGTGTTGCCATTTACATGTGTATCTGATGAGTCAGGTGGCACACAAGGGTTGCCATTTACAAGTGTATCTGGCTGAGTCAGGTGGTACACAACGGTTACCATTTACAAGTGTATCTGGTGAGTCAGGTGGTACACAAGGGTTGTCATTTACAAGTGTATCTGGTAAGTCAGGTGGTACACATGGGCTGCCATTTACACGTGTATCTGGTGAGTCAGGTGGTGCACACGGGATGCCATTTACACGTGTATCTGGTGAGTCAGGTGGTACACAAGGGTTGCCATTTACAAGTGTATCTGGTGAGTCAGTTGGTACACAAGGGTTTCCATTTACATGTGTATCTGGTGAGTCAGGTAGACATTACAAGGATTGTCATTTACATGTGTATCTGGTGTGTCAGGTGGTGCACAAGGGTTGCCATTTACATGTGTATCTGGCGAGTCATGTGGTACACAAGGGTTGCCATATACAAGTGTATCTGTGAGTCAGGTGGTACACAAGGGCTGCCATTTACAAGTGTATCAGGTGAGTCATGTGGTGCACAAGGGTTGCCATATACAAGTGTATCTGGTGAGTCAGGTGGTACACAAGGGTTGCCATTCATATGTGTACCTGGTGAGTCAGGTTGTACACAACGGTTGCCATTTACAAGTGTATCTGGTGAGTCAGGTGGTCAAAATGGTTACCATTTACAAGTGTATCTGGTGAGTCAGGTGGTACAAAAGGGTTGCAATTCACAAGTGTATATGGTGAGTCAGGTGGACATTACAGGGGGTTGCCATTTACATATGTATCTGGTGAGTCAGGCGGTACACAAGGGTTGCCATTCACATGTGTACCTGGTGAGTCAGGTGGTACACAACCGTTGCCATTTACAAGTGTATCTGGTGAGTCAGGTGGTACACAAGGGCTAACATTTACAAGTGTATCTGGTGAGTCAGGTGGTACACAAGGGTTGTCATTTACATGTGTATCTGGTGAGTCAGTTGGACATTACAGGTAGTTGCCATTTACATGTGTATCTGGTGACTCAGGTGGTACACAAGGGTTGCCATTTACATGTGTATCTGGTGAGTCATATGGTACACAAGTGTTGCCATTTACATGTGTATCTGGTGAGTAAGGTGGTACACAAGGGTTACCATTTACAAGTGTATCTGGTGAGTCATGTGGTAGACAAGGGTTGTCATTTACATGTGTATCTGGTGAATCAGGTGGTACACAAGGGTTGCCATTTACAAGTGTATCTGGTGAGTCAGTTGCTGCACAAGGGTTGCCATTTACATGTGGAACCGGTGAGTCAGGTTGTACACAAGGGTTGCCATTTACAAGTGTATCTGGTAAGTCAGGTGGTACACAAGGGTTTCCATTTACATGTGTATCTGGTGAGTCAGGTAGACATTAACAGGATTGTCATTTACATGTGTATCTGGTGTGTCAGGTGGTACACAAGGGTTGCCATTTACAGGTGCATCTGGCGAGTCATGTGGTACACAAGGGTTGCCATTTACAAGTGTATCTGTGAGTCAGGTGGTACACAAGGGCTGCCATTTTCAAGGGTATCTGGTGAGTCATGTGGTACACAAGGGTTGCCATATACAAGTGTATCTGGTGAGTCATATGGTACACAAGGGTTGCCATTCATATGTGTACCTGGTGAGTCCGGTTGTACACAACGGTTGCCATTTACAAGTGTATCTGGTGAGTCAGGTGGTCAAAATGGTTGCCATTTACAAGTGTATCTGGTGAGTCAGGTGGTACAAAAGGGTTGCAATTCACAAGTGTATATGGTGAGTCAGGTGGACATTACAGGGGGTTGCCATTTACATATGTATCTGGTGAGTCAGGCGGTACACAAGTGTTGCCATTTGCAAGTGTATCTGGTGAGTCAAGGGGTACACAAGGGTTGCCATTTACATGAGTATCTGGTGAGTCAGGTGGTACACAAAGTTTGCCATTTACATGTGTATCTGGTGTGTCAGGTGGTACACAAGGGTTGCCATTTGCAGGTGTATCTGGTGAGTTATGTGGTACACAAAGGTTGCCATATACAAGTGTATCTGGTGAGTAAAGGTGGTACACAAGGGCTGCCATTTACAAGTGTATCTGGTGAGTCAGGTGGTACACAAGGGTTGCCATTCACATGTGTACCTGGTGAGTCAGGTGGTACACAACCGTTGCCATTTACAAGTGTATCTGGTGAGTCAGGTGCTACACAAGGATTGCCATTTACAAGTGTATCTGGTGAGTCAGGTGGACATTACAGGTAGTTGCCATTTACATGTGTATCCGGTGAGTCTGGTCGTACACAAGGGTTGCCATTTACAAGTGTATCTGGTGAGTCAGGTGGACATTACAGGTAGTTGCCATTTACATGTGTTTTTGGTGAGTCAGGTGGTACAAAAGGGTTGCCATTTACATGTGTATCCGGTGAGTCAGGTGGTACACAAGGGTTGCCATTTACAAGTGTATCTGGTGAGTCAGGTGGTACATAAAGTTTGCCATTTACATGCGTATCCGGTGAGTCAGGTGGTACACAAGGATTGCCATTTACAAGTGTATCTGGTGAGTCAGGTGGACATTACAGGTAGTTGCCATTTACATGTGTATCTGTTGAGTCAGGTGGTACACAATCGTTGCCATTTACATGTGTTTCTGGTGAGTCAGGTGGCACACAAGGGTTACCATTTACTAATGTATCTGGCTGAGTTAGGTGGTACACAAGTGTTACCATTTACAAGTGTATCTGGTGAGTCAGGTGGTACACAAGGGTTGCCATTTACATGTATATCTGGTGAGTCAGGTGGAACACAATCGTTGCCATTTACATGTGTATCCGGTGAGTCAGGTTGTACACAAAGGTTGCCACTTTGCAAGTTTTTCTGGTGAGTCAGGTGGTAAAAATGGTTGCCATTTACCAGTGTATCTGGTGAGTCATGTGGTACACAAGGGTTGCCATTTACAGGTGTATCTGGCGAGTCATGTGGCACCCAAGTGTTGCCATATACAAGTGTATCTGGTGAGTCAGGTGGTACACAACGTCTGCCATTTACAAGTGTATCTGGTGAGTCATATGGTACACAAGGGTTGCCATATACAAGTGTATCTGGTAAGTCAGGTGGTACACAAGGGTTGCCATTTACATGTGTATCTGGTGAGTCCGGTGGTACAAAGTGTTGCCATTTACATGTATATCTGGTGAGTCAGGTGGAACACAATCGTTGCCATTTACATGTGTATCCGGTGAGTCAGGTTGTACACAAAGGTTGCCACTTTGCAAGTTTTTCTGGTGAGTCAGCTGGACATTGCAGGTAGTTGCCATTTACATGTGTATCTGGTCAGTCAGGTGGTACACAAGGGTTGCCATTTACATGTGTATCTGGTGAGTCCGGTGGTACACAAGGGTTGCCACTTACAAGAGTCAGGTGGTACACAAGGGTTACCATTTACAAGTGTATCTGGTGAGTCAGGTGGTACACAAGGGTTACCATTTACATGTGTATCTGGTGAGTCAGGTGGTACACAAGGGTTGCCATTCACATGTGTATCTGGTGAGTCAGGTGGTACACCAGGGTTGCCATTTGCAAGTGTATCTGGTGAGTCAGGTGGACATTACAGGTAGTTGCCATTTACATGTGTATCTGGTGAGTCAGGTGGTGCACAAGGGTTGCCATTTACATGTGTATCTCTTGAGGCAGGTGGTACACAAGGGTTGCAATTTACATGTGTATCTGGTGAGTCAGGTGGTATCAAGTGTTGCCATTTACAAGTGTGTCTGGTGAGTCAGGTGGTACACAAGGGTTGCCATTTACAAGTGTATCTGGTGAGTCAGGTGGTACACAAGGGTTTCCATTTACATGTGTATCTGGTGAGTCAGGTAGACATTACAAGGATTGTCATTTACATGTGTATCTGGTGTGTCAGGTGGTACACAGGGGTTGCCATTTACAGGTGTATCTGGCGAGTCATGTGGTACACAAGGGTTGCCATATACAAGTGTATCTGTGAGTCAGGCGGTACACAAGAGCTGCCATTTACAAGTGTATCTGGTGAGTCATATGGTACACAAGGGTTGCCATATACAAGTGTATATGGTAAGTCAGGTGGTACACAAGGGTTGCCATTTACAAGTGTATCTGGTGAGTCAGGTGGTACATAAGGGTTGTCATTCATATGTGTACCTGGTGAGTCAGGTTGTACACAACGGTTGCCATTTACAAGTGTATCTGGTGAGTCAGGTGGTAAAAATGGTTGCCATTTACCAGTGTATCTGGTGAGTCATGTGGTACACAAGGGTTGCCATTTACAGGTGTATCTGGCGAGTCATGTGGCACCCAAGTGTTGCCATATACAAGTGTATCTGGTGAGTCAGGTGGTACACAACGTCTGCCATTTACAAGTGTATCTGGTGAGTCATATGGTACACAAGGGTTGCCATATACAAGTGTATCTGGTAAGTCAGGTGGTACACAAGGGTTGCCATTTACATGTGTATCTGGTGAGTCCGGTGGTACAAAGTGTTGCCATTTACATATGTATCTGGTGAGTCCGTCGGTACACAAGGACTGTCATTTACATGTGTATCTGGTGAGCCAGGTGGTACACAAGGGTTGCCATTTACAGGTGTATCTGGTGAGTCAGGTGGTACACAAGGGTTGCCATTTACAGGTGTATCTGGCGAGTCAGGTGGTGTAAAGTGTTGCCGTTTACAAGTGTATCTGTTGAGTCAGGTGGTACACAAGGGTTGCCATTTACAAGTGTATCTGGTGAGTCAGGTGGTACACAATGGTTGCCATTTACATGTGTATCTGGTAAGTCAAGTGGACATTAAAAGGATTGTCATTTACATGTGTATCTGGTGTGTCCGGTGGTACACAAGGGTTGCCATTTACAGGTGTATCTGGCGAGTCATGTGGTACACAAGGGTTGCCATATACAAGTGTATCTGGTGAGTACAGGTGGTACACAAGGGCTGCCATTTACAAGTGTATCTGGTGAGTCATATGGTACACAAGGTTTCCATTCACACGTGTACCTGGTGATTCAGGTGGTACACAACCGTTGCCATTTACAAGTGTATCTGGTGAGTCAGGTGGTACACAAGGGTTGCCATTTACAAGTGTATCTGGTGAGTCAGGGGGTACTACAGGGTTGTCATTCATATGTGTACCTGGTGAGTCAGGTTGTACACAACGGTGGCCATTTACAAGTGTATCTGGTGAGTCAGGTGGTAAAAATGGTTGCCATTTACCAGTGTATCTGGTGAGTCATGTGGTACACAAGGGTTCCCATTTACAGGTGTATCTGGCGAGTCATGTGGCACCCAAGGGTTGCCACATACAAGTGTATCTGTGAGTCAGGTGGTACACAACGTCTGCCATTTACAAGTGTGTCTGGTGAGTCATATGGTACACAAGGGTTGCCATATACAAGTGTATCTGGTAAGTCAGGTGGTACACAAGGGTTGCCATTTTCAAGTGTATCTGGTGAGTCATGTGGTACACAAGGGTTGCCATATACAAGTGTATCTGGTGAGTCAGGTGGTACACAAGGGTTGCCATTTACAAGTGTATCTGGTGAGTCAGGTGGTACATAAGGGTTGCCATTCATATGTGTACCTGGTGAGTCAGGTTGTACACAACGGTGGCCATTTACAAGTGTGTCTGGTGAGTCAGGTGGTCAAAATGGTTGCCATTTACAAGTGTATCTGGTGAGTCAGGTGGTACAAAAGGGTTGCAATTCACAAGTGTATATGGTGAGTCAGGTGGACATTACAGGGGGTTGCCATTTACATATGTATCTGGTGAGTCAGGTGGTACACAAGTGTTGCCATTTGCAAGTGTATCTGGTGAGTAAGGTGGTACACAAGGGTTGTCATTTACATGTATATCTGGTGAGTCCGGTGGTACACAAGTGTTGCCATTTACATGTGTATATGGTGAGTCAGGTGGTACACAGGGGTTGCCATTTACAAGTGTATCTGGTAAGTCAGGTGGTCCACAAGGGTTGCCATTTACAAGTGTATCTGGGGAGCCACATGGTACACAAAGGTTGCCATTTACAAATGCTGGTGAGTCAGTTGGTACACAGGGGTTGCAACTTACATGTGTATCTGGTGAGTCAGGTGGTGCACCAGGGTTGCCATTTATATGTGTATCTGGTGAGTCCGGTGGTACAAAGTGTTACCATTTACAAGTGTATCTGGTGAGTCCGGTGGTACACAAGGATTGTCATTTACATGTGTATCTGGTGAGCCAGGTGGTGCACAAGGGTTGCCATTTACATGTGTATCTTGTGAGTCAGGTGGTACACAAGGGTTGCTATTCACATGTGTACCTGGTGAGTTGGGTGGTACACAACCGTTGCCATTTACAAGCGTATCTGGTGAGTCAGGTGGACATTACAGGTAGTTGCCATTTACATGCGTATTTGGTGAGTCAGGTGGTACACAACGGTTGTCATTTACATGTGTATCTGGTGAGTCAGGTGGTACACAAGGGTTGCCATTTACAAGTGTATCTGGTGAGTCAGGTGGTACACAACGGTTGCCATTTACATGTGTATCTGGTGAGTCCGGTAGACATTACAAGGATTGTCATTTACATGTGTGTCTGGTGTGTCAGGTGGTACACAAGGGTTACCATTTACAGGTGTATCTGGTCAGTCATGTGGTACACAAGGGTTGCCATATACAAGTGTGTCTGGTGAGTCCGGTGGACATTACAAGTAGTTGCCATTTACAAGTGCCTCTGGTGAGTCAGGTGGTACACAAGGGTTGCCATTTACATGTGTATCTGATGAGTCAAGTGGTAGACAAGGGTTGCCATTTGCAGGTGTATCGGGTCAGTCATGTGGTACACAAGGGTTGCCATATACAAGTGTATCTGGTGAGTCAGGTGGACATTATAGGTAGTTGCCATTTACAAGTGCCTCTGGTGAGTCAGGTGGTACACAAGGGTTGCCATTTACAAGTGTGTCTGGTGAGTCAGGTGGACATTACAGGTAGTAGCCATTTACATGTGTATCTGGTGAGTCAGGTGGTACACAAGGGTTTCCATTTACAAGTGTATCTGGCGGAGTCAGGTGGTACACAAGGGTTACCATTTGCAAGTGTATCTAGTGAGTCAGGTGGTACACAAGGGTTACCATTTACATGTGTATCTGGTGAGTCAGGTGGTACACAAGGGTTGCCATTTACAAGTGTATCTGGCGAGTCAAGTGGTACACAAGGGTTGCCATTCACATGTGTATCTGGTGAGTCCGGTGGTACAAAGTGTTGCCATTTACAAGTGTATCTGGTGAGTCCGGTGGACATTAGAGGTAGTTGCCATTTACAGGTGTATCTGGTGAGTCAGGTGGTACACAAGGGTTGCTATTTACATGTGTATCTGGCGAGTCAGGTGGTACAAAGTGTTGCCATTTACAAGTGTATCTGGTGAGTCAGGTGGTACACAAGGGTTGCCATTTACAAGTGTATCTGGTGAGTCAGGTGGTACACAAGGGTTGTCATTTACATGTGTATCTGGTAAGTCAGGTGGACATTACAAGGATTGTCATTTACATGTGTATCTGGTGTGTCAGGTGGTACACAAGGGTTGCCATATACAAGTGTATCTGGTGAGAACAGGTGGTACACAAGGACTGCCATTTACAAGCGTATCTGGTGAGTCAGGTGGACATTACAGGTAGTTGCCATTTACAGGTGTATCTGGTGAGTCAGGTGGTACACAAGGGTTGCCATTTACATGTGTATCTGGTGAGTCATGTGGTACACAAGGGTTGCCATATACAAGTGTATCTGGTGAGTACAGGTGGTACACAAGTGCTGCCATTTACAAGTGTATCTGGTGAGTCAGGTGGTACACAAGGGTTGCCATTCACATGTGTACCTGGTGAGTCAGGTGGTACACAACCGTTGCCATTTACAAGTGTATCTGGTGAGTCAGGTGGTACACAAGGGTTTCCATTTACATGTGTATCTGGTGAGTCAGGTAGACATTACAAGGATTGTCATTTACATGTGTATCTGGTGTGTCAGGTGGTACACCGGGGTTGCCATTTACAGGTGTATCTGGCGAGTCATGTGGTACACAAGGGTTGCCATATACAAGTGTATCTGTGAGTCAGGCGGTACACAAGAGCTGCCATTTACAAGTGTATCTGGTGAGTCATATGGTACACAAGGGTTGCCACATACAAGTGTATATGGTAAGTCAGGTGGTACACAAGGGTTGCCATTTACAAGTGTATCTGGTGAGTCAGGTGGTACACAAGGGTTGTCATTCATATGTGTACCTGGTGAGTCAGGTTTTACACAACGGTTGCCATTTACAAGTGTTTCTGGTGAGTCAGGTGGTAAAAATGGTTGCCATTTACCAGTGTATCTGGTGAGTCATGTGGTACACAAGGGTTGCCATTTACAGGTGTATCTGGCGAGTCATGTGGCACCCAAGTGTTGCCATATACAAGTGTATCTGGTGAGTCAGGTGGTACACAACGTCTGCCATTTACAAGTGTATCTGGTGAGTCATATGGTACACAAGGGTTGCCATATACAAGTGTATCTGGTAAGTCAGGTGGTACACAAGGGTTGCCATTTACATGTGTATCTGGTGAGTCCGGTGGTACAAAGTGTTGCCATTTACATATGTATCTGGTGAGTCCGTCGGTACACAAGGACTGTCATTTACATGTGTATCTGGTGAGCCAGGTGGTACACAAGGGTTGCCATTTACAGGTGTATCTGGTGAGTCAGGTGGTACACAAGGGTTGCCATTTACAGGTGTATCTGGCGAGTCAGGTGGTGTAAAGTGTTGCCGTTTACAAGTGTATCTGTTGAGTGAGGTGGTACACAAGGGTTGCCATTTACAAGTGTATCTGGTGAGTCAGGTGGTACACAAGGGTTGCCATTTACATGTGTATCTGGTAAGTCAAGTGGACATTAAAAGGATTGTCATTTACATGTGTATCTGGTGTGTCCGGTGGTACACAAGGGTTGCCATTTACAGGTGTATCTGGCGAGTCATGTGGTACACAAGGGTTGCCATATACAAGTGTATCTGGTGAGTACAGGTGGTACACAAGGGCTGCCATTTACAAGTGTATCTGGTGAGTCATATGGTACACAAGGTTTCCATTCACACGTGTACCTGGTGATTCAGGTGGTACACAACCGTTGCCATTTACAAGTGTATCTGGTGAGTCAGGTGGTACACAAAGTGTGCCATTTACTTGTGTATCCGATGAGTCCGGTGGTACACAAGGGTTGCCATTTACAAGTGTATCTGGCTCAGTTAGGTGGTACACAAGGGTTACCATTTACAAGTGTATCTTGTGAGTCAGATGGTGCACAAGGGTTGTCATTTACATGTGTATCTGGTGAGTCAGGTGGTACACAAGGGTTGCCATTTACACGTGTATCTGGTGAGTCATGTGGTGCACAAGGGTTGCCATTTACATGTGTATCTGGTGAGTCAGGTGGTACAAAGTGTTTTCATTTACAATTGTATCTGGTGAGTCAGGTGGTACACAAAGTGTGCCATATACTTGTGTATCCGATAAGTCCGGTGGTACACAAGGGTTGCCATTTACAAGTATATCTGCTGAGTCAGGTGGACATTACAGGTAGTTGCCATTTACACGTGTATCTGGTGAGTCAGGTGGCACACAAGTGTTGCCATTTACATGTGTATCTGATGAGTCAGGTGGCACACAAGGGTTGCCATTTACAAGTGTATCTGGCTGAGTCAGGTGGTACACAACGGTTACCATTTACAAGTGTATCTGGTGAGTCAGGTGGTACACAAGGGTTGTCATTTACAAGTGTATCTGGTAAGTCAGGTGGTACACATGGGCTGCCATTTACACGTGTATCTGGTGAGTCAGGTGGTGCACACGGGATGCCATTTACACGTGTATCTGGTGAGTCAGGTGGTACACAAGGGTTGCCATTTACAAGTGTATCTGGTGAGTCAGTTGGTACACAAGGGTTTCCATTTACATGTGTATCTGGTGAGTCAGGTAGACATTACAAGGATTGTCATTTACATGTGTATCTGGTGTGTCAGGTGGTGCACAAGGGTTGCCATTTACATGTGTATCTGGCGAGTCATGTGGTACACAAGGGTTGCCATATACAAGTGTATCTGTGAGTCAGGTGGTACACAAGGGCTGCCATTTACAAGTGTATCAGGTGAGTCATGTGGTGCACAAGGGTTGCCATATACAAGTGTATCTGGTGAGTCAGGTGGTACACAAGGGTTGCCATTCATATGTGTACCTGGTGAGTCAGGTTGTACACAACGGTTGCCATTTACAAGTGTATCTGGTGAGTCAGGTGGTCAAAATGGTTACCATTTACAAGTGTATCTGGTGAGTCAGGTGGTACAAAAGGGTTGCAATTCACAAGTGTATATGGTGAGTCAGGTGGACATTACAGGGGGTTGCCATTTACATATGTATCTGGTGAGTCAGGCGGTACACAAGGGTTGCCATTCACATGTGTACCTGGTGAGTCAGGTGGTACACAACCGTTGCCATTTACAAGTGTATCTGGTGAGTCAGGTGGTACACAAGGGCTAACATTTACAAGTGTATCTGGTGAGTCAGGTGGTACACAAGGGTTGTCATTTACATGTGTATCTGGTGAGTCAGTTGGACATTACAGGTAGTTGCCATTTACATGTGTATCTGGTGACTCAGGTGGTACACAAGGGTTGCCATTTACATGTGTATCTGGTGAGTCATATGGTACACAAGTGTTGCCATTTACATGTGTATCTGGTGAGTAAGGTGGTACACAAGGGTTACCATTTACAAGTGTATCTGGTGAGTCATGTGGTACACAAGGGTTGCCATTTACAGGTGTATCTGGCGAGTCATGTGGCACCCAAGTGTTGCCATATACAAGTGTATCTGGTGAGTCAGGTGGTACACAACGTCTGCCATTTACAAGTGTATCTGGTGAGTCATATGGTACAAAAGGGTTGCCATATACAAGTGTATCTGGTAAGTCAGGTGGTACACAAGGGTTGCCATTTACATGTGTATCTGGTGAGTCCGGTGGTACAAAGTGTTGCCATTTACATATGTATCTGGTGAGTCCGTCGGTACACAAGGACTGTCATTTACATGTGTATCTGGTGAGCCAGGTGGTACACAAGGGTTGCCATTTACAGGTGTATCTGGTGAGTCAGGTGGTACACAAGGGTTGCCATTTACAGGTGTATCTGGCGAGTCAGGTGGTGTAAAGTGTTGCCGTTTACAAGTGTATCTGTTGAGTGAGGTGGTACACAAGGGTTGCCATTCACAAGTGTATCTGGTGAGTCAGGTGGTACACAAGGGTTGCCATTTACATGTGTATCTGGTAAGTCAAGTGGACATTAAAAGGATTGTCATTTACATGTGTATCTGGTGTGTCCGGTGGTACACAAGGGTTGCCATTTACAGGTGTATCTGGCGAGTCATGTGGTACACAAGGGTTGCCATATACAAGTGTATCTGGTGAGTACAGGTGGTACACAAGGGCTGCCATTTACAAGTGTATCTGGTGAGTCATATGGTACACAAGGTTTCCATTCACACGTGTACCTGGTGATTCAGGTGGTACACAACCGTTGCCATTTACAAGTGTATCTGGTGAGTCAGGTGGTACACAAAGTGTGCCATTTACTTGTGTATCCGATGAGTCCGGTGGTACACAAGGGTTGCCATTTACAAGTGTATCTGGCTCAGTTAGGTGGTACACAAGGGTTACCATTTACAAGTGTATCTTGTGAGTCAGATGGTGCACAAGGGTTGTCATTTACATGTGTATCTGGTGAGTCAGGTGGTACACAAGGGTTGCCATTTACACGTGTATCTGGTGAGTCATGTGGTGCACAAGGGTTGCCATTTACATGTGTATCTGGTGAGTCAGGTGGTACAAAGTGTTTTCATTTACAATTGTATCTGGTGAGTCAGGTGGTACACAAAGTGTGCCATATACTTGTGTATCCGATAAGTCCGGTGGTACACAAGGGTTGCCATTTACAAGTATATCTGTTGAGTCAGGTGGACATTACAGGTAGTTGCCATTTACACGTGTATCTGGTGAGTCAGGTGGCACACAAGTGTTGCCATTTACATGTGTATCTGATGAGTCAGGTGGCACACAAGGGTTGCCATTTACAAGTGTATCTGGCTGAGTCAGGTGGTACACAACGGTTACCATTTACAAGTGTATCTGGTGAGTCAGGTGGTACACAAGGGTTGTCATTTACAAGTGTATCTGGTAAGTCAGGTGGTACACATGGGCTGCCATTTACACGTGTATCTGGTGAGTCAGGTGGTGCACACGGGATGCCATTTACACGTGTATCTGGTGAGTCAGGTGGTACACAAGGGTTGCCATTTACAAGTGTATCTGGTGAGTCAGTTGGTACACAAGGGTTTCCATTTACATGTGTATCTGGTGAGTCAGGTAGACATTACAAGGATTGTCATTTACATGTGTATCTGGTGTGTCAGGTGGTGCACAAGGGTTGCCATTTACATGTGTATCTGGCGAGTCATGTGGTACACAAGGGTTGCCATATACAAGTGTATCTGTGAGTCAGGTGGTACACAAGGGCTGCCATTTACAAGTGTATCAGGTGAGTCATGTGGTGCACAAGGGTTGCCATATACAAGTGTATCTGGTGAGTCAGGTGGTACACAAGGGTTGCCATTCATATGTGTACCTGGTGAGTCAGGTTGTACACAACGGTTGCCATTTACAAGTGTATCTGGTGAGTCAGGTGGTCAAAATGGTTACCATTTACAAGTGTATCTGGTGAGTCAGGTGGTACAAAAGGGTTGCAATTCACAAGTGTATATGGTGAGTCAGGTGGACATTACAGGGGGTTGCCATTTACATATGTATCTGGTGAGTCAGGCGGTACACAAGGGTTGCCATTCACATGTGTACCTGGTGAGTCAGGTGGTACACAACCGTTGCCATTTACAAGTGTATCTGGTGAGTCAGGTGGTACACAAGGGCTAACATTTACAAGTGTATCTGGTGAGTCAGGTGGTACACAAGGGTTGTCATTTACATGTGTATCTGGTGAGTCAGTTGGACATTACAGGTAGTTGCCATTTACATGTGTATCTGGTGACTCAGGTGGTACACAAGGGTTGCCATTTACATGTGTATCTGGTGAGTCATATGGTACACAAGTGTTGCCATTTACATGTGTATCTGGTGAGTAAGGTGGTACACAAGGGTTACCATTTACAAGTGTATCTGGTGAGTCATGTGGTAGACAAGGGTTGTCATTTACATGTGTATCTGGTGAATCAGGTGGTACACAAGGGTTGCCATTTACAAGTGTATCTGGTGAGTCAGTTGCTGCACAAGGGTTGCCATTTACATGTGGAACCGGTGAGTCAGGTTGTACACAAGGGTTGCCATTTACAAGTGTATCTGGTAAGTCAGGTGGTACACAAGGGTTTCCATTTACATGTGTATCTGGTGAGTCAGGTAGACATTAACAGGATTGTCATTTACATGTGTATCTGGTGTGTCAGGTGGTACACAAGGGTTGCCATTTACAGGTGCATCTGGCGAGTCATGTGGTACACAAGGGTTGCCATTTACAAGTGTATCTGTGAGTCAGGTGGTACACAAGGGCTGCCATTTTCAAGGGTATCTGGTGAGTCATGTGGTACACAAGGGTTGCCATATACAAGTGTATCTGGTGAGTCATATGGTACACAAGGGTTGCCATTCATATGTGTACCTGGTGAGTCCGGTTGTACACAACGGTTGCCATTTACAAGTGTATCTGGTGAGTCAGGTGGTCAAAATGGTTGCCATTTACAAGTGTATCTGGTGAGTCAGGTGGTACAAAAGGGTTGCAATTCACAAGTGTATATGGTGAGTCAGGTGGACATTACAGGGGGTTGCCATTTACATATGTATCTGGTGAGTCAGGCGGTACACAAGTGTTGCCATTTGCAAGTGTATCTGGTGAGTCAAGGGGTACACAAGGGTTGCCATTTACATGAGTATCTGGTGAGTCAGGTGGTACACAAAGTTTGCCATTTACATGTGTATCTGGTGTGTCAGGTGGTACACAAGGGTTGCCATTTGCAGGTGTATCTGGTGAGTTATGTGGTACACAAAGGTTGCCATATACAAGTGTATCTGGTGAGTAAAGGTGGTACACAAGGGCTGCCATTTACAAGTGTATCTGGTGAGTCAGGTGGTACACAAGGGTTGCCATTCACATGTGTACCTGGTGAGTCAGGTGGTACACAACCGTTGCCATTTACAAGTGTATCTGGTGAGTCAGGTGCTACACAAGGATTGCCATTTACAAGTGTATCTGGTGAGTCAGGTGGACATTACAGGTAGTTGCCATTTACATGTGTATCCGGTGAGTCTGGTCGTACACAAGGGTTGCCATTTACAAGTGTATCTGGTGAGTCAGGTGGACATTACAGGTAGTTGCCATTTACATGTGTTTTTGGTGAGTCAGGTGGTACAAAAGGGTTGCCATTTACATGTGTATCCGGTGAGTCAGGTGGTACACAAGGGTTGCCATTTACAAGTGTATCTGGTGAGTCAGGTGGTACATAAAGTTTGCCATTTACATGCGTATCCGGTGAGTCAGGTGGTACACAAGGATTGCCATTTACAAGTGTATCTGGTGAGTCAGGTGGACATTACAGGTAGTTGCCATTTACATGTGTATCTGTTGAGTCAGGTGGTACACAATCGTTGCCATTTACATGTGTTTCTGGTGAGTCAGGTGGCACACAAGGGTTACCATTTACTAATGTATCTGGCTGAGTTAGGTGGTACACAAGTGTTACCATTTACAAGTGTATCTGGTGAGTCAGGTGGTACACAAGGGTTGCCATTTACATGTATATCTGGTGAGTCAGGTGGAACACAATCGTTGCCATTTACATGTGTATCCGGTGAGTCAGGTTGTACACAAAGGTTGCCACTTTGCAAGTTTTTCTGGTGAGTCAGCTGGACATTGCAGGTAGTTGCCATTTACATGTGTATCTGGTCAGTCAGGTGGTACACAAGGGTTGCCATTTACATGTGTATCTGGTGAGTCCGGTGGTACACAAGGGTTGCCATTTACAAGAGTCAGGTGGTACACAAGGGTTACCATTTACAAGTGTATCTGGTGAGTCAGGTGGTACACAAGGGTTACCATTTACATGTGTATCTGGTGAGTCAGGTGGTACACAAGGGTTGCCATTCACATGTGTATCTGGTGAGTCAGGTGGTACACCAGGGTTGCCATTTGCAAGTGTATCTGGTGAGTCAGGTGGACATTACAGGTAGTTGCCATTTACATGTGTATCTGGTGAGTCAGGTGGTGCACAAGGGTTGCCATTTACATGTGTATCTCTTGAGGCAGGTGGTACACAAGGGTTGCAATTTACATGTGTATCTGGTGAGTCAGGTGGTATCAAGTGTTGCCATTTACAAGTGTGTCTGGTGAGTCAGGTGGTACACAAGGGTTGCCATTTACAAGTGTATCTGGTGAGTCAGGTGGTACACAAGGGTTTCCATTTACATGTGTATCTGGTGAGTCAGGTAGACATTACAAGGATTGTCATTTACATGTGTATCTGGTGTGTCAGGTGGTACACAGGGGTTGCCATTTACAGGTGTATCTGGCGAGTCATGTGGTACACAAGGGTTGCCATATACAAGTGTATCTGTGAGTCAGGCGGTACACAAGAGCTGCCATTTACAAGTGTATCTGGTGAGTCATATGGTACACAAGGGTTGCCATATACAAGTGTATATGGTAAGTCAGGTGGTACACAAGGGTTGCCATTTACAAGTGTATCTGGTGAGTCAGGTGGTACATAAGGGTTGTCATTCATATGTGTACCTGGTGAGTCAGGTTGTACACAACGGTTGCCATTTACAAGTGTATCTGGTGAGTCAGGTGGTAAAAATGGTTGCCATTTACCAGTGTATCTGGTGAGTCATGTGGTACACAAGGGTTGCCATTTACAGGTGTATCTGGCGAGTCATGTGGCACCCAAGTGTTGCCATATACAAGTGTATCTGGTGAGTCAGGTGGTACACAACGTCTGCCATTTACAAGTGTATCTGGTGAGTCATATGGTACACAAGGGTTGCCATATACAAGTGTATCTGGTAAGTCAGGTGGTACACAAGGGTTGCCATTTACATGTGTATCTGGTGAGTCCGGTGGTACAAAGTGTTGCCATTTACATGTATATCTGGTGAGTCAGGTGGAACACAATCGTTGCCATTTACATGTGTATCCGGTGAGTCAGGTTGTACACAAAGGTTGCCACTTTGCAAGTTTTTCTGGTGAGTCAGCTGGACATTGCAGGTAGTTGCCATTTACATGTGTATCTGGTCAGTCAGGTGGTACACAAGGGTTGCCATTTACATGTGTATCTGGTGAGTCCGGTGGTACACAAGGGTTGCCATTTACAAGAGTCAGGTGGTACACAAGGGTTACCATTTACAAGTGTATCTGGTGAGTCAGGTGGTACACAAGGGTTACCATTTACATGTGTATCTGGTGAGTCAGGTGGTACACAAGGGTTGCCATTCACATGTGTATCTGGTGAGTCAGGTGGTACACCAGGGTTGCCATTTGCAAGTGTATCTGGTGAGTCAGGTGGACATTACAGGTAGTTGCCATTTACATGTGTATCTGGTGAGTCAGGTGGTGCACAAGGGTTGCCATTTACATGTGTATCTCTTGAGGCAGGTGGTACACAAGGGTTGCAATTTACATGTGTATCTGGTGAGTCAGGTGGTATCAAGTGTTGCCATTTACAAGTGTGTCTGGTGAGTCAGGTGGTACACAAGGGTTGCCATTTACAAGTGTATCTGGTGAGTCAGGTGGTACACAAGGGTTTCCATTTACATGTGTATCTGGTGAGTCAGGTAGACATTACAAGGATTGTCATTTACATGTGTATCTGGTGTGTCAGGTGGTACACAGGGGTTGCCATTTACAGGTGTATCTGGCGAGTCATGTGGTACACAAGGGTTGCCATATACAAGTGTATCTGTGAGTCAGGCGGTACACAAGAGCTGCCATTTACAAGTGTATCTGGTGAGTCATATGGTACACAAGGGTTGCCATATACAAGTGTATATGGTAAGTCAGGTGGTACACAAGGGTTGCCATTTACAAGTGTATCTGGTGAGTCAGGTGGTACATAAGGGTTGTCATTCATATGTGTACCTGGTGAGTCAGGTTGTACACAACGGTTGCCATTTACAAGTGTATCTGGTGAGTCAGGTGGTAAAAATGGTTGCCATTTACCAGTGTATCTGGTGAGTCATGTGGTACACAAGGGTTGCCATTTACAGGTGTATCTGGCGAGTCATGTGGCACCCAAGTGTTGCCATATACAAGTGTATCTGGTGAGTCAGGTGGTACACAACGTCTGCCATTTACAAGTGTATCTGGTGAGTCATATGGTACACAAGGGTTGCCATATACAAGTGTATCTGGTAAGTCAGGTGGTACACAAGGGTTGCCATTTACATGTGTATCTGGTGAGTCCGGTGGTACAAAGTGTTGCCATTTACATATGTATCTGGTGAGTCCGTCGGTACACAAGGACTGTCATTTACATGTGTATCTGGTGAGCCAGGTGGTACACAAGGGTTGCCATTTACAGGTGTATCTGGTGAGTCAGGTGGTACACAAGGGTTGCCATTTACAGGTGTATCTGGCGAGTCAGGTGGTGTAAAGTGTTGCCGTTTACAAGTGTATCTGTTGAGTCAGGTGGTACACAAGGGTTGCCATTTACAAGTGTATCTGGTGAGTCAGGTGGTACACAATGGTTGCCATTTACATGTGTATCTGGTAAGTCAAGTGGACATTAAAAGGATTGTCATTTACATGTGTATCTGGTGTGTCCGGTGGTACACAAGGGTTGCCATTTACAGGTGTATCTGGCGAGTCATGTGGTACACAAGGGTTGCCATATACAAGTGTATCTGGTGAGTACAGGTGGTACACAAGGGCTGCCATTTACAAGTGTATCTGGTGAGTCATATGGTACACAAGGTTTCCATTCACACGTGTACCTGGTGATTCAGGTGGTACACAACCGTTGCCATTTACAAGTGTATCTGGTGAGTCAGGTGGTACACAAGGGTTGCCATTTACAAGTGTATCTGGTGAGTCAGGGGTTACTACAGGGTTGTCATTCATATGTGTACCTGGTGAGTCAGGTTGTACACAACGGTGGCCATTTACAAGTGTATCTGGTGAGTCAGGTGGTAAAAATGGTTGCCATTTACCAGTGTATCTGGTGAGTCATGTGGTACACAAGGGTTCCCACTTACAGGTGTATCTGGCGAGTCATGTGGCACCCAAGGGTTGCCACATACAAGTGTATCTGTGAGTCAGGTGGTACACAACGTCTGCCATTTACAAGTGTGTCTGGTGAGTCATATGGTACACAAGGGTTGCCATATACAAGTGTATCTGGTAAGTCAGGTGGTACACAAGGGTTGCCATTTTCAAGTGTATCTGGTGAGTCATGTGGTACACAAGGGTTGCCATATACAAGTGTATCTGGTGAGTCAGGTGGTACACAAGGGTTGCCATTTACAAGTGTATCTGGTGAGTCAGGTGGTACATAAGGGTTGCCATTCATATGTGTACCTGGTGAGTCAGGTTGTACACAACGGTGGCCATTTACAAGTGTGTCTGGTGAGTCAGGTGGTCAAAATGGTTGCCATTTACAAGTGTATCTGGTGAGTCAGGTGGTACAAAAGGGTTGCAATTCACAAGTGTATATGGTGAGTCAGGTGGACATTACAGGGGGTTGCCATTTACATATGTATCTGGTGAGTCAGGTGGTACACAAGTGTTGCCATTTGCAAGTGTATCTGGTGAGTAAGGTGGTACACAAGGGTTGTCATTTACATGTATATCTGGTGAGTCCGGTGGTACACAAGTGTTGCCATTTACATGTGTATATGGTGAGTCAGGTGGTACACAGGGGTTGCCATTTACAAGTGTATCTGGTAAGTCAGGTGGTCCACAAGGGTTGCCATTTACAAGTGTATCTGGGGAGCCACATGGTACACAAAGGTTGCCATTTACAAATGCTGGTGAGTCAGTTGGTACACAGGGGTTGCAACTTACATGTGTATCTGCTGAGTCAGGTGGTGCACCAGGGTTGCCATTTATATGTGTATCTGGTGAGTCCGGTGGTACAAAGTGTTACCATTTACAAGTGTATCTGGTGAGTCCGGTGGTACACAAGGATTGTCATTTACATGTGTATCTGGTGAGCCAGGTGGTGCACAAGGGTTGCCATTTACATGTGTATCTTGTGAGTCAGGTGGTACACAAGGGTTGCTATTCACATGTGTACCTGGTGAGTTGGGTGGTACACAACCGTTGCCATTTACAAGCGTATCTGGTGAGTCAGGTGGACATTACAGGTAGTTGCCATTTACATGCGTATTTGGTGAGTCAGGTGGTACACAACGGTTGTCATTTACATGTGTATCTGGTGAGTCAGGTGGTACACAAGGGTTGCCATTTACAAGTGTATCTGGTGAGTCAGGTGGTACACAACGGTTGCCATTTACATGTGTATCTGGTGAGTCCGGTAGACATTACAAGGATTGTCATTTACATGTGTGTCTGGTGTGTCAGGTGGTACACAAGGGTTACCATTTACAGGTGTATCTGGTCAGTCATGTGGTACACAAGGGTTGCCATATACAAGTGTGTCTGGTGAGTCCGGTGGACATTACAAGTAGTTGCCATTTACAAGTGCCTCTGGTGAGTCAGGTGGTACACAAGGGTTGCCATTTACATGTGTATCTGATGAGTCAAGTGGTAGACAAGGGTTGCCATTTGCAGGTGTATCGGGTCAGTCATGTGGTACACAAGGGTTGCCATATACAAGTGTATCTGGTGAGTCAGGTGGACATTATAGGTAGTTGCCATTTACAAGTGCCTCTGGTGAGTCAGGTGGTACACAAGGGTTGCCATTTACAAGTGTGTCTGGTGAGTCAGGTGGACATTACAGGTAGTAGCCATTTACATGTGTATCTGGTGAGTCAGGTGGTACACAAGGGTTTCCATTTACAAGTGTATCTGGCGGAGTCAGGTGGTACACAAGGGTTACCATTTGCAAGTGTATCTAGTGAGTCAGGTGGTACACAAGGGTTACCATTTACATGTGTATCTGGTGAGTCAGGTGGTACACAAGGGTTGCCATTTACAAGTGTATCTGGCGAGTCAAGTGGTACACAAGGGTTGCCATTCACATGTGTATCTGGTGAGTCCGGTGGTACAAAGTGTTGCCATTTACAAGTGTATCTGGTGAGTCCGGTGGACATTAGAGGTAGTTGCCATTTACAGGTGTATCTGGTGAGTCAGGTGGTACACAAGGGTTGCTATTTACATGTGTATCTGGCGAGTCAGGTGGTACAAAGTGTTGCCATTTACAAGTGTATCTGGTGAGTCAGGTGGTACACAAGGGTTGCCATTTACAAGTGTATCTGGTGAGTCAGGTGGTACACAAGGGTTGTCATTTACATGTGTATCTGGTAAGTCAGGTGGACATTACAAGGATTGTCATTTACATGTGTATCTGGTGTGTCAGGTGGTACACAAGGGTTGCCATATACAAGTGTATCTGGTGAGAACAGGTGGTACACAAGGACTGCCATTTACAAGCGTATCTGGTGAGTCAGGTGGACATTACAGGTAGTTGCCATTTACAGGTGTATCTGGTGAGTCAGGTGGTACACAAGGGTTGCCATTTACATGTGTATCTGGTGAGTCATGTGGTACACAAGGGTTGCCATATACAAGTGTATCTGGTGAGTACAGGTGGTACACAAGTGCTGCCATTTACAAGTGTATCTGGTGAGTCAGGTGGTACACAAGGGTTGCCATTCACATGTGTACCTGGTGAGTCAGGTGGTACACAACCGTTGCCATTTACAAGTGTGTCTGGTGAGTCAGGTGGTACACAAATTGCGCCATTTACTTGTGTATCCGATGAGTCCGGTGGTACACAAGGGTTGCCATTTACAAGTGTATCTGGTGAGCCAGGTGGACATTACAGGTAGTTGCCATTTACATGTGTATCTGGTGAGTCAGGTGGCACACAAGGGTTGCCATTTACAAGTGTATCTGGCTGAGTTAGGTGGTACACAAGGGTTACCATTTACAAGTGTATCTGGTGAGTCAGGTGGTACACAAGGGTTGTCATTTACATGTGTATCTGGTGAGTCAGGTGGTACACAAGGGTTGCCATTTACATGTGTATCTGGTGAGTCAGGTGGCACACAAGGGTTGCCATTTACTAGTGTATCTGGCTGAGCCAGGTGGTACACACGGGTTACCATTTACAAGTGTATCTGGTGAGTCAGGTGGTACACAAGGGTTGCCATTTACATGTATAGCTGGTGAGTCAGGTGGTACACAATTGTTGCCATTTACATGTGTATCCGGTGAGTTAGGTTGTACACAAAGATTGCCATTTTGCAAGTGAATCTGGTGAGTCAGGTGAACATTGCAGGTAGTTGCCATTTACATTTGTATCTGGTGAGTCAGGCGGTACACAAGGGTTACCATTTACATGTGTATCTGGTGAGTCAGGTGGTACACAAGGGTTGCCATTTACAAGTGTATCTGGCGGAGTCAGGTGGTACACAAGGGTTACCATTTGCAAGTGTATCTAGTGAGTCAGGTGGTACACAAGGGTTACCATTTACATGTGTATCTGGTGAGTCAGGTGGTACACAAGGGTTGCCATTTACAAGTGTATCTGGTGAGTCAAGTGGTACACAAGGGTTGCCATTCACATGTGTATCTGGTGAGTCAGGTGGTACACCAGGGTTGCCATTTGCAAGTGTATCTGGTGAGTCAGGTGAACATTGCAGGTAGTTGCCATTTACATGTGTTTCTGGTGAGTCAGGTGGTGCACAAGGGTTGCCAATTACATGTGTATCTGGTGAGGCAGGTGGTACACAAGGGTTTCCATTTACATGTGTATCTGGGGAGTCAGGTGGTACGCAAGGGTTGCCATTTACAAGTGTATGTGGTGAGTCAGGTGGTACAAAAGGGTTGCAATTTACAAGTGTATCTGGTGAGTCAGTTGGGGCATTACAGGGGGTTGCCATTTACATGTGTATCTTGTGAGTCAGGTGGTACACAAGGGTTGCCATTTACATGTGTATCTGGTGAGTCAGGTGGTACACAAGGGTTGCCATTTACGAGTGTATCTGGTGAGTAAGGTGGTACACAAGGGTTGCCATTTACATGTATATCTGGTGAGTCAGGTGGTACACAAGTGTTGCCATTTATATGTGTATATGGTGAGTCAGGTGGTACACAAGGGTTGCCATTTACGAGTGTATCTGGTATGTCAGGTGGTTCACAAGGGTTGCCATTTACAAGTGTATCTGGGGAGTCAGGTGGTACACAAGGGTTACCATTTACAAGTGTATCTGGTGAGTCAGGTGGTACACAAGGGTTGTCATTTACATGTGTATCTTGTGAGTCAGGTGTTACACAAGGGTTGCCATTTACACGTGTATCTGGTGAGTCAGGTGGTGCACAAGGGTTGCCATTTACATGTGTATCTGGTGAGTCAGGTGGTACACAACGTCTGCCATTTACAAGTGTGTCTGGTGAGTCATATGGTACACAAGGGTTGCCATATACAAATGTATCTGGTAAGTCAGGTCTTACACAAGGGTTGCCATTTTCAAGTGTATCTGGTGAGTCATGTGGTACACAAGGGTTGCCATATACAAGTGTATCTGGTGAGTCAGGTGGTACATAAGGGTTTCCATTCATATGTGTACCTGGTGAGTCAGGTTGTACACAACGGTGGCCATTTACAAGTGTATCTGGTGAGTCAGGTGGTCAAAATGGTTGCCATTTACAAGTGTATCTGGTGAGTCAGGTGGTACAAAAGGGTTGCAATTCACAAGTGTATATGGTGAGTCAGGTGGACATTACAGGGGGTTGCCATTTACATATGTATCTGGTGAGTCAGGTGGTACACAAGTGTTGCCATTTGCAAGTGTATCTGGTGAGTAAGGTGGTACACAAGGGTTGCCATTTACATGTATATCTGGTGAGTCCGGTGGTACACAAGTGTTGCCATTTACATGTGTATATGGTGAGTCAGGTGGTACACAGGGGTTGCCATTTACAAGTGTATCTGGTAAGTCAGGTGGTCCACAAGGGTTGCCATTTACAAGTGTATCTGGGGAGTCACATGGTACACAAAGGTTGCCATTTACAAATGCTGGTGAGTCAGTTGGTACACAAGAATTGTCATTTACATGTGTATCTGGTGAGTCAGGTGGTGCACAAGGGTTGCCATTTACATGTGTATCTTGTGAGTCAGGTGGTACACAAGGGTTGCTATTCACATGTGTACCTGGTGAGTCAGGTGGTACACAACCGTTGCCATTTACAAGCGTATCTGGTGAGTCAGGTGGACATTACAGGTAGTTGCCATTTACATGCGTATTTGGTGAGTCAGGTGGTACACAACGGTTGTCATTTACATGTGTATCTGGTGAGTCAGGTGGTACACAAGGGTTGCCATTTACAAGTGTATCTGATGAGTCAAGTGGTAGACAAGGGTTGCCATTTACAGGTGTATCTGATGAGTCAAGTGGTAGACAAGGGTTGCCATTTACAGGTGTATCGGGTCAGTTATGTGGTACACAAGGGTTGCCATATACAAGTGTATCTGGTGAGTCAGGTGGAGATTATAGGTAGTTGCCATTTACAAGTGCCTCTGGTGAGTCAGGTGGTACACAAGGGTTGCCATTTACAAGTGTATCTGGTGAGTCAGGTGGACATTACAGGTAGTTGCCATTCACATGTGTATCTGGTGAGTCAGGTGGTACACAAGGGTTGCCATTTACATGTGTATCTGGCGGAGTCAGGTGGTACACAAGGGTTACCATTTGCAAGTGTATCTAGTGAGTCAGGTGGTACACAAGGGTTACCATTTACATGTATATCTGGTGAGTCAGGTGGTACACAAGGGTTGCCATTTACAAGTGTATCTGGCGAGTCAAGTGGTACACAAGGGTTGCCATTCACATGTGTATCTGGTGAGTCCGGTGGTACAAAGTGTTGCCATTTACAGGTGTATCTGGTGAGTCCGGTGGACATTACAGGTAGTTGCCATTTACAGGTGTATCTGGTGAGTCAGGTGGTACACAAGGGTTGCTATTTACATGTGTATCTGGCGAGTCAGGTGGTACAAAGTGTTGCCATTTACAAGTGTATCTGGTGAGTCAGGTGGTACACAAGGGTTGCCATTTACAAGTGTATCTGGTGAGTCAGGTGGTACACAAGGGTTGTCATTTACATGTGTATCTGGTAAGTCAGGTGGACATTACAAGGATTGTCATTTACATGTGTATCTGGTGTGTCAGGTGGTACACAAGGGTTGCCATATACAAGTGTATCTGGTGAGAACAGGTGGTACACAAGGACTGCCATTTACAAGCGTATCTGGTGAGTCAGGTGGACATTACAGGTAGTTGCCATTTACAGGTGTATCTGGTGAGTCAGGTGGTACACAAGGGTTGCCATTTACATGTGTATCTGGTGAGTCATGTGGTACACAAGGGTTGCCATATACAAGTGTATCTGGTGAGTACAGGTGGTACACAAGTGCTGCCATTTACAAGTGTATCTGGTGAGTCAGGTGGTACACAAGGGTTGCCATTCACATGTGTACCTGGTGAGTCAGATGGTACACAACCGTTGCCATTTACAAGTGTGTCTGGTGAGTCAGGTGGTACACAAATTGCGCCATTTACTTGTGTATCCGATGAGTCCGGTGGTACACAAGGGTTGCCATTTACAAGTGTATCTGGTGAGCCAGGTGGACATTACAGGTAGTTGCCATTTACATGTGTATCTGGTGAGTCAGGTGGCACACAAGGGTTGATATTTACAAGTGTATCTGGCTGAGCTAGGTGGTACACAAGGGTTACCATTTACAAGTGTATCTGGTGAGTCAGGTGGTACACAAGGGTTGTCATTTACATGTGTATCTGGTGAGTCAGGTGGTACACAAGGGTTGCCATTTACATGTGTATCTGGTGAGTCAGGTGGCACACAAGGGTTGCCATTTACTAGTGTATCTGGCTGAGTCAGGTGGTACACACGGGTTACCATTTACAAGTGTATCTGGTGAGTCCGGTGGTACACAAGGGTGTCCATTTACATGTATAGCTGGTGAGTCAGGTGGTACACAATTGTTGCCATTTACATGTGTATCCGGTGAGTTAGGTTGTACACAAAGATTGCCATTTTGCAAGTGAATCTGGTGAGTCAGGTGAACATTGCAGGTAGTTGCCATTTACATTTGTATCTGGTGAGTCAGGCGGTACACAAGGGTTACCATTTACATGTGTATCTGGTGAGTCAGGTGGTACACAAGCGTTGCCATTTACAAGTGTATCTGGCGGAGTCAGGTGGTACACAAGGGTTACCATTTGCAAGTGTATCTAGTGAGTCAGGTGGTACACAAGGGTTACCATTTACATGTGTATCTGGTGAGTCAGGTGGTACACAAGGGTTGCCATTTACAAGTGTATCTGGTGAGTCAAGTGGTACACAAGGGTTGCTATTCACATGTGTATCTGGTGAGTCAGGTGGTACACCAGGGTTGCCATTTGCAAGTGTATCTGGTGAGTCAGGTGAACATTGCAGGTAGTTGCCATTTACATGTGTTTCTGGTGAGTCAGGTGGTGCACAAGGGTTGCCAATTACATGTGTATCTGGTGAGGCAGGTGGTACACAAGGGTTTCCATTTACATGTGTATCTGGGGAGTCAGGTGGTACGCAAGGGTTGCCATTTACAAGTGTATGTGGTGAGTCAGGTGGTACAAAAGGGTTGCAATTTACAAGTGTATCTGGTGAGTCAGTTGGGGCATTACAGGGGGTTGCCATTTACATGTGTATCTTGTGAGTCAGGTGGTACACAAGGGTTGCCATTTACATGTGTATCTGGTGAGTCAGGTGGTACACAAGGGTTGCCATTTACGAGTGTATCTGGTGAGTAAGGTGGTACACAAGGGTTGCCATTTACATGTATATCTGGTGAGTCAGGTGGTACACAAGTGTTGCCATTTATATGTGTATATGGTGAGTCAGGTGGTACACAAGGGTTGCCATTTACGAGTGTATCTGGTATGTCAGGTGGTTCACAAGGGTTGCCATTTACAAGTGTATCTGGGGAGTCAGGTGGTACACAAGGGTTACCATTTACATGTGTATCTTGTGAGTCAGGTGTTACACAAGGGTTGCCATTTACACGTGTATCTGGTGAGTCAGGTGGTGCACAAGGGTTGCCATTTACATGTGTATCTGGTGAGTCAGGTGGTACACAACGTCTGCCATTTACAAGTGTGTCTGGTGAGTCATATGGTACACAAGGGTTGCCATATACAAATGTATCTGGTAAGTCAGCTGGTACACAAGGGTTGCCATTTTCAAGTGTATCTGGTGAGTCATGTGGTACACAAGGGTTGCCATATACAAGTGTATCTGGTGAGTCAGGTGGTACATAAGGGTTGCCATTCATATGTGTACCTGGTGAGTCAGGTTGTACACAACGGTGGCCATTTACAAGTGTTTCTGGTGAGTCAGGTGGTCAAAATGGTTGCCATTTACAAGTGTATCTGGTGAGTCAGGTGGTACAAAAGGGTTGCAATTCACAAGTGTATATGGTGAGTCAGGTGGACATTACAGGGGGTTGCCATTTACATATGTATCTGGTGAGTCAGGTGGTACACAAGTGTTGCCATTTGCAAGTGTATCTGGTGAGTAAGGTGGTACACAAGGGTTGCCATTTACATGTATATCTGGTGAGTCCGGTGGTACACAAGTGTTGCCATTTACATGTGTATATGGTGAGTCAGGTGGTACACAGGGGTTGCCATTTACAAGTGTATCTGGTAAGTCAGGTGGTCCACAAGGGTTGCCATTTACAAGTGTATCTGGGGAGTCACATGGTACACAAAGGTTGCCATTTACAAATGCTGGTGAGTCAGTTGGTACACAAGGATTGTCATTTACATGTGTATCTGGTGAGTCAGGTGGTGCACAAGGGTTGCCATTTACATGTGTATCTTGTGAGTCAGGTGGTACACAAGGGTTGCTATTCACATGTGTACCTGGTGAGTCAGGTGGTACACAACCGTTGCCATTTACAAGCGTATCTGGTGAGTCAGGTGGACATTACAGGTAGTTGCCATTTACATGCGTATTTGGTGAGTCAGGTGGTACACAACGGTTGTCATTTACATGTGTATCTGGTGAGTCAGGTGGTACACAAGGGTTGCCATTTACAAGTGTATCTGATGAGTCAAGTGGTAGACAAGGGTTGCCATTTACAGGTGTATCTGATGAGTCAAGTGGTAGACAAGGGTTGCCATTTACAGGTGTATCGGGTCAGTTATGTGGTACACAAGGGTTGCCATATACAAGTGTATCTGGTGAGTCAGGTGGACATTATAGGTAGTTGCCATTTACAAGTGCCTCTGGTGAGTCAGGTGGTACACAAGGGTTGCCATTTACAAGTGTATCTGGTGAGTCAGGTGGACATTACAGGTAGTTGCCATTCACATGTGTATCTGGTGAGTCAGGTGGTACACAAGGGTTGCCATTTACAAGTGTATCTGGCGGAGTCAGGTGGTACACAAGGGTTACCATTTGCAAGTGTATCTAGTGAGTCAGGTGGTACACAAGGGTTACCATTTACATGTGTATCTGGTGAGTCAGGTGGTACACAAGGGTTGCCATTTACAAGTGTATCTGGCGAGTCAAGTGGTACACAAGGGTTGCCATTCACATGTGTATCTGGTGAGTCCGGTGGTACAAAGTGTTGCCATTTACAGGTGTATCTGGTGAGTCCGGTGGACATTACAGGTAGTTGCCATTTACAGGTGTATCTGGTGAGTCAGGTGGTACACAAGGGTTGCTATTTACATGTGTATCTGGCGAGTCAGGTGGTACAAAGTGTTGCCATTTACAAGTGTATCTGGTGAGTCAGGTGGTACACAAGGGTTGCCATTTACAAGTGTATCTGGTGAGTCAGGTTTTACACAAGGGTTGTCATTTACATGTGTATCTGGTAAGTCAGGTGGACATTACAAGGATTGTCATTTACATGTGTATCTGGTGTGTCAGGTGGTACACAAGGGTTGCCATATACAAGTGTATCTGGTGAGAACAGGTGGTACACAAGGGCTGCCATTTACAAGCGTATCTGGTGAGTCAGGGGGACATTACAGGTAGTTGCCATTTACAGGTGTGTCTGGTGAGTCAGGTGGTACACAAGGGTTGCCATTTACATGTGTATCTGGTGAGTCATGTGGTACACAAGGGTTGCCATATACAAGTGTATCTGGTGAGTATAGGTGGTACACAAGGGCTGCCATTTACAAGTGTATCTGGTGAGTCAGGTGGTACACAAGGGTTGCCATTCACATGTGTACCTGGTGAGTCAGGTGGTACACCACCGTTGCCATTTACAAGTGTGTCTGGTGAGTCAGGTGGTACACAAATTGCGCCATTTACTTGTGTATCCGATGAGTCCGGTGGTACACAAGGGTTGCCATTTACAAGTGTATCTGGTGAGCCAGGTGGACATTACAGGTAGTTGCCATTTACATGTGTATCTGGTGAGTCAGGTGGCACACAAGGGTTGCCATTTACAAGTGTATCTGGCTGAGTTAGGTGGTACACAAGGGTTACCATTTACAAGTGTATCTGGTGAGTCAGGTGGTACACAATGGTTGTCATTTACATGTGTATCTGGTGAGTCAGGTGGTACACAAGGGTTGCCATTTACACGTGTATCTGGTGAGTCAGGTGGTGCACAAGTGTTGCCATTTACATGTGTATCTGGTGAGTCAGGTGGCACACAAGGGTTGCCATTTACTAGTGTATCTGGCAGAGTCAGGTGGTACACACGGGTTACCATTTACAAGTGTATCTGGTGAGTCAGGTGGTACACAAGGGTTGCCATTTACATGTATAGCTGGTGAGTCAGGTGGTACACAATCGTTGTCATTTACATGTGTATCCGGTGAGTCAGGTTGTACACAAAGATTGCCATTTTGCAAGTGAATCTGGTGAGTCAGGTGAACATTGCAGGTAGTTGCCATTTACATTTGTATCTGGTGAGTCAGGTGGTACACAAGGGTTACCATTTACATGTGTATCTGGTGAGTCAGGTGGTACACAAGGGTTGCCATTTACAAGTGTATCTGGCGGAGTCAGGTGGTACACAAGGGTTACCATTTGCAAGTGTATCTAGTGAGTCAGGTGGTACACAAGGGTTACCATTTACATGTGTATCTGGTGAGTCAGGTGGTGCACAAGGGTTGCCATTTACAAGTGTATCTGGTGAGTCAAGTGGTACACAAGGGTTGCCATTCACATGTGTATCTGGTGAGTCAGGTGGTACACCAGGGTTGCCATTTGCAAGTGTATCTGGTGAGTCAGGTGAACATTGCAGGTAGTTGCCATTTACATGTGTTTCTGGTGAGTCAGGTGGTGCACAAGGGTTGCCATTTACATGTGTATCTGGTGAGGCAGGTGGTACACAAGGGTTTCCGTTTACATGTGTATCTGGGGAGTCAGGTAGACATTACAAGGATTGTCATTTACATGTGTATCTGGTGTGTCAGGTGGAACACAGGGGTTACCATTTACAGGTGTATCTGGCAAGTCAGGTGGTACACAAGGGTTGCCATATACAAGTGTATCTTGTGGGTCAGGTGGTACGCAAGGGTTGCCATTTACAAGTGTATGTGGTGAGTCAGGTGGTACAAAAGGGTTGCAATTTACAAGTGTATCTGGTGAGTCAGTTGGGGCATTACAGGGGGTTGCCATTTACATGTGTATCTTGTGAGTCAGGTGGTACACAAGGGTTGCCATTTACATGTGTATCTGGTGAGTCAGGTGGTACACAAGGGTTGCCATTTACGAGTGTATCTGGTGAGTAAGGTGGTACACAAGGGTTGCCATTTACATGTATATCTGGTGAGTCAGGTGGTACACAAGTGTTGCCATTTATATGTGTATATGGTGAGTCAGGTGGTACACAAGGGTTGCCATTTACGAGTGTATCTGGTATGTCAGGTGGTTCACAAGGGTTGCCATTTACAAGTGTATCTGGGGAGTCAGGTGGTACACAAGGGTTACCATTTACAAGTGTATCTGGTGAGTCAGGTGGTACACAAGGGTTGTCATTTACATGTGTATCTTGTGAGTCAGGTGTTACACAAGGGTTGCCATTTACACGTGTATCTGGTGAGTCAGGTGGTGCACAAGGGTTGCCATTTACATGTGTATCTGGTGAGTAAGGTGGTACACAAGGGTTGCCATTTACAAGTGTATCTGGTGAGTCATGTGGTACACAAGGGTTGCGATACACAAGTGTATCTGGTGAGTCAGGTGGTACACAACGGTTGCCATTTACATGTGTATCTGGTGAGTCAGGTGGTACATAAGGGTTGCCATTCATATGTGTACCTGGTGAGTCAGGTTGTACACAAGGGTTGCCATTTACAAGTGTATCTGGTAAGTCAGGTGGTACACAAGGGTTGCCATTTACAAGTGTATCTGGGGAGTCACGTGGTACACAAAGGTTGCCATTGACAAGTGCTGGTGAGTCAGGTGGTACACAGAGGTTGCAACTTACATGTGTATCTGGTGAGTCAGGTGGCACACAAGGTTTGCCATTTACAAGTGTATCTGGTGAGTCAGGTGGTACACAAGGGTTGCCATTCACATGTGTACCTGGTGAGTCAGGTGGTACACAACCGTTGCCATTTGCAAGTGTATCTGGTGAGTCAGGTGGACATTACAGGTAGTTGCCATTTACATGCGTATCTGGTGAGTCAGGTGGTACAGAACGGTTGCCATTTACAAGTGTATCTGGGGAGTCACGTGGTACACAAAGGTTGCCATTGACAAGTGCTGGTGAGTCAGGTGGTACACAGAGGTTGCAACTTACATGTGTATCTGGTGAGTCAGGTGGTGCACCAGGGTCGCCATTTGCAAGTGTAACTGGTGAGTCAGGTGGACATTACACGTAGTTGCCATTTACATGTGTATCTTGTGAGTCAGGTGGTACACAAGGGTTGCCATTCACATGTGTATCTGGTGTGTCAGGTGGTACACAACCGTTGCCATTTACAAGTGTATCTGGTGAGTCAGGTGGCACACAAGGTTCGCCATTTACAAGTGCATCTGGTGAGTCAGGTGGTACACAAGGGTTGCCATTCACATGTGTACCTGGTGAGTCAGGTGGTACACAACCGTTGCCATTTACAAGTGTATCTGGTGAGTCAGGTGGACATTACAGGTAGTTGCCATTTACATGCGTATCTGGTGAGTCAGGTGGTACAGAACGGTTGCCATTTACATGTGTATCTGGTGAGTCAGGTGGTACGCAAGGGTTGCCATTTACAAGTGTATTTGGTGAGTCAGGTGGTACACACGGGTTGCCATTTACATGTGTATCTGGTGAGTCCGGTAGACATTACAAGGATTGTCATTTATATGTCTGTCTGGTGTGTCAGGTGGTACACAAGGGTTGCCATTTACGGGTGTATCTGGTCAGTCATGTGGTACACAAATGTTGCCATATACAAGTGTATCTGGTGAGTCAGGTGGACATTACAGGTAGTTGCCACTTACATGTATATCTGGTGAGTAAATTGGTGCCCAAGGGTTGCCTTTTACAAGAGTATCTGGTGAGTCAGGTGGTACACCAGAGTTGCCATTTACGAGTGTATCTGGTGAGTCAGGTGGACATTACAGGTAGTTGCCATTTACATGTGTATCTGGTGAGTCAGGTGGTACACAACGGTTGCCATTTACAAGTGTATCTGGTGAGTCAGGTGGTACACAAGGGTTTCCATTTACAAGTGTATCTGGTGAGTCAGGTGGTACACAACGGTTGCCATTTACATGTGTATCTGGTGAGTCAGGTGGACATTACAAGGATTGTCATTTACATGTGTATCTGGTGAGTCAGGTGGTACACAAGGGTTGCCATTTACAAGTGTATCTGGGTAGTCACGTGGTACACAAAGGTTGCCATTTACAAGTGCTGGTGAGTCAGCTGGTACACAAGTGTTGCCATTTACATGTGTATATGGTGAGTCAGGTGGTACACAGGGGTTGCCATTTACAAGTGTATCTGGTAAGTCAGGTGGTCCACAAGGGTTGCCATTTACAAGTGTATCTGGGGAGTCACGTGGTACACAAAGGTTGCCATTTACAAATGCTGGTGAGTCAGTTGGTACACAGGGGTTGCAACTTACATGTGTATCTGGTGAGTCAGGTGGTGCACCAGGGTTGCCATTTATATGTGTATCTGGTGAGTCCGGTGGTACAAAGTGTTACCATTTACAAGTGTATCTGGTGAGTCCGGTGGTACACAAGGATTGTCATTTACATGTGTATCTGGTGAGTCAGGTGGTGCACAAGGGTTGCCATTTACATGTGTATCTTGTGAGTCAGGTGGTACACAAGGGTTGCTATTCACATGTGTACCTGGTGAGTCAGGTGGTACACAACCGTTGCCATTTACAAGCGTATCTGGTGAGTCAGGTGGACATTACAGGTAGTTGCCATTTACATGCGTATTTGGTGAGTCAGGTGGTACACAACGGTTGTCATTTACATGTGTATCTGGTGAGTCAGGTGGTACACAAGGGTTGCCATTTACAAGTGTATCTGGTGAGTCAGGTGGTACACAACGGTTGCCATTTACATGTGTATCTGGTGAGTCCGGTAGACATTACAAGGATTGGCATTTACATGTGTGTCTGGTGTGTCAGGTGGTACACAAGGGTTACCATTTACAGGTGTATCTGGTCAGTCATGTGGTACACAAGGGTTGCCATATACAAGTGTGTCTGGTGAGTCAGGTGGACATTACAAGTAGTTGCCATCTACAAGTGCCTCTGGTGAGTCAGGTGGCACACAATGGTTGCCATTTACATGTGTATCTGATGAGTCAAGTGGTAGACAAGGGTTGCCATTTACAGGTGTATCGGGTCAGTCATGTGGTACACAAGGGTTGCCATATACAAGTGTATCTGGTGAGTCAGGTGGACATTATAGGTAGTTGCCATTTACAAGTGCCTCTGGTGAGTCAGGTGGTACACAAGGGTTGCCATTTACAAGTGTATCTGGTGAGTCAGGTGGACATTACAGGTAGTTGCCATTTACATGTGTATCTGGTGAGTCAGGTGGTACACAAGGGTTGCCATTTACAAGTGTATCTGGCGGAGTCAGGTGGTACACAAGGGTTACCATTTGCAAGTGTATCTAGTGAGTCAGGTGGTACACAAGGGTTACCATTTACATGTGTATCTGGTGAGTCAGGTGGTACACAAGGGTTGCCATTTACAAGTGTATCTGGCGAGTCAAGTGGTACACAAGGGTTGCCATTCACATGTGTATCTGGTGAGTCCGGTGGTACAAAGTGTTGCCATTTACAAGTGTATCTGGTGAGTCCGGTGGACATTACAGGTAGTTGCCATTTACAGGTGTATCTGGTGAGTCAGGTGGTACACAAGGGTTGCTATTTACATGTGTATCTGGCGAGTCAGGTGGTACAAAGTGTTGCCATTTACAAGTGTATCTGGTGAGTCAGGTGGTACACAAGGGTTGCCATTTACAAGTGTATCTGGTGAGTCAGGTGGTACACAAGGGTTGTCATTTACATGTGTATCTGGTAAGTCAGGTGGACATTACAAGGATTGTCATTTACATGTGTATCTGGTGTGTCAGGTGGTACACAAGGGTTGCCATTTACAGGTGTATCTGGTGAGTCATGTGGTACACAAGGGTTGCCATATACAAGTGTATCTGGTGAGAACAGGTGGTACGCAAGGGCTGCCATTTACAAGCGTATCTGGTGAGTCAGGTGGACATTACAGGTAGTTGCCATTTACAGGTGTATCTGGTGAGTCAGGTGGTACACAAGGGTTGCCATTTACATGTGTATCTGGTGAGTCATGTGGTACACAAGGGTTGCCATATACAAGTGTATCTGGTGAGTACAGGTGGTACACAAGGGCTGCCATTTACAAGTGTATCTGGTGAGTCAGGTGGTACACAAGGGTTGCCATTCACATGTGTACCTGGTGAGTCAGGTGGTACACAACCGTTGCCATTTACAAGTGTGTCTGGTGAGTCAGGTGGTACACAAATTGCGCCATTTACTTGTGTATCCGATGAGTCCGGTGGTACACAAGGGTTGCCATTTACAAGTGTATCTGGTGAGCCAGGTGGACATTACAGGTAGTTGCCATTTACATGTGTATCTGGTGAGTCAGGTGGCACACAAGGGTTGCCATTTACAAGTGTATCTGGCTGAGTTAGGTGGTACACAAGGGTTACCATTTACAAGTGTATCTGGTGAGTCAGGTGGTACACAAGGGTTGTCATTTACATGTGTATCTGGTGAGTCAGGTGGTACACAAGGGTTGCCATTTACACGTGTATCTGGTGAGTCAGGTGGTGCACAAGTGTTGCCATTTACATGCGTATCTGGTGAGTCAGGTGGCACACAAGGGTTGCCATTTACTAGTGTATCTGGCTGAGTCAGGTGGTACACACGGGTTACCATTTACAAGTGTATCTGGTGAGTCAGGTGATACACAAGGGTTGCCATTTACATGTATATCTGGTGAGTCAGGTGGTACACAATCGTTGCCATTTACATGTGTATCCGGTGAGTCAGGTTGTACACAAAGATTGCCATTTTGCAAGTGAATCTGGTGAGTCAGGTGAACATTGCAGGTAGTTGCCATTTACATTTGTATCTGGTGAGTCAGGTGGTACACAAGGGTTACCATTTACATGTGTATCTGGTGAGTCAGGTGGTACACAAGGGTTGCCATTTACTAGTGTATCTGGCGGATTCAGGTGGTACACAAGGGTTACCATTTGCAAGTGTATCTAGTGAGTCAGGTGGTACACAAGGGTTGCCATTTACATGTGTATCTGGTGAGGCAGGTGGTACACAAGGGTTTCCATTTACATGTGTATCTGGGGAGTCAGGTAGACATTACAAGGATTGTCATTTACATGTGTATCTGGTGTGTCAGGTGGAACACAGGGGTTGCCATTTACAGGTGTATCTGGCAAGTCAGGTGGTACACAAGGGTTGCCATATACAAGTGTATCTTGTGGGTCAGGTGGTACGCAAGGGTTGCCATTTACAAGTGTATGTGGTGAGTCAGGTGGTACAAAAGGGTTGCAATTTACAAGTGTATCTGGTGAGTCAGTTGGGGCATTACAGGGGGTTGCCATTTACATGTGTATCTTGTGAGTCAGGTGGTACACAAGGGTTGCCATTTACATGTGTATCTGGTGAGTCAGGTGGTACACAAGGGTTGCCATTTACGAGTGTATCTGGTGAGTAAGGTGGTACACAAGGGTTGAGATTTACATGTATATCTGGTGAGTCAGGTGGTACACAAGTGTTGCCATTTATATGTGTATATGGTGAGTCAGGTGGTACACAAGGGTTGCCATTTACGAGTGTATCTGGTAAGTCAGGTGGTTCACAAGGGTTGCCATTTACAAGTGTATCTGGGGAGTCAGGTGGTACACAAGGGTTACCATTTACAAGTGTATCTGGTGAGTCAGGTGGTACACAAGGGTTGTCATTTACATGTGTATCTTGTGAGTCAGGTGTTACACAAGGGTTGCCATTTACACGTGTATCTGGTGAGTCAGGTGGTGCACAAGGGTTGCCATTTACATGTGTATCTGGTGAGTAAGGTGGTACACAAGGGTTGCCATTTACAAGTGTATCTGGTGAGTCATGTGGTACAGAAGGATTGCCATATACAAGTGTATCTGGTGAGTCAGGTGGTACACAACGGTTGCCATTTACATGTGTATCTGGTGAGTCAGGTGGTACATAAGGGTTGCCATTCATATGTGTACCTGGTGAGTCAGGTTGTACACAAGGGTTGCCATTTACAAGTGTATCTGGTAAGTCAGGTGGTACACAAGGGTTGCCATTTACAAGTGTATCTGGGGAGTCACGTGGTACACAAAGGTTGCCATTGACAAGTGCTGGTGAGTCAGGTGGTACACAGAGGTTGCAACTTACATGTGTATCTGGTGAGTCAGGTGGTGCACCAGGGTCGCCATTTGCAAGTGTAACTGGTGAGTCAGGTGGACATTACACGTAGTTGCCATTTACATGTGTACCTTGTGAGTCAGGTGGTACACAAGGGTTGCCATTTACATGTGTATCTGGTGTGTCAGGTGGTACACAACCGTTGCCATTTACAAGTGTATCTGGTGAGTCAGGTGGCACACAAGGTTTGCCATTTACAAGTGTATCTGGTGAGTCAGGTGGTACACAAGGGTTGCCATTCACATGTGTACCTGGTAAGTCAGGTGGTACACAACCGTTGCCATTTACAAGTGTATCTGGTGAGTCAGGTGGACATTACAGGTAGTTGCCATTTACATGCGTATCTGGTGAGTCAGGTGGTACAGAACGGTTGCCATTTACATGTGTATCTGGTGAGTCAGGTGGTACGCAAGGGTTGCCATTTACAAGTGTATTTGGTGAGTCAGGTGGTACACACGGGTTGCCATTTACATGTATTTCTGGTGAGTCCGGTAGACATTACAAGGATTGTCATTTACATGTGTGTCTGGTGTGTCAGGTGGTACACAAGGGTTGCCATTTACGGGTGTATCTGGTCAGTCATGTGGTACACAAGGGTTGCCATATACAAGTGTATCTGGTGAGTCAGGTGGACATTACAGGTAGTTGCCACTTACATGTATATCTGGTGAGTAAATTGGTGCACAAGGGTTGCCTTTTACAAGAGTATCTGGTGAGTCAGGTGGTACACCAGAGTTGCCATTTACAAGTGTATCTGGTGAGTCAGGTGGACATTACAAGTAGTTGCCATTTACATGTGTATCTGGTGAGTCAGGTGGTACACAACGGTTGCCATTTACAAGTGTATCTGGTGAGTCAGGTGGTACACAAGGGTTGCCATTTACAAGTGTATCTGGTAAGTCAGGTGGTACACAAGCGTTGCCATTTACAAGTGTATCTGGGGAGTCACGTGGTACACAAAGGTTGCCATTGACAAGTGCTGGTGAGTCAGGTGGTACACAGAGGTTGCAACTTACATGTGAATCTGGTGAGTCAGGTGGTGCACCAGGGTCGCCATTTGCAAGTGTAACTGGTGAGTCAGGTGGACATTACACGTAGTTGCCATTTACATGTGTATCTTGTGAGTCAGGTGGTACACAAGGGTTGCCATTTACATGTGTATCTGGTGTGTCAGGTGGTACACAACCGTTGCCATTTACAAGTGTATCTGGTGAGTCAGGTGGCACACAAGGTTCGCCATTTACAAGTGTATCTGGTGAGTCAGGTGGTACACAAGGGTTGCCATTCACATGTGTACCTGGTGAGTCAGGTGGTACACAACCGTTGCCATTTACAAGTGTATCTGGTGAGTCAGGTGGACATTACAGGTAGTTGCCATTTACATGCGTATCTGGTGAGTCAGGTGGTACAGAACGGTTGCCATTTACATGTGTATCTGGTGAGTCAGGTGGTACGCAAGGGTTGCCATTTACAAGTGTATTTGGTGAGTCAGGTGGTACACACGGGTTGCCATTTACATGTGTATCTGGTGAGTCCGGTAGACATTACAAAGATTGTCATTTACATGTCTGTCTGGTGTGTCAGGTGGTACACAAGGGTTGCCATTTACGGGTGTATCTGGTCAGTCATGTGGTACACAAATGTTTCCATATACAAGTGTATCTGGTGAGTCAGGTGGACATTACAGGTAGTTGCCACTTACATGTATATCTGGTGAGTAAATTGGTGCACAAGGGTTGCCTTTTACAAGAGTATCTGGTGAGTCAGGTGATACACCAGAGTTGCCATTTACAAGTGTATCTGGTGAGTCAGGTGGACATTACAGGTAGTTGCCATTTACAGGTGTATCTGGTGAGTCAGGTGGTACACAACGGTTGCCATTTACAAGTGTATCTGGTGAGTCAGGTGGTACACAAGGGTTTCCATTTACAAGTGTATCTGGTGAGTCAGGTGGTACACAACGGTTGCCATTTACATGTGTATCTGGTGGGTCAGGTGGACATTACAAGGATTGTCATTTACATGTGTATCTGGTGAGTCAGGTGGTACACAAGGGTTGCCATTTACAAGTGTATCTGGGTAGTCACGTGGTACACAAAGGTTGCCATTTACAAGTGCTGGTGAGTCAGCTGGTACACAGGGGTTGCAACTTACATGTGTATCTGGTGAGTCAGGTAGTGCACCAGGGTCGCCATTTGCAAGTGTATCTGATCAGTCAGGTGGACATTACAGGTAGTTGCCATTTACATGTGTATCTTGTGAGTCAGGTGGTACACAAGGGTTGCCATTTACATATGTATCTGGTGAGTCCGGTGGTACAAAGTGTTGCCTTTTACAAGTGTATCTGGTGAGTCTGGTGGTACTCAAGGATTGTCATTTACATGTGTATCTGGTGAGCCAGGTGGTACACAAGGGTTGCCATTTACATGTGTATCTGGTGAGTCAGGTGGACATTACAAGGATTGTCATTTACATGTGTATCTGGTGTGTCAGGTGGTACACAAGGGTTGCCGTTTACAGGTGCATCTGGCGAGTCATGTGGTACGCAAGGGTTGCCATATACAAGTGTATCTGGTGAGCCAGGTGGTACACAAGGGTTGCCATTTACATGTGTATCTGGTGAGTCAGGTGGACATTACAAGGATTGTCATTTACATGTGTATCTGGTGTGTCAGGTGGTACACAAGGGTTGCCGTTTACAGGTGCATCTGGCGAGTCATGTGGTACGCAAGGGTTGCCATATACAAGTGTATCTGATGAGTCAGGTGGTACACCAGGGTTGCCATTTGCAAGTGTATCTGGTGAGTCAGGTGGTGCACAAGGGTTGCCATTTACATGTGTATCTGTTGAGGCAGGTGGTACCCAAGGGTTGCAATTTACATGTGTATCTGGTGAGTCAGGTGGTATCAAGTGTTGCCATTTACAAGTGTGTCTGGTGAGTCAGGTGGTACACAAGGGTTGCCATTTAAAAGTGTATCTGGTGAGTCAGGTGGTACACAAGGGTTTCCATTTACATGTGTATCTGGTGAGTCAGGTAGACATTACAAGGATTGTCATTTACATGTGTATCTGGTGTGTCAGGTGGTACACAGGGGTTGCCATTTACAGGTGTATCTGGCGAGTCATGTGGTACACAAGGGTTGCCATATACAAGTGTATCTGTGAGTCAGGCGGTACCCAAGAACTGCCATTTACAAGTTTATCTGGTGAGTCATATGGTACACAAGGGTTGCCATATACATGTGTATCTGGTAAGTCAGGTGGTACACAAGGGTTGCCATTTACAAGTGTATCTGGTGAGTCAGGTGGTACATAAGGGTTGTCATTCATATTTGTACCTGGTGAGTCAGGTTGTACACAACGGTTGCCATTTACAAGTGTATCTGGTGAGTCAGGTGGTAAAAATGGTTGCCATTTACCAGTGTATCTGGTGAGTCATGTGGTACACAAGGGTTCCCATTTACAGGTGTATCTGGCGAGTCATGAGGCACCCAAGGGTTGCCATATACAAGTGTATCTGTGAGTCAGGTGGTACACAACGTCTGCCATTTACAAGTGTGTCTGGTGAGTCATATGGTACACAAGGGTTGCCATATACAAGTGTATCTGGTAAGTCAGGTGGTACACAAGGGTTGCCATTAACAAGTGTATCTGGTGAGACAGGTGGTACATAAGGGTTGCCATTCATAAGTGTACCTGGTGAGTCAGGTTGTACACAACGGTTGCCATTTACAAGTGTATCTGGTGAGTCAGGTGTCAAAAATGGCTGCCATTTACCAGTGTATCTGGTGAGTCATGTGGTACACAAGGGTTGCCATTTACAAGTGTATCTTGTGAGTCAGGTGGTACACAAGGGTTGCCATTTACAAGTGTATCTTGTGAGTCAGGTGGTACGCAAGGGTTGCCATTTACATGTGTATCTGGTGAGACAGGTGGTACACAAGGGTTGCCATTTACAACTGTATCTTGTGAGTCAGGTGGTACGCAAGGGCTGCCATTTACATGTGTATCTGGTGAGTCAGGTGGTACACAAGGGTTGCCATTTACAAGTGTATCTGGTGAGTAAGGTGGTACACAAAGGTTGCCATTTACATGTACATCTGGTCAGTCAGGTGGTACACAAGTGTTGCCATTTACATGTGTATCTGCTGAGTCAGGTGGTGCACAAGGGTTGTCATTTACATGTGTATCTGGTGAGTCAGTTGGACATTACAGGTAATTGCCATTTACATGTGTATCTGGTGAGTCAGGTGGTACAAAAGGGTTGCCATTTACATGTGTATCTGGTGTGTAAGGTGGTACACAAGGGTTCCATTTACAAGTGTATCTGGTGAGTCATGTGGTAGACAAGGGTTGTCATTTACATGTGTATCTGGTGAGTCAGGTGGTACACAAGGGTTGCCATTTGCAAGTGTATCTAGTGAGTCAGGTGGTACACAAGGGTTACCATTTACATGTGTATCTGGTGAGTCAGGTGGTACACAAGGGTTGCCATTTACAAGTGTATCTGGCGAGTCAAGTGGTACACAAGGGTTGCCATTCACATGTGTATCTGGTGAGTCCGGTGGTACAAAGTGTTGCCATTTACAAGTGTATCTGGTGAGTCCGGTGGACATTACAGGTAGTTGCCATTTACAGGTGTATCTGGTGAGTCAGGTGGTACACAAGGGTTGCTATTTACATGTGTATCTGGCGAGTCAGGTGGTACAAAGTGTTGCCATTTACAAGTGTATCTGGTGAGTCAGGTGGTACACAAGGGTTGCCATTTACAAGTGTATCTGGTGAGTCAGGTGGTACACAAGGGTTGTCATTTACATGTGTATCTGGTAAGTCAGGTGGACATTACAAGGATTGTCATTTACATGTGTATCTGGTGTGTCAGGTGGTACACAAGGGTTGCCATTTACAGGTGTATCTGGTGAGTCATGTGGTACACAAGGGTTGCCATATACAAGTGTATCTGGTGAGAACAGGTGGTACGCAAGGGCTGCCATTTACAAGCGTATCTGGTGAGTCAGGTGGACATTACAGGTAGTTGCCATTTACAGGTGTATCTGGTGAGTCAGGTGGTACACAAGGGTTGCCATTTACATGTGTATCTGGTGAGTCATGTGGTACACAAGGGTTGCCATATACAAGTGTATCTGGTGAGTACAGGTGGTACACAAGGGCTGCCATTTACAAGTGTATCTGGTGAGTCAGGTGGTACACAAGGGTTGCCATTCACATGTGTACCTGGTGAGTCAGGTGGTACACAACCGTTGCCATTTACAAGTGTGTCTGGTGAGTCAGGTGGTACACAAATTGCGCCATTTACTTGTGTATCCGATGAGTCCGGTGGTACACAAGGGTTGCCATTTACAAGTGTATCTGGTGAGCCAGGTGGACATTACAGGTAGTTGCCATTTACATGTGTATCTGGTGAGTCAGGTGGCACACAAGGGTTGCCATTTACAAGTGTATCTGGCTGAGTTAGGTGGTACACAAGGGTTACCATTTACAAGTGTATCTGGTGAGTCAGGTGGTACACAAGGGTTGTCATTTACATGTGTATCTGGTGAGTCAGGTGGTACACAAGGGTTGCCATTTACACGTGTATCTGGTGAGTCAGGTGGTGCACAAGTGTTGCCATTTACATGCGTATCTGGTGAGTCAGGTGGCACACAAGGGTTGCCATTTACTAGTGTATCTGGCTGAGTCAGGTGGTACACACGGGTTACCATTTACAAGTGTATCTGGTGAGTCAGGTGATACACAAGGGTTGCCATTTACATGTATATCTGGTGAGTCAGGTGGTACACAATCGTTGCCATTTACATGTGTATCCGGTGAGTCAGGTTGTACACAAAGATTGCCATTTTGCAAGTGAATCTGGTGAGTCAGGTGAACATTGCAGGTAGTTGCCATTTACATTTGTATCTGGTGAGTCAGGTGGTACACAAGGGTTACCATTTACATGTGTATCTGGTGAGTCAGGTGGTACACAAGGGTTGCCATTTACTAGTGTATCTGGCGGATTCAGGTGGTACACAAGGGTTACCATTTGCAAGTGTATCTAGTGAGTCAGGTGGTACACAAGGGTTGCCATTTACATGTGTATCTGGTGAGGCAGGTGGTACACAAGGGTTTCCATTTACATGTGTATCTGGGGAGTCAGGTAGACATTACAAGGATTGTCATTTACATGTGTATCTGGTGTGTCAGGTGGAACACAGGGGTTGCCATTTACAGGTGTATCTGGCAAGTCAGGTGGTACACAAGGGTTGCCATATACAAGTGTATCTTGTGGGTCAGGTGGTACGCAAGGGTTGCCATTTACAAGTGTATGTGGTGAGTCAGGTGGTACAAAAGGGTTGCAATTTACAAGTGTATCTGGTGAGTCAGTTGGGGCATTACAGGGGGTTGCCATTTACATGTGTATCTTGTGAGTCAGGTGGTACACAAGGGTTGCCATTTACATGTGTATCTGGTGAGTCAGGTGGTACACAAGGGTTGCCATTTACGAGTGTATCTGGTGAGTAAGGTGGTACACAAGGGTTGAGATTTACATGTATATCTGGTGAGTCAGGTGGTACACAAGTGTTGCCATTTATATGTGTATATGGTGAGTCAGGTGGTACACAAGGGTTGCCATTTACGAGTGTATCTGGTAAGTCAGGTGGTTCACAAGGGTTGCCATTTACAAGTGTATCTGGGGAGTCAGGTGGTACACAAGGGTTACCATTTACAAGTGTATCTGGTGAGTCAGGTGGTACACAAGGGTTGTCATTTACATGTGTATCTTGTGAGTCAGGTGTTACACAAGGGTTGCCATTTACACGTGTATCTGGTGAGTCAGGTGGTGCACAAGGGTTGCCATTTACATGTGTATCTGGTGAGTAAGGTGGTACACAAGGGTTGCCATTTACAAGTGTATCTGGTGAGTCATGTGGTACAGAAGGATTGCCATATACAAGTGTATCTGGTGAGTCAGGTGGTACACAACGGTTGCCATTTACATGTGTATCTGGTGAGTCAGGTGGTACATAAGGGTTGCCATTCATATGTGTACCTGGTGAGTCAGGTTGTACACAAGGGTTGCCATTTACAAGTGTATCTGGTAAGTCAGGTGGTACACAAGGGTTGCCATTTACAAGTGTATCTGGGGAGTCACGTGGTACACAAAGGTTGCCATTGACAAGTGCTGGTGAGTCAGGTGGTACACAGAGGTTGCAACTTACATGTGTATCTGGTGAGTCAGGTGGTGCACCAGGGTCGCCATTTGCAAGTGTAACTGGTGAGTCAGGTGGACATTACACGTAGTTGCCATTTACATGTGTACCTTGTGAGTCAGGTGGTACACAAGGGTTGCCATTTACATGTGTATCTGGTGTGTCAGGTGGTACACAACCGTTGCCATTTACAAGTGTATCTGGTGAGTCAGGTGGCACACAAGGTTTGCCATTTACAAGTGTATCTGGTGAGTCAGGTGGTACACAAGGGTTGCCATTCACATGTGTACCTGGTAAGTCAGGTGGTACACAACCGTTGCCATTTACAAGTGTATCTGGTGAGTCAGGTGGACATTACAGGTAGTTGCCATTTACATGCGTATCTGGTGAGTCAGGTGGTACAGAACGGTTGCCATTTACATGTGTATCTGGTGAGTCAGGTGGTACGCAAGGGTTGCCATTTACAAGTGTATTTGGTGAGTCAGGTGGTACACACGGGTTGCCATTTACATGTATTTCTGGTGAGTCCGGTAGACATTACAAGGATTGTCATTTACATGTGTGTCTGGTGTGTCAGGTGGTACACAAGGGTTGCCATTTACGGGTGTATCTGGTCAGTCATGTGGTACACAAGGGTTGCCATATACAAGTGTATCTGGTGAGTCAGGTGGACATTACAGGTAGTTGCCACTTACATGTATATCTGGTGAGTAAATTGGTGCACAAGGGTTGCCTTTTACAAGAGTATCTGGTGAGTCAGGTGGTACACCAGAGTTGCCATTTACAAGTGTATCTGGTGAGTCAGGTGGACATTACAAGTAGTTGCCATTTACATGTGTATCTGGTGAGTCAGGTGGTACACAACGGTTGCCATTTACAAGTGTATCTGGTGAGTCAGGTGGTACACAAGGGTTGCCATTTACAAGTGTATCTGGTAAGTCAGGTGGTACACAAGGGTTGCCATTTACAAGTGTATCTGGGGAGTCACGTGGTACACAAAGGTTGCCATTGACAAGTGCTGGTGAGTCAGGTGGTACACAGAGGTTGCAACTTACATGTGAATCTGGTGAGTCAGGTGGTGCACCAGGGTCGCCATTTGCAAGTGTAACTGGTGAGTCAGGTGGACATTACACGTAGTTGCCATTTACATGTGTATCTTGTGAGTCAGGTGGTACACAAGGGTTGCCATTTACATGTGTATCTGGTGTGTCAGGTGGTACACAACCGTTGCCATTTACAAGTGTATCTGGTGAGTCAGGTGGCACACAAGGTTCGCCATTTACAAGTGTATCTGGTGAGTCAGGTGGTACACAAGGGTTGCCATTCACATGTGTACCTGGTGAGTCAGGTGGTACACAACCGTTGCCATTTACAAGTGTATCTGGTGAGTCAGGTGGACATTACAGGTAGTTGCCATTTACATGCGTATCTGGTGAGTCAGGTGGTACAGAACGGTTGCCATTTACATGTGTATCTGGTGAGTCAGGTGGTACGCAAGGGTTGCCATTTACAAGTGTATTTGGTGAGTCAGGTGGTACACACGGGTTGCCATTTACATGTGTATCTGGTGAGTCCGGTAGACATTACAAAGATTGTCATTTACATGTCTGTCTGGTGTGTCAGGTGGTACACAAGGGTTGCCATTTACGGGTGTATCTGGTCAGTCATGTGGTACACAAATGTTTCCATATACAAGTGTATCTGGTGAGTCAGGTGGACATTACAGGTAGTTGCCACTTACATGTATATCTGGTGAGTAAATTGGTGCACAAGGGTTGCCTTTTACAAGAGTATCTGGTGAGTCAGGTGATACACCAGAGTTGCCATTTACAAGTGTATCTGGTGAGTCAGGTGGACATTACAGGTAGTTGCCATTTACAGGTGTATCTGGTGAGTCAGGTGGTACACAACGGTTGCCATTTACAAGTGTATCTGGTGAGTCAGGTGGTACACAAGGGTTTCCATTTACAAGTGTATCTGGTGAGTCAGGTGGTACACAACGGTTGCCATTTACATGTGTATCTGGTGGGTCAGGTGGACATTACAAGGATTGTCATTTACATGTGTATCTGGTGAGTCAGGTGGTACACAAGGGTTGCCATTTACAAGTGTATCTGGGTAGTCACGTGGTACACAAAGGTTGCCATTTACAAGTGCTGGTGAGTCAGCTGGTACACAGGGGTTGCAACTTACATGTGTATCTGGTGAGTCAGGTAGTGCACCAGGGTCGCCATTTGCAAGTGTATCTGATCAGTCAGGTGGACATTACAGGTAGTTGCCATTTACATGTGTATCTTGTGAGTCAGGTGGTACACAAGGGTTGCCATTTACATATGTATCTGGTGAGTCCGGTGGTACAAAGTGTTGCCTTTTACAAGTGTATCTGGTGAGTCTGGTGGTACTCAAGGATTGTCATTTACATGTGTATCTGGTGAGCCAGGTGGTACACAAGGGTTGCCATTTACATGTGTATCTGGTGAGTCAGGTGGACATTACAAGGATTGTCATTTACATGTGTATCTGGTGTGTCAGGTGGTACACAAGGGTTGCCGTTTACAGGTGCATCTGGCGAGTCATGTGGTACGCAAGGGTTGCCATATACAAGTGTATCTGGTGAGCCAGGTGGTACACAAGGGTTGCCATTTACATGTGTATCTGGTGAGTCAGGTGGACATTACAAGGATTGTCATTTACATGTGTATCTGGTGTGTCAGGTGGTACACAAGGGTTGCCGTTTACAGGTGCATCTGGCGAGTCATGTGGTACGCAAGGGTTGCCATATACAAGTGTATCTGGTGAGCCAGGTGGTACACAAGGGTTGCCATTTACATGTGTATCTGGTGAGTCAGGTGGACATTACAAGGATTGTCATTTACATGTGTATCTGGTGTGTCAGGTGGTACACAAGGGTTGCCGTTTACAGGTGCATCTGGCGAGTCATGTGGTACGCAAGGGTTGCCATATACAAGTGTATCTGATGAGTCAGGTGGTACACCAGGGTTGCCATTTGCAAGTGTATCTGGTGAGTCAGGTGGTGCACAAGGGTTGCCATTTACATGTGTATCTGTTGAGGCAGGTGGTACCCAAGGGTTGCAATTTACATGTGTATCTGGTGAGTCAGGTGGTATCAAGTGTTGCCATTTACAAGTGTGTCTGGTGAGTCAGGTGGTACACAAGGGTTGCCATTTAAAAGTGTATCTGGTGAGTCAGGTGGTACACAAGGGTTTCCATTTACATGTGTATCTGGTGAGTCAGGTAGACATTACAAGGATTGTCATTTACATGTGTATCTGGTGTGTCAGGTGGTACACAGGGGTTGCCATTTACAGGTGTATCTGGCGAGTCATGTGGTACACAAGGGTTGCCATATACAAGTGTATCTGTGAGTCAGGCGGTACCCAAGAACTGCCATTTACAAGTTTATCTGGTGAGTCATATGGTACACAAGGGTTGCCATATACATGTGTATCTGGTAAGTCAGGTGGTACACAAGTGTTGCCATTTGCAAGTGTATCTGGTGAGTAAGGTGGTACACAAGGGTTGCCATTTACATGTATATCTGGTGAGTCCGGTGGTACACAAGTGTTGCCATTTACATGTGTATATGGTGAGTCAGGTGGTACACAGGGGTTGCCATTTACAAGTGTATCTGGTAAGTCAGGTGGTCCACAAGGGTTGCCATTTACAAGTGTATCTGGGGAGTCACATGGTACACAAAGGTTGCCATTTACAAATGCTGGTGAGTCAGTTGGTACACAAGGATTGTCATTTACATGTGTATCTGGTGAGTCAGGTGGTGCACAAGGGTTGCCATTTACATGTGTATCTTGTGAGTCAGGTGGTACACAAGGGTTGCTATTCACATGTGTACCTGGTGAGTCAGGTGGTACACAACCGTTGCCATTTACAAGCGTATCTGGTGAGTCAGGTGGACATTACAGGTAGTTGCCATTTACATGCGTATTTGGTGAGTCAGGTGGTACACAACGGTTGTCATTTACATGTGTATCTGGTGAGTCAGGTGGTACACAAGGGTTGCCATTTACAAGTGTATCTGATGAGTCAAGTGGTAGACAAGGGTTGCCATTTACAGGTGTATCTGATGAGTCAAGTGGTAGACAAGGGTTGCCATTTACAGGTGTATCGGGTCAGTTATGTGGTACACAAGGGTTGCCATATACAAGTGTATCTGGTGAGTCAGGTGGACATTATAGGTAGTTGCCATTTACAAGTGCCTCTGGTGAGTCAGGTGGTACACAAGGGTTGCCATTTACAAGTGTATCTGGTGAGTCAGGTGGACATTACAGGTAGTTGCCATTCACATGTGTATCTGGTGAGTCAGGTGGTACACAAGGGTTGCCATTTACAAGTGTATCTGGCGGAGTCAGGTGGTACACAAGGGTTACCATTTGCAAGTGTATCTAGTGAGTCAGGTGGTACACAAGGGTTACCATTTACATGTGTATCTGGTGAGTCAGGTGGTACACAAGGGTTGCCATTTACAAGTGTATCTGGCGAGTCAAGTGGTACACAAGGGTTGCCATTCACATGTGTATCTGGTGAGTCCGGTGGTACAAAGTGTTGCCATTTACAGGTGTATCTGGTGAGTCCGGTGGACATTACAGGTAGTTGCCATTTACAGGTGTATCTGGTGAGTCAGGTGGTACACAAGGGTTGCTATTTACATGTGTATCTGGCGAGTCAGGTGGTACAAAGTGTTGCCATTTACAAGTGTATCTGGTGAGTCAGGTGGTACACAAGGGTTGCCATTTACAAGTGTATCTGGTGAGTCAGGTTTTACACAAGGGTTGTCATTTACATGTGTATCTGGTAAGTCAGGTGGACATTACAAGGATTGTCATTTACATGTGTATCTGGTGTGTCAGGTGGTACACAAGGGTTGCCATATACAAGTGTATCTGGTGAGAACAGGTGGTACACAAGGGCTGCCATTTACAAGCGTATCTGGTGAGTCAGGGGGACATTACAGGTAGTTGCCATTTACAGGTGTGTCTGGTGAGTCAGGTGGTACACAAGGGTTGCCATTTACATGTGTATCTGGTGAGTCATGTGGTACACAAGGGTTGCCATATACAAGTGTATCTGGTGAGTATAGGTGGTACACAAGGGCTGCCATTTACAAGTGTATCTGGTGAGTCAGGTGGTACACAAGGGTTGCCATTCACATGTGTACCTGGTGAGTCAGGTGGTACACCACCGTTGCCATTTACAAGTGTGTCTGGTGAGTCAGGTGGTACACAAATTGCGCCATTTACTTGTGTATCCGATGAGTCCGGTGGTACACAAGGGTTGCCATTTACAAGTGTATCTGGTGAGCCAGGTGGACATTACAGGTAGTTGCCATTTACATGTGTATCTGGTGAGTCAGGTGGTACACAAGGGTTGCCATTTACAAGTGTATCTGGCTGAGTTAGGTGGTACACAAGGGTTACCATTTACAAGTGTATCTGGTGAGTCAGGTGGTACACAATGGTTGTCATTTACATGTGTATCTGGTGAGTCAGGTGGTACACAAGGGTTGCCATTTACACGTGTATCTGGTGAGTCAGGTGGTGCACAAGTGTTGCCATTTACATGTGTATCTGGTGAGTCAGGTGGCACACAAGGGTTGCCATTTACTAGTGTATCTGGCAGAGTCAGGTGGTACACACGGGTTACCATTTACAAGTGTATCTGGTGAGTCAGGTGGTACACAAGGGTTGCCATTTACATGTATAGCTGGTGAGTCAGGTGGTACACAATCGTTGTCATTTACATGTGTATCCGGTGAGTCAGGTTGTACACAAAGATTGCCATTTTGCAAGTGAATCTGGTGAGTCAGGTGAACATTGCAGGTAGTTGCCATTTACATTTGTATCTGGTGAGTCAGGTGGTACACAAGGGTTACCATTTACATGTGTATCTGGTGAGTCAGGTGGTACACAAGGGTTGCCATTTACAAGTGTATCTGGCGGAGTCAGGTGGTACACAAGGGTTACCATTTGCAAGTGTATCTAGTGAGTCAGGTGGTACACAAGGGTTACCATTTACATGTGTATCTGGTGAGTCAGGTGGTGCACAAGGGTTGCCATTTACAAGTGTATCTGGTGAGTCAAGTGGTACACAAGGGTTGCCATTCACATGTGTATCTGGTGAGTCAGGTGGTACACCAGGGTTGCCATTTGCAAGTGTATCTGGTGAGTCAGGTGAACATTGCAGGTAGTTGCCATTTACATGTGTTTCTGGTGAGTCAGGTGGTGCACAAGGGTTGCCATTTACATGTGTATCTGGTGAGGCAGGTGGTACACAAGGGTTTCCGTTTACATGTGTATCTGGGGAGTCAGGTAGACATTACAAGGATTGTCATTTACATGTGTATCTGGTGTGTCAGGTGGAACACAGGGGTTACCATTTACAGGTGTATCTGGCAAGTCAGGTGGTACACAAGGGTTGCCATATACAAGTGTATCTTGTGGGTCAGGTGGTACGCAAGGGTTGCCATTTACAAGTGTATGTGGTGAGTCAGGTGGTACAAAAGGGTTGCAATTTACAAGTGTATCTGGTGAGTCAGTTGGGGCATTACAGGGGGTTGCCATTTACATGTGTATCTTGTGAGTCAGGTGGTACACAAGGGTTGCCATTTACATGTGTATCTGGTGAGTCAGGTGGTACACAAGGGTTGCCATTTACGAGTGTATCTGGTGAGTAAGGTGGTACACAAGGGTTGCCATTTACATGTATATCTGGTGAGTCAGGTGGTACACAAGTGTTGCCATTTATATGTGTATATGGTGAGTCAGGTGGTACACAAGGGTTGCCATTTACGAGTGTATCTGGTATGTCAGGTGGTTCACAAGGGTTGCCATTTACAAGTGTATCTGGGGAGTCAGGTGGTACACAAGGGTTACCATTTACAAGTGTATCTGGTGAGTCAGGTGGTACACAAGGGTTGTCATTTACATGTGTATCTTGTGAGTCAGGTGTTACACAAGGGTTGCCATTTACACGTGTATCTGGTGAGTCAGGTGGTGCACAAGGGTTGCCATTTACATGTGTATCTGGTGAGTAAGGTGGTACACAAGGGTTGCCATTTACAAGTGTATCTGGTGAGTCATGTGGTACACAAGGGTTGCGATACACAAGTGTATCTGGTGAGTCAGGTGGTACACAACGGTTGCCATTTACATGTGTATCTGGTGAGTCAGGTGGTACATAAGGGTTGCCATTCATATGTGTACCTGGTGAGTCAGGTTGTACACAAGGGTTGCCATTTACAAGTGTATCTGGTAAGTCAGGTGGTACACAAGGGTTGCCATTTACAAGTGTATCTGGGGAGTCACGTGGTACACAAAGGTTGCCATTGACAAGTGCTGGTGAGTCAGGTGGTACACAGAGGTTGCAACTTACATGTGTATCTGGTGAGTCAGGTGGCACACAAGGTTTGCCATTTACAAGTGTATCTGGTGAGTCAGGTGGTACACAAGGGTTGCCATTCACATGTGTACCTGGTGAGTCAGGTGGTACACAACCGTTGCCATTTGCAAGTGTATCTGGTGAGTCAGGTGGACATTACAGGTAGTTGCCATTTACATGCGTATCTGGTGAGTCAGGTGGTACAGAACGGTTGCCATTTACAAGTGTATCTGGGGAGTCACGTGGTACACAAAGGTTGCCATTGACAAGTGCTGGTGAGTCAGGTGGTACACAGAGGTTGCAACTTACATGTGTATCTGGTGAGTCAGGTGGTGCACCAGGGTCGCCATTTGCAAGTGTAACTGGTGAGTCAGGTGGACATTACACGTAGTTGCCATTTACATGTGTATCTTGTGAGTCAGGTGGTACACAAGGGTTGCCATTCACATGTGTATCTGGTGTGTCAGGTGGTACACAACCGTTGCCATTTACAAGTGTATCTGGTGAGTCAGGTGGCACACAAGGTTCGCCATTTACAAGTGCATCTGGTGAGTCAGGTGGTACACAAGGGTTGCCATTCACATGTGTACCTGGTGAGTCAGGTGGTACACAACCGTTGCCATTTACAAGTGTATCTGGTGAGTCAGGTGGACATTACAGGTAGTTGCCATTTACATGCGTATCTGGTGAGTCAGGTGGTACAGAACGGTTGCCATTTACATGTGTATCTGGTGAGTCAGGTGGTACGCAAGGGTTGCCATTTACAAGTGTATTTGGTGAGTCAGGTGGTACACACGGGTTGCCATTTACATGTGTATCTGGTGAGTCCGGTAGACATTACAAGGATTGTCATTTATATGTCTGTCTGGTGTGTCAGGTGGTACACAAGGGTTGCCATTTACGGGTGTATCTGGTCAGTCATGTGGTACACAAATGTTGCCATATACAAGTGTATCTGGTGAGTCAGGTGGACATTACAGGTAGTTGCCACTTACATGTATATCTGGTGAGTAAATTGGTGCCCAAGGGTTGCCTTTTACAAGAGTATCTGGTGAGTCAGGTGGTACACCAGAGTTGCCATTTACGAGTGTATCTGGTGAGTCAGGTGGACATTACAGGTAGTTGCCATTTACATGTGTATCTGGTGAGTCAGGTGGTACACAACGGTTGCCATTTACAAGTGTATCTGGTGAGTCAGGTGGTACACAAGGGTTTCCATTTACAAGTGTATCTGGTGAGTCAGGTGGTACACAACGGTTGCCATTTACATGTGTATCTGGTGAGTCAGGTGGACATTACAAGGATTGTCATTTACATGTGTATCTGGTGAGTCAGGTGGTACACAAGGGTTGCCATTTACAAGTGTATCTGGGTAGTCACGTGGTACACAAAGGTTGCCATTTACAAGTGCTGGTGAGTCAGCTGGTACACAAGTGTTGCCATTTACATGTGTATATGGTGAGTCAGGTGGTACACAGGGGTTGCCATTTACAAGTGTATCTGGTAAGTCAGGTGGTCCACAAGGGTTGCCATTTACAAGTGTATCTGGGGAGTCACGTGGTACACAAAGGTTGCCATTTACAAATGCTGGTGAGTCAGTTGGTACACAGGGGTTGCAACTTACATGTGTATCTGGTGAGTCAGGTGGTGCACCAGGGTTGCCATTTATATGTGTATCTGGTGAGTCCGGTGGTACAAAGTGTTACCATTTACAAGTGTATCTGGTGAGTCCGGTGGTACACAAGGATTGTCATTTACATGTGTATCTGGTGAGTCAGGTGGTGCACAAGGGTTGCCATTTACATGTGTATCTTGTGAGTCAGGTGGTACACAAGGGTTGCTATTCACATGTGTACCTGGTGAGTCAGGTGGTACACAACCGTTGCCATTTACAAGCGTATCTGGTGAGTCAGGTGGACATTACAGGTAGTTGCCATTTACATGCGTATTTGGTGAGTCAGGTGGTACACAACGGTTGTCATTTACATGTGTATCTGGTGAGTCAGGTGGTACACAAGGGTTGCCATTTACAAGTGTATCTGGTGAGTCAGGTGGTACACAACGGTTGCCATTTACATGTGTATCTGGTGAGTCCGGTAGACATTACAAGGATTGGCATTTACATGTGTGTCTGGTGTGTCAGGTGGTACACAAGGGTTACCATTTACAGGTGTATCTGGTCAGTCATGTGGTACACAAGGGTTGCCATATACAAGTGTGTCTGGTGAGTCAGGTGGACATTACAAGTAGTTGCCATCTACAAGTGCCTCTGGTGAGTCAGGTGGCACACAATGGTTGCCATTTACATGTGTATCTGATGAGTCAAGTGGTAGACAAGGGTTGCCATTTACAGGTGTATCGGGTCAGTCATGTGGTACACAAGGGTTGCCATATACAAGTGTATCTGGTGAGTCAGGTGGACATTATAGGTAGTTGCCATTTACAAGTGCCTCTGGTGAGTCAGGTGGTACACAAGGGTTGCCATTTACAAGTGTATCTGGTGAGTCAGGTGGACATTACAGGTAGTTGCCATTTACATGTGTATCTGGTGAGTCAGGTGGTACACAAGGGTTGCCATTTACAAGTGTATCTGGCGGAGTCAGGTGGTACACAAGGGTTACCATTTGCAAGTGTATCTAGTGAGTCAGGTGGTACACAAGGGTTACCATTTACATGTGTATCTGGTGAGTCAGGTGGTACACAAGGGTTGCCATTTACAAGTGTATCTGGCGAGTCAAGTGGTACACAAGGGTTGCCATTCACATGTGTATCTGGTGAGTCCGGTGGTACAAAGTGTTGCCATTTACAAGTGTATCTGGTGAGTCCGGTGGACATTACAGGTAGTTGCCATTTACAGGTGTATCTGGTGAGTCAGGTGGTACACAAGGGTTGCTATTTACATGTGTATCTGGCGAGTCAGGTGGTACAAAGTGTTGCCATTTACAAGTGTATCTGGTGAGTCAGGTGGTACACAAGGGTTGCCATTTACAAGTGTATCTGGTGAGTCAGGTGGTACACAAGGGTTGTCATTTACATGTGTATCTGGTAAGTCAGGTGGACATTACAAGGATTGTCATTTACATGTGTATCTGGTGTGTCAGGTGGTACACAAGGGTTGCCATTTACAGGTGTATCTGGTGAGTCATGTGGTACACAAGGGTTGCCATATACAAGTGTATCTGGTGAGAACAGGTGGTACGCAAGGGCTGCCATTTACAAGCGTATCTGGTGAGTCAGGTGGACATTACAGGTAGTTGCCATTTACAGGTGTATCTGGTGAGTCAGGTGGTACACAAGGGTTGCCATTTACATGTGTATCTGGTGAGTCATGTGGTACACAAGGGTTGCCATATACAAGTGTATCTGGTGAGTACAGGTGGTACACAAGGGCTGCCATTTACAAGTGTATCTGGTGAGTCAGGTGGTACACAAGGGTTGCCATTCACATGTGTACCTGGTGAGTCAGGTGGTACACAACCGTTGCCATTTACAAGTGTGTCTGGTGAGTCAGGTGGTACACAAATTGCGCCATTTACTTGTGTATCCGATGAGTCCGGTGGTACACAAGGGTTGCCATTTACAAGTGTATCTGGTGAGCCAGGTGGACATTACAGGTAGTTGCCATTTACATGTGTATCTGGTGAGTCAGGTGGCACACAAGGGTTGCCATTTACAAGTGTATCTGGCTGAGTTAGGTGGTACACAAGGGTTACCATTTACAAGTGTATCTGGTGAGTCAGGTGGTACACAAGGGTTGTCATTTACATGTGTATCTGGTGAGTCAGGTGGTACACAAGGGTTGCCATTTACACGTGTATCTGGTGAGTCAGGTGGTGCACAAGTGTTGCCATTTACATGCGTATCTGGTGAGTCAGGTGGCACACAAGGGTTGCCATTTACTAGTGTATCTGGCTGAGTCAGGTGGTACACACGGGTTACCATTTACAAGTGTATCTGGTGAGTCAGGTGATACACAAGGGTTGCCATTTACATGTATATCTGGTGAGTCAGGTGGTACACAATCGTTGCCATTTACATGTGTATCCGGTGAGTCAGGTTGTACACAAAGATTGCCATTTTGCAAGTGAATCTGGTGAGTCAGGTGAACATTGCAGGTAGTTGCCATTTACATTTGTATCTGGTGAGTCAGGTGGTACACAAGGGTTACCATTTACATGTGTATCTGGTGAGTCAGGTGGTACACAAGGGTTGCCATTTACTAGTGTATCTGGCGGATTCAGGTGGTACACAAGGGTTACCATTTGCAAGTGTATCTAGTGAGTCAGGTGGTACACAAGGGTTGCCATTTACATGTGTATCTGGTGAGGCAGGTGGTACACAAGGGTTTCCATTTACATGTGTATCTGGGGAGTCAGGTAGACATTACAAGGATTGTCATTTACATGTGTATCTGGTGTGTCAGGTGGAACACAGGGGTTGCCATTTACAGGTGTATCTGGCAAGTCAGGTGGTACACAAGGGTTGCCATATACAAGTGTATCTTGTGGGTCAGGTGGTACGCAAGGGTTGCCATTTACAAGTGTATGTGGTGAGTCAGGTGGTACAAAAGGGTTGCAATTTACAAGTGTATCTGGTGAGTCAGTTGGGGCATTACAGGGGGTTGCCATTTACATGTGTATCTTGTGAGTCAGGTGGTACACAAGGGTTGCCATTTACATGTGTATCTGGTGAGTCAGGTGGTACACAAGGGTTGCCATTTACGAGTGTATCTGGTGAGTAAGGTGGTACACAAGGGTTGAGATTTACATGTATATCTGGTGAGTCAGGTGGTACACAAGTGTTGCCATTTATATGTGTATATGGTGAGTCAGGTGGTACACAAGGGTTGCCATTTACGAGTGTATCTGGTAAGTCAGGTGGTTCACAAGGGTTGCCATTTACAAGTGTATCTGGGGAGTCAGGTGGTACACAAGGGTTACCATTTACAAGTGTATCTGGTGAGTCAGGTGGTACACAAGGGTTGTCATTTACATGTGTATCTTGTGAGTCAGGTGTTACACAAGGGTTGCCATTTACACGTGTATCTGGTGAGTCAGGTGGTGCACAAGGGTTGCCATTTACATGTGTATCTGGTGAGTAAGGTGGTACACAAGGGTTGCCATTTACAAGTGTATCTGGTGAGTCATGTGGTACAGAAGGATTGCCATATACAAGTGTATCTGGTGAGTCAGGTGGTACACAACGGTTGCCATTTACATGTGTATCTGGTGAGTCAGGTGGTACATAAGGGTTGCCATTCATATGTGTACCTGGTGAGTCAGGTTGTACACAAGGGTTGCCATTTACAAGTGTATCTGGTAAGTCAGGTGGTACACAAGGGTTGCCATTTACAAGTGTATCTGGGGAGTCACGTGGTACACAAAGGTTGCCATTGACAAGTGCTGGTGAGTCAGGTGGTACACAGAGGTTGCAACTTACATGTGTATCTGGTGAGTCAGGTGGTGCACCAGGGTCGCCATTTGCAAGTGTAACTGGTGAGTCAGGTGGACATTACACGTAGTTGCCATTTACATGTGTACCTTGTGAGTCAGGTGGTACACAAGGGTTGCCATTTACATGTGTATCTGGTGTGTCAGGTGGTACACAACCGTTGCCATTTACAAGTGTATCTGGTGAGTCAGGTGGCACACAAGGTTTGCCATTTACAAGTGTATCTGGTGAGTCAGGTGGTACACAAGGGTTGCCATTCACATGTGTACCTGGTAAGTCAGGTGGTACACAACCGTTGCCATTTACAAGTGTATCTGGTGAGTCAGGTGGACATTACAGGTAGTTGCCATTTACATGCGTATCTGGTGAGTCAGGTGGTACAGAACGGTTGCCATTTACATGTGTATCTGGTGAGTCAGGTGGTACGCAAGGGTTGCCATTTACAAGTGTATTTGGTGAGTCAGGTGGTACACACGGGTTGCCATTTACATGTATTTCTGGTGAGTCCGGTAGACATTACAAGGATTGTCATTTACATGTGTGTCTGGTGTGTCAGGTGGTACACAAGGGTTGCCATTTACGGGTGTATCTGGTCAGTCATGTGGTACACAAGGGTTGCCATATACAAGTGTATCTGGTGAGTCAGGTGGACATTACAGGTAGTTGCCACTTACATGTATATCTGGTGAGTAAATTGGTGCACAAGGGTTGCCTTTTACAAGAGTATCTGGTGAGTCAGGTGGTACACCAGAGTTGCCATTTACAAGTGTATCTGGTGAGTCAGGTGGACATTACAAGTAGTTGCCATTTACATGTGTATCTGGTGAGTCAGGTGGTACACAACGGTTGCCATTTACAAGTGTATCTGGTGAGTCAGGTGGTACACAAGGGTTGCCATTTACAAGTGTATCTGGTAAGTCAGGTGGTACACAAGCGTTGCCATTTACAAGTGTATCTGGGGAGTCACGTGGTACACAAAGGTTGCCATTGACAAGTGCTGGTGAGTCAGGTGGTACACAGAGGTTGCAACTTACATGTGAATCTGGTGAGTCAGGTGGTGCACCAGGGTCGCCATTTGCAAGTGTAACTGGTGAGTCAGGTGGACATTACACGTAGTTGCCATTTACATGTGTATCTTGTGAGTCAGGTGGTACACAAGGGTTGCCATTTACATGTGTATCTGGTGTGTCAGGTGGTACACAACCGTTGCCATTTACAAGTGTATCTGGTGAGTCAGGTGGCACACAAGGTTCGCCATTTACAAGTGTATCTGGTGAGTCAGGTGGTACACAAGGGTTGCCATTCACATGTGTACCTGGTGAGTCAGGTGGTACACAACCGTTGCCGTTTACAAGTGTATCTGGTGAGTCAGGTGGACATTACAGGTAGTTGCCATTTACATGCGTATCTGGTGAGTCAGGTGGTACAGAACGGTTGCCATTTACATGTGTATCTGGTGAGTCAGGTGGTACGCAAGGGTTGCCATTTACAAGTGTATTTGGTGAGTCAGGTGGTACACACGGGTTGCCATTTACATGTGTATCTGGTGAGTCCGGTAGACATTACAAAGATTGTCATTTACATGTCTGTCTGGTGTGTCAGGTGGTACACAAGGGTTGCCATTTACGGGTGTATCTGGTCAGTCATGTGGTACACAAATGTTTCCATATACAAGTGTATCTGGTGAGTCAGGTGGACATTACAGGTAGTTGCCACTTACATGTATATCTGGTGAGTAAATTGGTGCACAAGGGTTGCCTTTTACAAGAGTATCTGGTGAGTCAGGTGATACACCAGAGTTGCCATTTACAAGTGTATCTGGTGAGTCAGGTGGACATTACAGGTAGTTGCCATTTACAGGTGTATCTGGTGAGTCAGGTGGTACACAACGGTTGCCATTTACAAGTGTATCTGGTGAGTCAGGTGGTACACAAGGGTTTCCATTTACAAGTGTATCTGGTGAGTCAGGTGGTACACAACGGTTGCCATTTACATGTGTATCTGGTGGGTCAGGTGGACATTACAAGGATTGTCATTTACATGTGTATCTGGTGAGTCAGGTGGTACACAAGGGTTGCCATTTACAAGTGTATCTGGGTAGTCACGTGGTACACAAAGGTTGCCATTTACAAGTGCTGGTGAGTCAGCTGGTACACAGGGGTTGCAACTTACATGTGTATCTGGTGAGTCAGGTAGTGCACCAGGGTCGCCATTTGCAAGTGTATCTGATCAGTCAGGTGGACATTACAGGTAGTTGCCATTTACATGTGTATCTTGTGAGTCAGGTGGTACACAAGGGTTGCCATTTACATATGTATCTGGTGAGTCCGGTGGTACAAAGTGTTGCCTTTTACAAGTGTATCTGGTGAGTCTGGTGGTACTCAAGGATTGTCATTTACATGTGTATCTGGTGAGCCAGGTGGTACACAAGGGTTGCCATTTACATGTGTATCTGGTGAGTCAGGTGGACATTACAAGGATTGTCATTTACATGTGTATCTGGTGTGTCAGGTGGTACACAAGGGTTGCCGTTTACAGGTGCATCTGGCGAGTCATGTGGTACGCAAGGGTTGCCATATACAAGTGTATCTGGTGAGCCAGGTGGTACACAAGGGTTGCCATTTACATGTGTATCTGGTGAGTCAGGTGGACATTACAAGGATTGTCATTTACATGTGTATCTGGTGTGTCAGGTGGTACACAAGGGTTGCCGTTTACAGGTGCATCTGGCGAGTCATGTGGTACGCAAGGGTTGCCATATGCAAGTGTATCTGATGAGTCAGGTGGTACACCAGGGTTGCCATTTGCAAGTGTATCTGGTGAGTCAGGTGGTGCACAAGGGTTGCCATTTACATGTGTATCTGTTGAGGCAGGTGGTACCCAAGGGTTGCAATTTACATGTGTATCTGGTGAGTCAGGTGGTATCAAGTGTTGCCATTTACAAGTGTGTCTGGTGAGTCAGGTGGTACACAAGGGTTGCCATTTAAAAGTGTATCTGGTGAGTCAGGTGGTACACAAGGGTTTCCATTTACATGTGTATCTGGTGAGTCAGGTAGACATTACAAGGATTGTCATTTACATGTGTATCTGGTGTGTCAGGTGGTACACAGGGGTTGCCATTTACAGGTGTATCTGGCGAGTCATGTGGTACACAAGGGTTGCCATATACAAGTGTATCTGTGAGTCAGGCGGTACCCAAGAACTGCCATTTACAAGTTTATCTGGTGAGTCATATGGTACACAAGGGTTGCCATATACATGTGTATCTGGTAAGTCAGGTGGTACACAAGGGTTGCCATTTACAAGTGTATCTGGTGAGTCAGGTGGTACATAAGGGTTGTCATTCATATTTGTACCTGGTGAGTCAGGTTGTACACAACGGTTGCCATTTACAAGTGTATCTGGTGAGTCAGGTGGTAAAAATGGTTGCCATTTACCAGTGTATCTGGTGAGTCATGTGGTACACAAGGGTTCCCATTTACAGGTGTATCTGGCGAGTCATGAGGCACCCAAGGGTTGCCATATACAAGTGTATCTGTGAGTCAGGTGGTACACAACGTCTGCCATTTACAAGTGTGTCTGGTGAGTCATATGGTACACAAGGGTTGCCATATACAAGTGTATCTGGTAAGTCAGGTGGTACACAAGGGTTGCCATTAACAAGTGTATCTGGTGAGACAGGTGGTACATAAGGGTTGCCATTCATAAGTGTACCTGGTGAGTCAGGTTGTACACAACGGTTGCCATTTACAAGTGTATCTGGTGAGTCAGGTGTCAAAAATGGCTGCCATTTACCAGTGTATCTGGTGAGTCATGTGGTACACAAGGGTTGCCATTTACAAGTGTATCTTGTGAGTCAGGTGGTACACAAGGGTTGCCATTTACAAGTGTATCTTGTGAGTCAGGTGGTACGCAAGGGTTGCCATTTACATGTGTATCTGGTGAGACAGGTGGTACACAAGGGTTGCCATTTACAACTGTATCTTGTGAGTCAGGTGGTACGCAAGGGCTGCCATTTACATGTGTATCTGGTGAGTCAGGTGGTACACAAGGGTTGCCATTTACAAGTGTATCTGGTGAGTAAGGTGGTACACAAAGGTTGCCATTTACATGTACATCTGGTCAGTCAGGTGGTACACAAGTGTTGCCATTTACATGTGTATCTGCTGAGTCAGGTGGTGCACAAGGGTTGTCATTTACATGTGTATCTGGTGAGTCAGTTGGACATTACAGGTAATTGCCATTTACATGTGTATCTGGTGAGTCAGGTGGTACAAAAGGGTTGCCATTTACATGTGTATCTGGTGAGTAAGGTGGTACACAAGGGTTCCATTTACAAGTGTATCTGGTGAGTCATGTGGTAGACAAGGGTTGTCATTTACATGTGTATCTGGTGAGTCAGGTGGTACACAAGGGTTGCCATTTGCAAGTGTATCTAGTGAGTCAGGTGGTACACAAGGGTTACCATTTACATGTGTATCTGGTGAGTCAGGTGGTACACAAGGGTTGCCATTTACAAGTGTATCTGGCGAGTCAAGTGGTACACAAGGGTTGCCATTCACATGTGTATCTGGTGAGTCCGGTGGTACAAAGTGTTGCCATTTACAAGTGTATCTGGTGAGTCCGGTGGACATTACAGGTAGTTGCCATTTACAGGTGTATCTGGTGAGTCAGGTGGTACACAAGGGTTGCTATTTACATGTGTATCTGGCGAGTCAGGTGGTACAAAGTGTTGCCATTTACAAGTGTATCTGGTGAGTCAGGTGGTACACAAGGGTTGCCATTTACAAGTGTATCTGGTGAGTCAGGTGGTACACAAGGGTTGTCATTTACATGTGTATCTGGTAAGTCAGGTGGACATTACAAGGATTGTCATTTACATGTGTATCTGGTGTGTCAGGTGGTACACAAGGGTTGCCATTTACAGGTGTATCTGGTGAGTCATGTGGTACACAAGGGTTGCCATATACAAGTGTATCTGGTGAGAACAGGTGGTACGCAAGGGCTGCCATTTACAAGCGTATCTGGTGAGTCAGGTGGACATTACAGGTAGTTGCCATTTACAGGTGTATCTGGTGAGTCAGGTGGTACACAAGGGTTGCCATTTACATGTGTATCTGGTGAGTCATGTGGTACACAAGGGTTGCCATATACAAGTGTATCTGGTGAGTACAGGTGGTACACAAGGGCTGCCATTTACAAGTGTATCTGGTGAGTCAGGTGGTACACAAGGGTTGCCATTCACATGTGTACCTGGTGAGTCAGGTGGTACACAACCGTTGCCATTTACAAGTGTGTCTGGTGAGTCAGGTGGTACACAAATTGCGCCATTTACTTGTGTATCCGATGAGTCCGGTGGTACACAAGGGTTGCCATTTACAAGTGTATCTGGTGAGCCAGGTGGACATTACAGGTAGTTGCCATTTACATGTGTATCTGGTGAGTCAGGTGGCACACAAGGGTTGCCATTTACAAGTGTATCTGGCTGAGTTAGGTGGTACACAAGGGTTACCATTTACAAGTGTATCTGGTGAGTCAGGTGGTACACAAGGGTTGTCATTTACATGTGTATCTGGTGAGTCAGGTGGTACACAAGGGTTGCCATTTACACGTGTATCTGGTGAGTCAGGTGGTGCACAAGTGTTGCCATTTACATGCGTATCTGGTGAGTCAGGTGGCACACAAGGGTTGCCATTTACTAGTGTATCTGGCTGAGTCAGGTGGTACACACGGGTTACCATTTACAAGTGTATCTGGTGAGTCAGGTGATACACAAGGGTTGCCATTTACATGTATATCTGGTGAGTCAGGTGGTACACAATCGTTGCCATTTACATGTGTATCCGGTGAGTCAGGTTGTACACAAAGATTGCCATTTTGCAAGTGAATCTGGTGAGTCAGGTGAACATTGCAGGTAGTTGCCATTTACATTTGTATCTGGTGAGTCAGGTGGTACACAAGGGTTACCATTTACATGTGTATCTGGTGAGTCAGGTGGTACACAAGGGTTGCCATTTACTAGTGTATCTGGCGGATTCAGGTGGTACACAAGGGTTACCATTTGCAAGTGTATCTAGTGAGTCAGGTGGTACACAAGGGTTGCCATTTACATGTGTATCTGGTGAGGCAGGTGGTACACAAGGGTTTCCATTTACATGTGTATCTGGGGAGTCAGGTAGACATTACAAGGATTGTCATTTACATGTGTATCTGGTGTGTCAGGTGGAACACAGGGGTTGCCATTTACAGGTGTATCTGGCAAGTCAGGTGGTACACAAGGGTTGCCATATACAAGTGTATCTTGTGGGTCAGGTGGTACGCAAGGGTTGCCATTTACAAGTGTATGTGGTGAGTCAGGTGGTACAAAAGGGTTGCAATTTACAAGTGTATCTGGTGAGTCAGTTGGGGCATTACAGGGGGTTGCCATTTACATGTGTATCTTGTGAGTCAGGTGGTACACAAGGGTTGCCATTTACATGTGTATCTGGTGAGTCAGGTGGTACACAAGGGTTGCCATTTACGAGTGTATCTGGTGAGTAAGGTGGTACACAAGGGTTGAGATTTACATGTATATCTGGTGAGTCAGGTGGTACACAAGTGTTGCCATTTATATGTGTATATGGTGAGTCAGGTGGTACACAAGGGTTGCCATTTACGAGTGTATCTGGTAAGTCAGGTGGTTCACAAGGGTTGCCATTTACAAGTGTATCTGGGGAGTCAGGTGGTACACAAGGGTTACCATTTACAAGTGTATCTGGTGAGTCAGGTGGTACACAAGGGTTGTCATTTACATGTGTATCTTGTGAGTCAGGTGTTACACAAGGGTTGCCATTTACACGTGTATCTGGTGAGTCAGGTGGTGCACAAGGGTTGCCATTTACATGTGTATCTGGTGAGTAAGGTGGTACACAAGGGTTGCCATTTACAAGTGTATCTGGTGAGTCATGTGGTACAGAAGGATTGCCATATACAAGTGTATCTGGTGAGTCAGGTGGTACACAACGGTTGCCATTTACATGTGTATCTGGTGAGTCAGGTGGTACATAAGGGTTGCCATTCATATGTGTACCTGGTGAGTCAGGTTGTACACAAGGGTTGCCATTTACAAGTGTATCTGGTAAGTCAGGTGGTACACAAGGGTTGCCATTTACAAGTGTATCTGGGGAGTCACGTGGTACACAAAGGTTGCCATTGACAAGTGCTGGTGAGTCAGGTGGTACACAGAGGTTGCAACTTACATGTGTATCTGGTGAGTCAGGTGGTGCACCAGGGTCGCCATTTGCAAGTGTAACTGGTGAGTCAGGTGGACATTACACGTAGTTGCCATTTACATGTGTACCTTGTGAGTCAGGTGGTACACAAGGGTTGCCATTTACATGTGTATCTGGTGTGTCAGGTGGTACACAACCGTTGCCATTTACAAGTGTATCTGGTGAGTCAGGTGGCACACAAGGTTTGCCATTTACAAGTGTATCTGGTGAGTCAGGTGGTACACAAGGGTTGCCATTCACATGTGTACCTGGTAAGTCAGGTGGTACACAACCGTTGCCATTTACAAGTGTATCTGGTGAGTCAGGTGGACATTACAGGTAGTTGCCATTTACATGCGTATCTGGTGAGTCAGGTGGTACAGAACGGTTGCCATTTACATGTGTATCTGGTGAGTCAGGTGGTACGCAAGGGTTGCCATTTACAAGTGTATTTGGTGAGTCAGGTGGTACACACGGGTTGCCATTTACATGTATTTCTGGTGAGTCCGGTAGACATTACAAGGATTGTCATTTACATGTGTGTCTGGTGTGTCAGGTGGTACACAAGGGTTGCCATTTACGGGTGTATCTGGTCAGTCATGTGGTACACAAGGGTTGCCATATACAAGTGTATCTGGTGAGTCAGGTGGACATTACAGGTAGTTGCCACTTACATGTATATCTGGTGAGTAAATTGGTGCACAAGGGTTGCCTTTTACAAGAGTATCTGGTGAGTCAGGTGGTACACCAGAGTTGCCATTTACAAGTGTATCTGGTGAGTCAGGTGGACATTACAAGTAGTTGCCATTTACATGTGTATCTGGTGAGTCAGGTGGTACACAACGGTTGCCATTTACAAGTGTATCTGGTGAGTCAGGTGGTACACAAGGGTTGCCATTTACAAGTGTATCTGGTAAGTCAGGTGGTACACAAGGGTTGCCATTTACAAGTGTATCTGGGGAGTCACGTGGTACACAAAGGTTGCCATTGACAAGTGCTGGTGAGTCAGGTGGTACACAGAGGTTGCAACTTACATGTGAATCTGGTGAGTCAGGTGGTGCACCAGGGTCGCCATTTGCAAGTGTAACTGGTGAGTCAGGTGGACATTACACGTAGTTGCCATTTACATGTGTATCTTGTGAGTCAGGTGGTACACAAGGGTTGCCATTTACATGTGTATCTGGTGTGTCAGGTGGTACACAACCGTTGCCATTTACAAGTGTATCTGGTGAGTCAGGTGGCACACAAGGTTCGCCATTTACAAGTGTATCTGGTGAGTCAGGTGGTACACAAGGGTTGCCATTCACATGTGTACCTGGTGAGTCAGGTGGTACACAACCGTTGCCATTTACAAGTGTATCTGGTGAGTCAGGTGGACATTACAGGTAGTTGCCATTTACATGCGTATCTGGTGAGTCAGGTGGTACAGAACGGTTGCCATTTACATGTGTATCTGGTGAGTCAGGTGGTACGCAAGGGTTGCCATTTACAAGTGTATTTGGTGAGTCAGGTGGTACACACGGGTTGCCATTTACATGTGTATCTGGTGAGTCCGGTAGACATTACAAAGATTGTCATTTACATGTCTGTCTGGTGTGTCAGGTGGTACACAAGGGTTGCCATTTACGGGTGTATCTGGTCAGTCATGTGGTACACAAATGTTTCCATATACAAGTGTATCTGGTGAGTCAGGTGGACATTACAGGTAGTTGCCACTTACATGTATATCTGGTGAGTAAATTGGTGCACAAGGGTTGCCTTTTACAAGAGTATCTGGTGAGTCAGGTGATACACCAGAGTTGCCATTTACAAGTGTATCTGGTGAGTCAGGTGGACATTACAGGTAGTTGCCATTTACAGGTGTATCTGGTGAGTCAGGTGGTACACAACGGTTGCCATTTACAAGTGTATCTGGTGAGTCAGGTGGTACACAAGGGTTTCCATTTACAAGTGTATCTGGTGAGTCAGGTGGTACACAACGGTTGCCATTTACATGTGTATCTGGTGGGTCAGGTGGACATTACAAGGATTGTCATTTACATGTGTATCTGGTGAGTCAGGTGGTACACAAGGGTTGCCATTTACAAGTGTATCTGGGTAGTCACGTGGTACACAAAGGTTGCCATTTACAAGTGCTGGTGAGTCAGCTGGTACACAGGGGTTGCAACTTACATGTGTATCTGGTGAGTCAGGTAGTGCACCAGGGTCGCCATTTGCAAGTGTATCTGATCAGTCAGGTGGACATTACAGGTAGTTGCCATTTACATGTGTATCTTGTGAGTCAGGTGGTACACAAGGGTTGCCATTTACATATGTATCTGGTGAGTCCGGTGGTACAAAGTGTTGCCTTTTACAAGTGTATCTGGTGAGTCTGGTGGTACTCAAGGATTGTCATTTACATGTGTATCTGGTGAGCCAGGTGGTACACAAGGGTTGCCATTTACATGTGTATCTGGTGAGTCAGGTGGACATTACAAGGATTGTCATTTACATGTGTATCTGGTGTGTCAGGTGGTACACAAGGGTTGCCGTTTACAGGTGCATCTGGCGAGTCATGTGGTACGCAAGGGTTGCCATATACAAGTGTATCTGGTGAGCCAGGTGGTACACAAGGGTTGCCATTTACATGTGTATCTGGTGAGTCAGGTGGACATTACAAGGATTGTCATTTACATGTGTATCTGGTGTGTCAGGTGGTACACAAGGGTTGCCGTTTACAGGTGCATCTGGCGAGTCATGTGGTACGCAAGGGTTGCCATATACAAGTGTATCTGGTGAGCCAGGTGGTACACAAGGGTTGCCATTTACATGTGTATCTGGTGAGTCAGGTGGACATTACAAGGATTGTCATTTACATGTGTATCTGGTGTGTCAGGTGGTACACAAGGGTTGCCGTTTACAGGTGCATCTGGCGAGTCATGTGGTACGCAAGGGTTGCCATATACAAGTGTATCTGATGAGTCAGGTGGTACACCAGGGTTGCCATTTGCAAGTGTATCTGGTGAGTCAGGTGGTGCACAAGGGTTGCCATTTACATGTGTATCTGTTGAGGCAGGTGGTACCCAAGGGTTGCAATTTACATGTGTATCTGGTGAGTCAGGTGGTATCAAGTGTTGCCATTTACAAGTGTGTCTGGTGAGTCAGGTGGTACACAAGGGTTGCCATTTAAAAGTGTATCTGGTGAGTCAGGTGGTACACAAGGGTTTCCATTTACATGTGTATCTGGTGAGTCAGGTAGACATTACAAGGATTGTCATTTACATGTGTATCTGGTGTGTCAGGTGGTACACAGGGGTTGCCATTTACAGGTGTATCTGGCGAGTCATGTGGTACACAAGGGTTGCCATATACAAGTGTATCTGTGAGTCAGGCGGTACCCAAGAACTGCCATTTACAAGTTTATCTGGTGAGTCATATGGTACACAAGGGTTGCCATATACATGTGTATCTGGTAAGTCAGGTGGTACACAAGGGTTGCCATTTACAAGTGTATCTGGTGAGTCAGGTGGTACATAAGGGTTGTCATTCATATTTGTACCTGGTGAGTCAGGTTGTACACAACGGTTGCCATTTACAAGTGTATCTGGTGAGTCAGGTGGTAAAAATGGTTGCCATTTACCAGTGTATCTGGTGAGTCATGTGGTACACAAGGGTTCCCATTTACAGGTGTATCTGGCGAGTCATGAGGCACCCAAGGGTTGCCATATACAAGTGTATCTGTGAGTCAGGTGGTACACAACGTCTGCCATTTACAAGTGTGTCTGGTGAGTCATATGGTACACAAGGGTTGCCATATACAAGTGTATCTGGTAAGTCAGGTGGTACACAAGGGTTGCCATTAACAAGTGTATCTGGTGAGACAGGTGGTACATAAGGGTTGCCATTCATAAGTGTACCTGGTGAGTCAGGTTGTACACAACGGTTGCCATTTACAAGTGTATCTGGTGAGTCAGGTGTCAAAAATGGCTGCCATTTACCAGTGTATCTGGTGAGTCATGTGGTACACAAGGGTTGCCATTTACAAGTGTATCTTGTGAGTCAGGTGGTACACAAGGGTTGCCATTTACAAGTGTATCTTGTGAGTCAGGTGGTACGCAAGGGTTGCCATTTACATGTGTATCTGGTGAGACAGGTGGTACACAAGGGTTGCCATTTACAACTGTATCTTGTGAGTCAGGTGGTACGCAAGGGCTGCCATTTACATGTGTATCTGGTGAGTCAGGTGGTACACAAGGGTTGCCATTTACAAGTGTATCTGGTGAGTAAGGTGGTACACAAAGGTTGCCATTTACATGTACATCTGGTCAGTCAGGTGGTACACAAGTGTTGCCATTTACATGTGTATCTGCTGAGTCAGGTGGTGCACAAGGGTTGTCATTTACATGTGTATCTGGTGAGTCAGTTGGACATTACAGGTAATTGCCATTTACATGTGTATCTGGTGAGTCAGGTGGTACAAAAGGGTTGCCATTTACATGTGTATCTGGTGAGTAAGGTGGTACACAAGGGTTCCATTTACAAGTGTATCTGGTGAGTCATGTGGTAGACAAGGGTTGTCATTTACATGTGTATCTGGTGAGTCAGGTGGTACACAAGGGTTGCCATTTACACGTGTATCTGGTGAGTCAGGTGCTGCACAAGGGTTACCATTTACATGTGTATCCGGTGAGTCAGGTTGTACACAAGGGTTGCCATTTACAAGTGTATCTGGTAAGTCAGGTGGTACACAAGGGTTTCCATTTACATGTGTATCTGGTGAGTCAGGTGGTGCACAAGGGTTGCCATTTACATGTGTATCTGTTGAGGCAGGTGGTACCCAAGGGTTGCAATTTACATGTGTATCTGGTGAGTCAGGTGGTATCAAGTGTTGCCATTTACAAGTGTGTCTGGTGAGTCAGGTGGTACACAAGGGTTGCCATTTAAAAGTGTATCTGGTGAGTCAGGTGGTACACAAGGGTTTCCATTTACATGTGTATCTGGTGAGTCAGGTAGACATTACAAGGATTGTCATTTACATGTGTATCTGGTGTGTCAGGTGGTACACAGGGGTTGCCATTTACAGGTGTATCTGGCGAGTCATGTGGTACACAAGGGTTGCCATATACAAGTGTATCTGTGAGTCAGGCGGTACCCAAGAACTGCCATTTACAAGTTTATCTGGTGAGTCATATGGTACACAAGGGTTGCCATATACATGTGTATCTGGTAAGTCAGGTGGTACACAAGGGTTGCCATTTACAAGTGTATCTGGTGAGTCAGGTGGTACATAAGGGTTGTCATTCATATTTGTACCTGGTGAGTCAGGTTGTACACAACGGTTGCCATTTACAAGTGTATCTGGTGAGTCAGGTGGTAAAAATGGTTGCCATTTACCAGTGTATCTGGTGAGTCATGTGGTACACAAGGGTTCCCATTTACAGGTGTATCTGGCGAGTCATGAGGCACCCAAGGGTTGCCATATACAAGTGTATCTGTGAGTCAGGTGGTACACAACGTCTGCCATTTACAAGTGTGTCTGGTGAGTCATATGGTACACAAGGGTTGCCATATACAAGTGTATCTGGTAAGTCAGGTGGTACACAAGGATTGCCATTAACAAGTGTATCTGGTGAGACAGGTGGTACATAAGGGTTGCCATTCATAAGTGTACCTGGTGAGTCAGGTTGTACACAACGGTTGCCATTTACAAGTGTATCTGGTGAGTCAGGTGTCAAAAATGGCTGCCATTTACCAGTGTATCTGGTGAGTCATGTGGTACACAAGGGTTGCCATTTACAAGTGTATCTTGTGAGTCAGGTGGTACACAAGGGTTGCCATTTACAAGTGTATCTTGTGAGTCAGGTGGTACGCAAGGGTTGCCATTTACATGTGTATCTGGTGAGACAGGTGGTACACAAGGGTTGCCATTTACAACTGTATCTTGTGAGTCAGGTGGTACGCAAGGGCTGCCATTTACATGTGTATCTGGTGAGTCAGGTGGTACACAAGGGTTGCCATTTACAAGTGTATCTGGTGAGTAAGGTGGTACACAAAGGTTGCCATTTACATGTACATCTGGTCAGTCAGGTGGTACACAAGTGTTGCCATTTACATGTGTATCTGCTGAGTCAGGTGGTGCACAAGGGTTGTCATTTACATGTGTATCTGGTGAGTCAGTTGGACATTACAGGTAATTGCCATTTACATGTGTATCTGGTGAGTCAGGTGGTACACAAGGGTTGCCATTTACATGTGTATCTGGTGAGTCATATGGTACACAAGTGTTGCCATTTACATGTGTATCTGGTGAGTAAGGTGGTACACAAGGGTTCCATTTACAAGTGTATCTGGTGAGTCATGTGGTAGACAAGGGTTGTCATTTACATGTGTATCTGGTGAGTCAGGTGGTACACAAGGGTTGCCATTTACACGTGTATCTGGTGAGTCAGGTGCTGCACAAGGGTTACCATTTACATGTGTATCCGGTGAGTCAGGTTGTACACAAGGGTTGCCATTTACAAGTGTATCTGGTGAGTCAGGTGGTAAAAATGGTTGCCATTTACCAGTGTATCTGGTGAGTCATGTGGTATCAAGTGTTGCCATTTACAAGTGTGTCTGGTGAGTCAGGTGGTACACAAGGGTTGCCATTTAAAAGTGTATCTGGTGAGTCAGGTGGTACACAAGGGTTTCCATTTACATGTGTATCTGGTGAGTCAGGTAGACATTACAAGGATTGTCATTTACATGTGTATCTGGTGTGTCAGGTGGTACACAGGGGTTGCCATTTACAGGTGTATCTGGCGAGTCATGTGGTACACAAGGGTTGCCATATACAAGTGTATCTGTGAGTCAGGCGGTACCCAAGAACTGCCATTTACAAGTTTATCTGGTGAGTCATATGGTACACAAGGGTTGCCATATACATGTGTATCTGGTAAGTCAGGTGGTACACAAGGGTTGCCATTTACAAGTGTATCTGGTGAGTCAGGTGGTACATAAGGGTTGTCATTCATATTTGTACCTGGTGAGTCAGGTTGTACACAACGGTTGCCATTTACAAGTGTATCTGGTGAGTCAGGTGGTAAAAATGGTTGCCATTTACCAGTGTATCTGGTGAGTCATGTGGTACACAAGGGTTCCCATTTACAGGTGTATCTGGCGAGTCATGAGGCACCCAAGGGTTGCCATATACAAGTGTATCTGTGAGTCAGGTGGTACACAACGTCTGCCATTTACAAGTGTGTCTGGTGAGTCATATGGTACACAAGGGTTGCCATATACAAGTGTATCTGGTAAGTCAGGTGGTACACAAGGATTGCCATTAACAAGTGTATCTGGTGAGACAGGTGGTACATAAGGGTTGCCATTCATAAGTGTACCTGGTGAGTCAGGTTGTACACAACGGTTGCCATTTACAAGTGTATCTGGTGAGTCAGGTGTCAAAAATGGCTGCCATTTACCAGTGTATCTGGTGAGTCATGTGGTACACAAGGGTTGCCATTTACAAGTGTATCTTGTGAGTCAGGTGGTACACAAGGGTTGCCATTTACAAGTGTATCTTGTGAGTCAGGTGGTACGCAAGGGTTGCCATTTACATGTGTATCTGGTGAGACAGGTGGTACACAAGGGTTGCCATTTACAACTGTATCTTGTGAGTCAGGTGGTACGCAAGGGCTGCCATTTACATGTGTATCTGGTGAGTCAGGTGGTACACAAGGGTTGCCATTTACAAGTGTATCTGGTGAGTAAGGTGGTACACAAAGGTTGCCATTTACATGTACATCTGGTCAGTCAGGTGGTACACAAGTGTTGCCATTTACATGTGTATCTGCTGAGTCAGGTGGTGCACAAGGGTTGTCATTTACATGTGTATCTGGTGAGTCAGTTGGACATTACAGGTAATTGCCATTTACATGTGTATCTGGTGAGTCAGGTGGTACACAAGGGTTGCCATTTACATGTGTATCTGGTGAGTCATATGGTACACAAGTGTTGCCATTTACATGTGTATCTGGTGAGTAAGGTGGTACACAAGGGTTCCATTTACAAGTGTATCTGGTGAGTCATGTGGTAGACAAGGGTTGTCATTTACATGTGTATCTGGTGAGTCAGGTGGTACACAAGGGTTGCCATTTACACGTGTATCTGGTGAGTCAGGTGCTGCACAAGGGTTACCATTTACATGTGTATCCGGTGAGTCAGGTTGTACACAAGGGTTGCCATTTACAAGTGTATCTGGTAAGTCAGGTGGTACACAAGGGTTTCCATTTAAATGTGTATCTGGTGAGTCAGGTAGACATTAACAGGATTGTCATTTACATGTGTATCTGGTGTGTCAGGTGGTACACAAGGGTTGCCATTTACAGGTGCATCTGGCGAGTCATGTGGTACGCAAAGGTTGCCATTTACAAGTGTATCTGTGAGTCAGGTGGTACACAAGGGCTGCCATTTTCAAGTGTATCTGGTGAGTCAGGTGGTACACAAGGGTTGCCATATACAAGTGTATCTGGTGAGTCAGGTGGTACACAAGGGTTGCCATTTACAAGTGTATCTGGTGAGTCAGGTGGTACATAAGGGTTGCCATTCATATGTGTACCTGGTGAGTCAGGTTGTACACAACGGTGGCCATTTACAAGTGTATCTGGTGAGTCAGGTGGTCAAAATGGTTGCCATTTACAAGTGTATCTGGTGAGTCAGGTGGTACAAAAGGGTTGCAATTCACAAGTGTATATGGTGAGTCAGGTGGACATTACAGGGGGTTGCCATTTACATATGTGTCTGGTGAGTCCGGTGGTACACAAGTGTTGCCATTTGCAAGTGTATCTGGTGAGTAAGGTGGTACACAAGGGTTTCCATTTACATGTACATCTGGTGAGTCAGGTGGTACACAAGTGTTGCCATTTACATGTGTATATGGTGAGTCAGGTGGTACACAAGGGTTGCCATTTACAAGTGTATCTGGTAAGTCAGGTGGTCCACAAGGGTTGCCATTTACAAGTGTATCTGGGGTGTCACGTGGTACACAAAGGTTGCCATTTACAAATGCTGGTGAGTCAGTTGGTACACAGGGGTTGCAACTTACATGTGTATCTGGTGAGTCAGGTGGTGCACCAGGGTTGCCATTTATATGTGTATCTGGTGTGTCCGGTGGTACAAAGTGTTACCATTTACAAGTGTATCTGGTGAGTCCGGTGGTACACAAGGATTGCCATTTACATGTGTATCTGGTGAGTCAGGTGGTACACAAGGGTTGCCATTTACAAGTGTATCTGGTGAGTAAGGTGGTACACAAAGGTTGCCATTTACATGTACATCTGGTCAGTCAGGTGGTACACAAGTGTTGCCATTTACATGTGTATCTGCTGAGTCAGGTGGTGCACAAGGGTTGTCATTTACATGTGTATCTGGTGAGTCAGTTGGACATTACAGGTAATTGCCATTTACATGTGTATCTGGTGAGTCAGGTGGTACACAAGGGTTGCCATTTACATGTGTATCTGGTGAGTCATATGGTACACAAGTGTTGCCATTTACATGTGTATCTGGTGAGTAAGGTGGTACACAAGGGTTCCATTTACAAGTGTATCTGGTGAGTCATGTGGTAGACAAGGGTTGTCATTTACATGTGTATCTGGTGAGTCAGGTGGTACACAAGGGTTGCCATTTACACGTGTATCTGGTGAGTCAGGTGCTGCACAAGGGTTACCATTTACATGTGTATCCGGTGAGTCAGGTTGTACACAAGGGTTGCCATTTACAAGTGTATCTGGTAAGTCAGGTGGTACACAAGGGTTTCCATTTACATGTGTATCTGGTGAGTCAGGTAGACATTAACAGGATTGTCATTTACATGTGTATCTGGTGTGTCAGGTGGTACACAAGGGTTGCCATTTACAGGTGCATCTGGCGAGTCATGTGGTACGCAAAGGTTGCCATTTACAAGTGTATCTGTGAGTCAGGTGGTACACAAGGGCTGCCATTTTCAAGTGTATCTGGTGAGTCAGGTGGTACACAAGGGTTGCCATATACAAGTGTATCTGGTGAGTCAGGTGGTACACAAGGGTTGCCATTTACAAGTGTATCTGGTGAGTCAGGTGGTACATAAGGGTTGCCATTCATATGTGTACCTGGTGAGTCAGGTTGTACACAACGGTGGCCATTTACAAGTGTATCTGGTGAGTCAGGTGGTCAAAATGGTTGCCATTTACAAGTGTATCTGGTGAGTCAGGTGGTACAAAAGGGTTGCAATTCACAAGTGTATATGGTGAGTCAGGTGGACATTACAGGGGGTTGCCATTTACATATGTATCTGGTGAGTCCGGTGGTACACAAGTGTTGCCATTTGCAAGTGTATCTGGTGAGTAAGGTGGTACACAAGGGTTTCCATTTACATGTACATCTGGTGAGTCAGGTGGTACACAAGTGTTGCCATTTACATGTGTATATGGTGAGTCAGGTGGTACACAAGGGTTGCCATTTACAAGTGTATCTGGTAAGTCAGGTGGTCCACAAGGGTTGCCATTTACAAGTGTATCTGGGGTGTCACGTGGTACACAAAGGTTGCCATTTACAAATGCTGGTGAGTCAGTTGGTACACAGGGGTTGCAACTTACATGTGTATCTGGTGAGTCAGGTGGTGCACCAGGGTTGCCATTTATATGTGTATCTGGTGAGTCCGGTGGTACAAAGTGTTACCATTTACAAGTGTATCTGGTGAGTCCGGTGGTACACAAGGATTGTCATTTACATGTGTATCTGGTGAGTCTGGTGGTGCACAAGGGTTGCCATTTACATGTGTATCTTGTGAGTCAGGTGGTACACAAGGGTTGCCATTCACATGTGTACCTGGTGAGTCAGGTGGTACACAACCGTTGCCATTTACAAGCGTATCTGGTGAGTCAGGTGGTACACAAGGGTTGCCATTTACGGGTGTATCTGGTCAGTCATGTGGTACACAAGGGTTGCCATATACAAGTGTATCTGGTGAGCCAGGTGGACATTACAGGTAGTTGCCACTTACATGTATATCTGGTGAGTAAATTGGTGCACAAGGGTTGCCTTTTACAAGAGTATCTGGTGAGTCAGGTGGTACACCAGAGTTGCCATTTACAAGTGTATCTGGTGAGTCAGGTGGACATTACAAGTAGTTGCCATTTACATGTGTATCTGGTGAGTCAGGTGGTACACAACGGTTGCCATTTACAAGTGTATCTGGTGAGTCAGGTGGTACACAAGGGTTGCCATTTACAAGTGTATCTGGTAAGTCAGGTGGTACACAAGGGTTGCCATTTACAAGTGTATCTGGGGAGTCACGTGGTACACAAAGGTTGCCATTGACAAGTGCTGGTGAGTCAGGTGGTACACAGAGGTTGCAACTTACATGTGAATCTGGTGAGTCAGGTGGTGCACCAGGGTCGCCATTTGCAAGTGTAACTGGTGAGTCAGGTGGACATTACACGTAGTTGCCATTTACATGTGTATCTTGTGAGTCAGGTGGTACACAAGGGTTGCCATTTACATGTGTATCTGGTGTGTCAGGTGGTACACAACCGTTGCCATTTACAAGTGTATCTGGTGAGTCAGGTGGCACACAAGGTTCGCCATTTACAAGTGTATCTGGTGAGTCAGGTGGTACACAAGGGTTGCCATTCACATGTGTACCTGGTGAGTCAGGTGGTACACAACCGTTGCCATTTACAAGTGTATCTGGTGAGTCAGGTGGACATTACAGGTAGTTGCCATTTACATGCGTATCTGGTGAGTCAGGTGGTACAGAACGGTTGCCATTTACATGTGTATCTGGTGAGTCAGGTGGTACGCAAGGGTTGCCATTTACAAGTGTATTTGGTGAGTCAGGTGGTACACACGGGTTGCCATTTACATGTGTATCTGGTGAGTCCGGTAGACATTACAAAGATTGTCATTTACATGTCTGTCTGGTGTGTCAGGTGGTACACAAGGGTTGCCATTTACGGGTGTATCTGGTCAGTCATGTGGTACACAAATGTTTCCATATACAAGTGTATCTGGTGAGTCAGGTGGACATTACAGGTAGTTGCCACTTACATGTATATCTGGTGAGTAAATTGGTGCACAAGGGTTGCCTTTTACAAGAGTATCTGGTGAGTCAGGTGATACACCAGAGTTGCCATTTACAAGTGTATCTGGTGAGTCAGGCGGACATTACAGGTAGTTGCCATTTACAGGTGTATCTGGTGAGTCAGGTGGTACACAACGGTTGCCATTTACAAGTGTATCTGGTGAGTCAGGTGGTACACAAGGGTTTCCATTTACAAGTGTATCTGGTGAGTCAGGTGGTACACAACGGTTGCCATTTACATGTGTATCTGGTGGGTCAGGTGGACATTACAAGGATTGTCATTTACATGTGTATCTGGTGAGTCAGGTGGTACACAAGGGTTGCCATTTACAAGTGTATCTGGGTAGTCACGTGGTACACAAAGGTTGCCATTTACAAGTGCTGGTGAGTCAGCTGGTACACAGGGGTTGCAACTTACATGTGTATCTGGTGAGTCAGGTAGTGCACCAGGGTCGCCATTTGCAAGTGTATCTGATCAGTCAGGTGGACATTACAGGTAGTTGCCATTTACATGTGTATCTTGTGAGTCAGGTGGTACACAAGGGTTGCCATTTACATATGTATCTGGTGAGTCCGGTGGTACAAAGTGTTGCCTTTTACAAGTGTATCTGGTGAGTCTGGTGGTACTCAAGGATTGTCATTTACATGTGTATCTGGTGAGCCAGGTGGTACACAAGGGTTGCCATTTACATGTGTATCTGGTGAGTCAGGTGGACATTACAAGGATTGTCATTTACATGTGTATCTGGTGTGTCAGGTGGTACACAAGGGTTGCCGTTTACAGGTGCATCTGGCGAGTCATGTGGTACGCAAGGGTTGCCATATACAAGTGTATCTGGTGAGCCAGGTGGTACACAAGGGTTGCCATTTACATGTGTATCTGGTGAGTCAGGTGGACATTACAAGGATTGTCATTTACATGTGTATCTGGTGTGTCAGGTGATACACAAGGGTTGCCGTTTACAGGTGCATCTGGCGATTCATGTGGTACGCAAGGGTTGCCATATACAAGTGTATCTGATGAGTCAGGTGGTACACCAGGGTTGCCATTTGCAAGTGTATCTGGTGAGTCAGGTGGTGCACGAGGGTTGCCATTTACATGTGTATCTGTTGAGGCAGGTGGTACCCAAGGGTTGCAATTTACATGTGTATCTGGTGAGTCAGGTGGTATCAAGTGTTGCCATTTACAAGTGTGTCTGGTGAGTCAGGTGGTACACAAGGGTTGCCATTTAAAAGTGTATCTGGTGAGTCAGGTGGTACACAAGGGTTTCCATTTACATGTGTATCTGGTGAGTCAGGTGGACATTACAAGGATTGTCATTTACATGTGTATCTGGTGTGTCAGGTGGTACACAGGGGTTGCCATTTACAGGTGTATCTGGCGAGTCATGTGGTACACAAGGGTTGCCATATACAAGTGTATCTGTGAGTCAGGCGGTACCCAAGAACTGCCATTTACAAGTTTATCTGGTGAGTCATATGGTACACAAGGGTTGCCATATACATGTGTATCTGGTAAGTCAGGTGGTACACAAGGGTTGCCATTTACAAGTGTATCTGGTGAGTCAGGTGGTACATAAGGGTTGTCATTCATATTTGTACCTGGTGAGTCAGGTTGTACACAACGGTTGCCATTTACAAGTGTATCTGGTGAGTCAGGTGGTAAAAATGGTTGCCATTTACCAGTGTATCTGGTGAGTCATGTGGTACACAAGGGTTCCCATTTACAGGTGTATCTGGCGAGTCATGAGGCACCCAAGGGTTGCCATATACAAGTGTATCTGTGAGTCAGGTGGTACACAACGTCTGCCATTTACAAGTGTGTCTGGTGAGTCATATGGTACACAAGGGTTGCCATATACAAGTGTATCTGGTAAGTCAGGTGGTACACAAGGGTTGCCATTAACAAGTGTATCTGGTGAGACAGGTGGTACATAAGGGTTGCCATTCATAAGTGTACCTGGTGAGTCAGGTTGTACACAACGGTTGCCATTTACAAGTGTATCTGGTGAGTCAGGTGTCAAAAATGGCTGCCATTTACCAGTGTATCTGGTGAGTCATGTGGTACACAAGGGTTGCCATTTACAAGTGTATCTTGTGAGTCAGGTGGTACACAAGGGTTGCCATTTACAAGTGTATCTTGTGAGTCAGGTGGTACGCAAGGGTTGCCATTTACATGTGTATCTGGTGAGACAGGTGGTACACAAGGGTTGCCATTTACAACTGTATCTTGTGAGTCAGGTGGTACGCAAGGGCTGCCATTTACCTGTGTATCTGGTGAGTCAGGTGGTACACAAGGGTTGCCATTTACAAGTGTATCTGGTGAGTAAGGTGGTACACAAAGGTTGCCATTTACATGTACATCTGGTCAGTCAGGTGGTACACAAGTGTTGCCATTTACATGTGTATCTGCTGAGTCAGGTGGTGCACAAGGGTTGTCATTTACATGTGTATCTGGTGAGTCAGTTGGACATTACAGGTAATTGCCATTTACATGTGTATCTGGTGAGTCAGGTGGTACACAAGGGTTGCCATTTACATGTGTATCTGGTGAGTCATATGGTACACAAGTGTTGCCATTTACATGTGTATCTGGTGAGTAAGGTGGTACACAAGGGTTCCATTTACAAGTGTATCTGGTGAGTCATGTGGTAGACAAGGGTTGTCATTTACATGTGTATCTGGTGAGTCAGGTGGTACACAAGGGTTGCCATTTACACGTGTATCTGGTGAGTCAGGTGCTGCACAAGGGTTACCATTTACATGTGTATCCGGTGAGTCAGGTTGTACACAAGGGTTGCCATTTACAAGTGTATCTGGTAAGTCAGGTGGTACACAAGGGTTTCCATTTACATGTGTATCTGGTGAGTCAGGTAGACATTAACAGGATTGTCATTTACATGTGTATCTGGTGTGTCAGGTGGTACACAAGGGTTGCCATTTACAGGTGCATCTGGCGAGTCATGTGGTACGCAAAGGTTGCCATTTACAAGTGTATCTGTGAGTCAGGTGGTACACAAGGGCTGCCATTTTCAAGTGTATCTGGTGAGTCAGCTGGTACACAAGGGTTGCCATATACAAGTGTATCTGGTGAGTCAGGTGGTACACAAGGGTTGCCATTTACAAGTGTATCTGGTGAGTCAGGTGGTACATAAGGGTTGCCATTCATATGTGTACCTGGTGAGTCAGGTTGTACACAACGGTGGCCATTTACAAGTGTATCTGGTGAGTCAGGTGGTCAAAATGGTTGCCATTTACAAGTGTATCTGGTGAGTCAGGTGGTACAAAAGGGTTGCAATTCACAAGTGTATATGGTGAGTCAGGTGGACATTACAGGGGGTTGCCATTTACATATGTGTCTGGTGAGTCCGGTGGTACACAAGTGTTGCCATTTGCAAGTGTATCTGGTGAGTAAGGTGGTACACAAGGGTTTCCATTTACATGTACATCTGGTGAGTCAGGTGGTACACAAGTGTTGCCATTTACATGTGTATATGGTGAGTCAGGTGGTACACAAGGGTTGCCATTTACAAGTGTATCTGGTAAGTCAGGTGGTCCACAAGGGTTGCCATTTACAAGTGTATCTGGGGTGTCACGTGGTACACAAAGGTTGCCATTTACAAATGCTGGTGAGTCAGTTGGTATACAGGGGTTGCAACTTACATGTGTATCTGGTGAGTCAGGTGGTGCACCAGGGTTGCCATTTATATGTGTATCTGGTGAGTCCGGTGGTACAAAGTGTTACCATTTACAAGTGTATCTGGTGAGTCCGGTGGTACACAAGGATTGCCATTTACATGTGTATCTGGTGAGTCAGGTGGTACACAAGGGTTGCCATTTACAAGTGTATCTGGTGAGTAAGGTGGTACACAAAGGTTGCCATTTACATGTACATCTGGTCAGTCAGGTGGTACACAAGTGTTGCCATTTACATGTGTATCTGCTGAGTCAGGTGGTGCACAAGGGTTGTCATTTACATGTGTATCTGGTGAGTCAGTTGGACATTACAGGTAATTGCCATTTACATGTGTATCTGGTGAGTCAGGTGGTACACAAGGGTTGCCATTTACATGTGTATCTGGTGAGTCATATGGTACACAAGTGTTGCCATTTACATGTGTATCTGGTGAGTAAGGTGGTACACAAGGGTTCCATTTACAAGTGTATCTGGTGAGTCATGTGGTAGACAAGGGTTGTCATTTACATGTGTATCTGGTGAGTCAGGTGGTACACAAGGGTTGCCATTTACACGTGTATCTGGTGAGTCAGGTGCTGCACAAGGGTTACCATTTACATGTGTATCCGGTGAGTCAGGTTGTACACAAGGGTTGCCATTTACAAGTGTATCTGGTAAGTCAGGTGGTACACAAGGGTTTCCATTTACATGTGTATCTGGTGAGTCAGGTAGACATTAACAGGATTGTCATTTACATGTGTATCTGGTGTGTCAGGTGGTACACAAGGGTTGCCATTTACAGGTGCATCTGGCGAGTCATGTGGTACGCAAAGGTTGCCATTTACAAGTGTATCTGTGAGTCAGGTGGTACACAAGGGCTGCCATTTTCAAGTGTATCTGGTGAGTCAGGTGGTACACAAGGGTTGCCATATACAAGTGTATCTGGTGAGTCAGGTGGTACACAAGGGTTGCCATTTACAAGTGTATCTGGTGAGTCAGGTGGTACATAAGGGTTGCCATTCATATGTGTACCTGGTGAGTCAGGTTGTACACAACGGTGGCCATTTACAAGTGTATCTGGTGAGTCAGGTGGTCAAAATGGTTGCCATTTACAAGTGTATCTGGTGAGTCAGGTGGTACAAAAGGGTTGCAATTCACAAGTGTATATGGTGAGTCAGGTGGACATTACAGGGGGGTGCCATTTACATATGTATCTGGTGAGTCCGGTGGTACACAAGTGTTGCCATTTGCAAGTGTATCTGGTGAGTAAGGTGGTACACAAGGGTTTCCATTTACATGTACATCTGGTGAGTCAGGTGGTACACAAGTGTTGCCATTTACATGTGTATATGGTGAGTCAGGTGGTACACAAGGGTTGCCATTTACAAGTGTATCTGGTAAGTCAGGTGGTCCACAAGGGTTGCCATTTACAAGTGTATCTGGGGTGTCACGTGGTACACAAAGGTTGCCATTTACAAATGCTGGTGAGTCAGTTGGTACACAGGGGTTGCAACTTACATGTGTATCTGGTGAGTCAGGTGGTGCACCAGGGTTGCCATTTATATGTGTATCTGGTGAGTCCGGTGGTACAAAGTGTTACCATTTACAAGTGTATCTGGTGAGTCCGGTGGTACACAAGGATTGTCATTTACATGTGTATCTGGTGAGTCTGGTGGTGCACAAGGGTTGCCATTTACATGTGTATCTTGTGAGTCAGGTGGTACACAAGGGTTGCCATTCACATGTGTACCTGGTGAGTCAGGTGGTACACAACCGTTGCCATTTACAAGCGTATCTGGTGAGTCAGGTGGTACACAAGGGTTGCCATTTACAAGTGTATCTGGTGAGTCAGGTGGACATTACAGGTAGTTGCCATTTACATGTGTATCTGGTGAGTCAGGTGGTACACAAGGGTTGCCATTTACAAGTGTATCTGGTGAGTCAGGTGGACATTACAGGTAGTTGCCATTTACATGTGTATCTGGTGAGTCAGGTGGTACACAAGGGTTGCCATTTACAAGTGTATCTGGCGGAGTCAGGTGGTACACAAGGGTTACCATTTGCAAGTGTATCTAGTGAGTCAGGTGGTACACAAGGGTTACCATTTACATGTGTATCTGGTGAGTCAGGTGGTACACAAGGGTTGCCATTTACAAGTGTATCTGGCGAGTCAAGTGGTACACAAGGGTTGCCATTCACATGTGTATCTGGTGAGTCCGGTGGTACAAAGTGTTGCCATTTACAAGTGTATCTGGTGAGTCCGGTGGACATTACAGGTAGTTGCCATTTACAGGTGTATCTGGTGAGTCAGGTGGTACACAAGGGTTGCTATTTACATGTGTATCTGGTGAGTCAGGTGGTACAAAGTGTTGCCATTTACAAGTGTATCTGGTGAGTCAGGTGGTACACAAGGGTTGCCATTTACAAGTGTATCTGGTGAGTCAGGTGGTACACAAGGGTTGTCATTTACATGTGTATCTGGTAAGTCAGGTGGACATTACAAGGATTGTCATTTACATGTGTATCTGGTGTGTCAGGTGGTACACAAGGGTTGCCATTTACAGGTGTATCTGGTGAGTCATGTGGTACACAAGGGTTGCCATATACAAGTGTATCTGGTGAGAACAGGTGGTACGCAAGGGCTGCCATTTACAAGCGTATCTGGTGAGTCAGGTGGACATTACAGGTAGTTGCCATTTACAGGTGTATCTGGTGAGTCATGTGGTACACAAGGGTTGCCATATACAAGTGTATCTGGTGAGTACAGGTGGTACACAAGGGCTGCCATTTACAAGTGTATCTGGTGAGTCAGGTGGTACACAAGGGTTGCCATTCACATGTGTACCTGGTGAGTCAGGTGGTACACAACCGTTGCCATTTACAAGTGTGTCTGGTGAGTCAGGTGGTACACAAGGGTTGTCATTTACATGTGTATCTGGTAAGTCAGGTGGACATTACAAGGATTGTCATTTACATGTGTATCTGGTGTGTCAGGTGGTACACAAGGGTTGCCATTTACAGGTGTATCTGGTGAGTCATGTGGTACACAAGGGTTGCCATATACAAGTGTATCTGGTGAGAACAGGTGGTACGCAAGGGTTGCCATTTACAAGTGTATCTGGTGAGCCAGGTGGACATTACAGGTAGTTGCCATTTACATGTGTATCTGGTGAGTCATGTGGCACACAAGGGTTGCCATTTACAAGTGTATCTGGCTGAGTTAGGTGGTACACAAGGGTTACCATTTACAAGTGTATCTGGTGAGTCAGGTGGTACACAAGGGTTGTCATTTACATGTGTATCTGGTGAGTCAGGTGGTACACAAGGGTTGCCATTTACACGTGTATCTGGTGAGTCAGGTGGTGCACAAGTGTTGCCATTTACATGTGTATCTGGTGAGTCAGGTGGCACACAAGGGTTGCCATTTACTAGTGTATCTGGCTGAGTCAGGTGGTACACACGGGTTACCATTTACAAGTGTATCTGGTGAGTCAGGTGGTACACAAGGGTTGCCATTTACATGTATATCTGGTGAGTCAGGTGGTACACAATCGTTGCCATTTACATGTGTATCCGGTGAGTCAGGTTGTATACAAAGATTGCCATTTTGCAAGTGAATCTGGTGAGTCAGGTGAACATTGCAGGTAGTTGCCATTTACATTTGTATCTGGTGAGTCAGGTGGTACACAAGGGTTACCATTTACATGTGTATCTGGTGAGTCAGGTGGTACACAAGGGTTGCCATTTACAAGTGTATCTGGCGGAGTCAGGTGGTACACAAGGGTTACCATTTGCAAGTGTATCTAGTGAGTCAGGTGGTACACAAGGGTTACCATTTACATGTGTATCTGGTGAGTCATGTGGTACACAAGGGTTGCCATTTACAAGTGTATCTGGTGAGTCAAGTGGTACACAAGGGTTGCCATTCACATGTGTATCTGGTGAGTCAGGTGGTACACCAGGGTTGCCATTTGCAAGTGTATCTGGTGAGTCAGGTGAACATTGCAGGTAGTTGCCATTTACATGTGTTTCTGGTAAGTCAGGTGGTGCACCAGGGTCGCCATTTGCAAGTGTAACTGGTGAGTCAGGTGGACATTACACGTAGTTGCCATTTACATATGTATCTTGTGAGTCAGGTGGTACACAAGGGTTGCCATTTACATGTGTATCTGGTGTGCCAGGTGGTACACAACCGTTGCCATTTACAAGTGTATCTGGTGAGTCAGGTAGCACACAAGGTTCGCCATTTACAAGTGTATCTGGTGAGTCAGGTGGTACACAAGGGTTGCCATTCACATGTGTACCTGGTGAGTCAGGTGGTACACAACCGTTGCCATTTACAAGTGTATCTGGTGAGTCAGGTGGACATTACAGGTAGTTGCCATTTACATGCGTATCTGGTGAGTCAGGTGGTACAGAACGGTTGCCATTTACATGTGTATCTGGTGAGTCAGGTGGTACGCAAGGGTTGCCATTTACAAGTGTATTTGGTGAGTCAGGTGGTACACACGGGTTGCCATTTACATGTGTATCTGGTGAGTCCGGTAGACATTACAAGGATTGTCATTTACATGTCTGTCTGGTGTGTCAGGTGGTACACAAGGGTTGCCATTTACGGGTGTATCTGGTCAGTCATGTGGTACACAAATGTTTCCATATACAAGTGTATCTGGTGAGTCAGGTGGACATTACAGGTAGTTGCCATTTACATGTATATCTGGTGAGTAAATTGGTGCACAAGGGTTGCCTTTTACAAGAGTATCTGGTGAGTCAGGTGGTACACCAGAGTTGCCATTTACAAGTGTATCTGGTGAGTCAGGTGGACATTACAGGTAGTTGCCATTTACATGTGTATCTGGTGAGTCAGGTGGTACACAAGGGTTGCCATTTACTAGTGTATCTGGCTGAGTCAGGTGGTACACACGGGTTACCATTTACAAGTGTATCTGGTGAGTCAGGTGGTACACAAGGGTTGCCATTCACATGTGTATCCGGTGAGTCAGGTTGTATACAAAGATTGCCATTTTGCAAGTGAATCTGGTGAGTCAGGTGAACATTGCAGGTAGTTGCCATTTACATTTGTATCTGGTGAGTCAGGTGGTACACAAGGGTTACCATTTACATGTGTATCTGGTGAGTCAGGTGGTACACAAGGGTTGCCATTTACAAGTGTATCTGGCGGAGTCAGGTGGTACACAAGGGTTACCATTTGCAAGTGTATCTAGTGAGTCAGGTGGTACACAAGGGTTACCATTTACATGTGTATCTGGTGAGTCAGGTGGTACACAAGGGTTGCCATTTACAAGTGTATCTGGTGAGTCAAGTGGTACACAAGGGTTGCCATTCACATGTGTATCTGGTGAGTCAGGTGGTACACCAGGGTTGCCATTTGCAAGTGTATCTGGTGAGTCAGGTGAACATTGCAGGTAGTTGCCATTTACATGTGTTTCTGGTGAGTCAGGTGGTGCACAAGGGTTGCCATTTACATGTGTATCTGGTGAGGCAGGTGGTACACAAGGGTTTCCATTTACATGTGTATCTGGGGAGTCAGGTAGACATTACAAGGATTGTCATTTACATGTGTATCTGGTGTGTCAGGTGGAACACAGGGGTTGCCATTTACAGGTGTATCTGGCAAGTCAGGTGGTACACAAGGGTTGCCATATACAAGTGTATCTTGTGGGTCAGGTGGTACGCAAGGGTTGCCATTTACAAGTGTATGTGGTGAGTCAGGTGGTACAAAAGGGTTGCAATTTACAAGTGTATCTGGTGAGTCAGTTGGGGCATTACAGGGGGTTGCCATTTACATGTGTATCTTGTGAGTCAGGTGGTACACAAGGGTTGTCATTCACATGTGTACCTGGTGAGTCAGGTGGTACACAACCGTTGCCATTTACAAGTGTATCTGGTGAGTCAGGTGGCACACAAGGTTTGCCATTTACAAGTGTATCTGGTGAGTCAGGTGGTACACAAGGGTTGTCATTCACATGTGTACCTGGTGAGTCAGGTGGTACACAACCGTTGCCATTTACAAGTGTATCTGGTGAGTCAGGTGGACATTACAGGTAGTTGCCATTTACATGCGTATCTGGTGAGTCAGGTGGTACAGAACGGTTGCCATTTACATGTGTATCTGGTGAGTCAGGTGGTACGCAAGGGTTGCCATTTACAAGTGTATTTGGTGAGTCAGGTGGTACACACGGGTTGCCATTTACATGTATTTCTGGTGAGTCCGGTAGACATTACAAGGATTTTCATTTACATGTGTGTCTGGTGTGTCAGGTGGTACACAAGGGTTGCCATTTACGGGTGTATCTGGTCAGTCATGTGGTACACAAGGGTTGCCATATACAAGTGTATCTGGTGAGTCAGGTGGACATTACAGGTAGTTGCCACTTACATGTATATCTGGTGAGTAAATTGGTGCACAAGGGTTGCCTTTTACAAGAGTATCTGGTGAGTCAGGTGGTACACAAGGGTTGCCATTTACAAGTGTATCTGGTAAGTCAGGTGGTACACAAGGGTTGCCATTTACAAGTGTATCTGGGGAGTCACGTGGTACACAAAGGTTGCCATTGACAAGTGCTGGTGAGTCAGGTGGTACACAGAGGTTGCAACTTACATGTGTATCTGGTGAGTCAGGTGGTGCACCAGGGTCGCCATTTGCAAGTGTAACTGGTGAGTCAGGTGGACATTACACGTAGTTGCCATTTACATATGTATCTTGTGAGTCAGGTGGTACACAAGGGTTGCCATTTACATGTGTATCTGGTGTGCCAGGTGGTACACAACCGTTGCCATTTACAAGTGTATCTGGTGAGTCAGGTGGCACACAAGGTTCGCCATTTACAAGTGTATCTGGTGAGTCAGGTGGTACACAAGGGTTGCCATTCACATGTGTACCTGGTGAGTCAGGTGGTACACAACCGTTGCCATTCACAAGTGTATCTGGTGAGTCAGGTGGACATTACAGGTAGTTGCCATTTACATGCGTATCTGGTGAGTCAGGTGGTACAGAACGGTTGCCATTTACATGTGTATCTGGTGAGTCAGGTGGTACGCAAGGGTTGCCATTTACAAGTGTATTTGGTGAGTCAGGTGGTACACACGGGTTGCCATTTACATGTGTATCTGGTGAGTCCGGTAGACATTACAAGGATTGTCATTTACATGTCTGTCTGGTGTGTCAGGTGGTACACAAGGGTTGCCATTTACGGGTGTATCTGGTCAGTCATGTGGTACACAAATGTTTCCATATACAAGTGTATCTGGTGAGTCAGGTGGACATTACAGGTAGTTGCCATTTACATGTATATCTGGTGAGTAAATTGGTGCACAAGGGTTGCCTTTTACAAGAGTATCTGGTGAGTCAGGTGGTACACCAGAGTTGCCATTTACAAGTGTATCTGGTGAGTCAGGTGGACATTACAGGTAGTTGCCATTTACATGTGTATCTGGTGAGTCAGGTGGTACACAACGGTTGCCATTTACAAGTGTATCTGGTGAGTCAGGTGGTACACAAGGGTTTCCATTTACAAGTGTATCTGGTGAGTCAGGTGGTACACGACGGTTGCCATTTACATGTGTATCTGGTGGGTCAGGTGGACATTACAAGGATTGTCATTTACATGTGTATCTGGTGAGTCAGGTGGTACACAAGGGTTGCCATTTACAAGTGTATCTGGGTAGTCACGTGGTACACAAAGGTTGCCATTTACAAGTGCTGGTGAGTCAGCTGGTACACAGGGGTTGCAACTTACATGTTTATCTGGTGAGTCAGGTGGTGCACCAGGGTCGCCATTTGCAAGTGTATCTGATCAGTCAGGTGGACATTACAGGTAGTTGCCATTTACATGTGTATCTTGTGAGTCAGGTGGTACACAAGGGTTGCCATTTACATATGTATCTGGTGAGTCCGGTGGTACAAAGTGTTGCCTTTTACAAGTGTATCTGGTGAGTCTGGTGGTACTCAAGGATTGTCATTTACATGTGTATCTGGTGAGCCAGGTGGTACACAAGGGTTGCCATTTACATGTGTATCTGGTGAGTCAGGTGGACATTACAAGGATTGTCATTTACATGTGTATCTGGTGTGTCAGGTGGTACACAAGGGTTGCCGTTTACAGGTGCATCTGGCGAGTCATGTGGTACGCAAGGGTTGCCATATACAAGTGTATCTGGTGAGCCAGGTGGTACACAAGGGTTGCCATTTACATGTGTATCTGGTGAGTCAGGTGGACATTACAAGGATTGTCATTTACATGTGTATCTGGTGTGTCAGGTGGTACACAAGGGTTGCCGTTTACAGGTGCATCTGGCGATTCATGTGGTACGCAAGGGTTGCCATATACAAGTGTATCTGATGAGTCAGGTGGTACACAAGGATTGCCATTTACAAGTGTATCTGGTGAGTCAGGTGGACATTACAGGTAGTTGCCATTTACATGTGTATCTGTTGAGTCAGGTGGTACACAAGAGTTGCCATTTACATGTGTTTCTGGTGAGTCAGGTGGCACACAAGGGTTGCCATTTACTAGTGTATCTGGCTGAGTTAGGTGGTACACAAGGGTTACCATTTACAAGTGTATCTGGTGAGTCAGGTGGTACACAAGGGTTGCCATTTACATGTATATCTGGTGAGTCAGGTGGAACACAATCGTTGCCATTTACATGTGTATCCGGTGAGTCAGGTTGTACCCAAAGTTTTCCATTTTGCAAGTGTTTCTGGTGAGTCAGCTGGAAATTGCAGGTAGTTGCCATTTACATGTGTATCTGGTCAGTCAGGTGGTACACAAGGGTTGCTATTTACATGTGTATTTGGTGAGTCAGGTGGTACACAAGGGTTGCCATTTACAAGAGTCAGGTGGTACACAAGGGTTACCATTTACAAGTGTATCTGGTGAGTCAGGTGGTACACAAGGGTTACCATTTACATGTGTATCTGGTGAGTCAGGTGGTACACAAGGGTTGCCATTCACATGTGTATCTGGTGAGTCAGGTGGTACACCAGGGTTGCCATTTGCAAGTGTATCTGGTGAGTCAGGTGGTGCACAAGGGTTGCCATTTACATGTGTATCTGTTGAGGCAGGTAGTACCCAAGGGTTGCAATTTACATGTGTATCTGGTGAGTCAAGTGGTATCAAGTGTTGCCATTTACAAGTGTGTCTGGTGAGTCAGGTGGTACACAAGGGTTGCCATTTAAAAGTGTATCTGGTGAGTCAGGTGGTACACAAGGGTTTCCATTTACATGTGTATCTGGTGAGTCAGGTAGACATTACAAGGATTGTCATTTACATGTGTATCTGGTGTGTCAGGTGGTACACAGGGGTTGCCATTTACAGGTGTATCTGGCGAGTCATGTGGTACACAAGGGTTGCCATTTACAAGTGTATCTGGTGAGTCAGGTGGTACATAAGGGTTGTCATTCATATTTGTACCTGGTGAGTCAGGTTGTACACAACGGTTGCCATTTACAAGTGTATCTGGTGAGTCAGGTGGTAAAAATGGTTGCCATTTACCAGTGTATCTGGTGAGTCATGTAGTACACAAGGGTTCCCATTTACAGGTGTATCTGGCGAGCCATGAGGCACCCAAGGGTTGCCATATACAAGTGTATCTGTGAGTCAGGTGGTACACAACGTCTGCCATTTACAAGTGTGTCTGGTGAGTCATATGGTACACAAGGGTTGCCATATACAAGTGTATCTGGTAAGTCAGGTGGTACACAAGGGTTGCCATTAACAAGTGTATCTGGTGAGTCAGGTGGTAAAAATGGCTGCCATTTACAAGTGTATCTTGTGAGTCAGGTGGTACGCAAGGGTTGCCATTTACATGTGTATCTGGTGAGACAGGTGGTACACAAGGGTTGCCATTTACAACTGTATCTTGTGAGTCAGGTGGTACGCAAGGGCTGCCATTTACATGTGTATCTGGTGAGTCAGGTGGTACACAAGGGTTGCCATTTACAAGTGTATCTGGTGAGTAAGGTGGTACACAAGGGTTGCCATTTACATGTACATCTGGTCAGTCAGGTGGTACACAAGTGTTGCCATTTACATGTGTATCTGCTGAGTCAGGTGGTGCACAAGGGTTGTCATTTACATGTGTATCTGGTGAGTCAGTTGGACATTACAGGTAGTTGCCATTTACAAGTGTATCTGGTGAGTCATGTGGTAGACAAGGGTTGTCATTTACATGTGTATCTGGTGAGTCAGGTGGTACACAAGGGTTGCCATTTACACGTGTATCTGGTGAGTCAGGTGCTGCACAAGGGTTACCATTTACATGTGTATCCGGTGAGTCAGGTTGTACACAAGGGTTGCCATTTACAAGTGTATCTGGTAAGTCAGGTGGTACACAAGGGTTTCCATTTACATGTGTATCTGGTGAGTCAGGTAGACATTAACAGGATTGTCATTTACATGTGTATCTGGTGTGTCAGGAGGTACACAAAGGTTGCCATTTACAGGTGCATCTGGTGAGTCAGGTGGTACACAAGGGTTGCCATATACAAGTGTTTCTGGTGAGTCAGGTGGTACACAAGGGTTGCCATTTACAAGTGTATCTGGTGAGTCAGGTGGTACATAAGGGTTGCCATTCATATGTGTACCTGGTGAGTCAGGTTGTACACAACGGTGGCCATTTACAAGTGTATCTGGTGAGTCAGGTGGTCAAAATGGTTGCCATTTACAAGTGTATCTGGTGAGTCAGGTGGTCAAAATGGTTGCCATTTACAAGTGTATCTGGTGAGTCAGGTGGTACAAAAGGGTTGCAATTCACAAGTGTATATGGTGAGTCAGGTGGACATTACAGGGGGTTGCCATTTACATATGTATCTGGTGAGTCCGGTGGTACACAAGTGTTGCCATTTGCAAGTGTATCTGGTGAGTAAGGTGGTACACAAGGGTTTCCATTTACATGTACATCTGGTGAGTCAGGTGGTACACAAGTGTTGCCATTTACATGTGTAGATGGTGAGTCAGGTGGTACACAAGGGTTGCCATTTACAAGTGTATCTGGTAAGTCAGGTGGTCCACAAGGGTTGCCATTTACAAGTGTATCTGGGGAGTCACGTGGTACACAAAGGTTGCCATTTACAAATGCTGGTGAGTCAGTTGGTACACAGGGGTTGCAACTTACATGTGTATCTGGTGAGTCAGGTGGTGCACCAGGGTTGCCATTTATATGTGTATCTGGTGAGTCCGGTGGTACAAAGTGTTACCATTTACAAGTGTATCTGGTGAGTCCGGTGGTACACAAGGATTGTCATTTACATGTGTATCTGGTGAGTCTGGTGGTGCACAAGGGTTGCCATTTACATGTGTATCTTGTGAGTCAGGTGGTACACAAGGGTTGCCATTCACATGTGTACCTGGTGAGTCAGGTGGTACACAACCGTTGCCATTTACAAGCGTATCTGGTGAGTCAGGTGGACATTACAGGTAGTTGCCATTTACGTGTGTATTTGGTGAGTCAGGTGGTACACAACGGTTGCCATTTACATGTGTATCTGGTGAGTCAGGTGGTACACAAGGGTTGCCATTTGCATGTGTATCTGGTGAGTCCGGTAGACATTACAAGGATTGTCATTTACATGTGTGTCTGGTGTGTCAGGTGGTACACAAGGGTTACCATTTACAGGTGTATCTGGTCAGTCATGTGGTACGCAAGGGTTGCCATATACAAGTGTGTCTGGTGAGTCAGGTGGACATTACAAGTAGTTGCCATTTACAAGTGCTTCTGGTGAGTCAGGTGGTACACTAGGGTTGCCATTTACATGTGTATCTGGTGAGACAAGTGGTAGACAAGGGTTGCCATTTACAGGTGTATCGGGTCAGTCATGTGGTACACAAGGGTTGCCATATACAAGTGTATCTGGTGAGTCAGGTGGACATTATAGGTAGTTGCCATTTACAAGTGCCTCTGGTGAGTCAGGTGGTACACAAGGGTTGCCATTTACAAGTGTATCTGGTGAGTCAGGTGGACATTACAGGTAGTTGCCATTTACATGTGTATCTGGTGAGTCAGGTGGTACACAACGGTTGCCATTTACAAGTGTATCTGGCGGAGTCAGGTGGTACACAAGGGTTACCATTTGCAGGTGTATCTAGTGAGTCAGGTGGTACACAAGGGTTACCATTTACATGTGTATCTGGTGAGTCAGGTGGTACACAAGGGTTGCCATTTACAAGTGTATCTGGTGCGTCAAGTGGTACACAAGGGTTGCCATTCACATGTGTATCTGGTGATACCGGTGGTACACAAGTGTTGCCATTTACATGTGTATCTGGTGAGTAAGGTGGTACACAAGGGTTCCATTTACAAGTGTATCTGGTGAGTCATGTGGTACACAAGGGTTGCCATTCACATGTGTATCTGGTGAGTCAGGTGGCACACAAGGGTTGCCATTTACAAGTGTACCTGGCTGAGTTAGGTGGTACACAAGGGTTACCATTTACAAGTGTATCTGGTGAGTCAGGTGGTACACAAGGGTTGTCATTTACATGTGTATCTGGTGAGTCAGGTGGTACACAAGGGTTGCCATTTACACGTGTATCTGGTGAGTCAGGTGGTGCACAAGTGTTGCCATTTACATGTGTATCTGGTGAGTCAGGTGGCACACAAGGGTTGCCATTTACTAGTGTATCTGGCTGAGTCAGGTGGTACACACGGGTTACCATTTACAAGTGTATCTGGTGAGTCAGGTGGTACACAAGGGTTGCCATTTACATGTATATCTGGTGAGTCAGGTGGTACACAATCGTTGCTATTTACATGTGTATCCGGTGAGTCAGGTTGTACACAAAGATTGCCATTTTGCAAGTGAATCTGGTGAGTCAGGTGAACATTGCAGGTAGTTGCCATTTGCATTTGTATCTGGTGAGTCAGGTGGTACACAAGGGTTACCATTTACATGTGTATCTGGTGAGTCAGGTGGTACACAAGGGTTGCCATTTACAAGTGTATCTGGCGGAGTCAGGTGGTACACAAGGGTTACCATTTGCAAGTGTATCTAGTGAGTCAGGTGGTACACAAGGGTTACCATTTACATGTGTATCTGGTGAGTCAGGTGGTACACAAGGGTTGCCATTTACAAGTGTATCTGGTGAGTCAAGTGGTACACAATGGTTGCCATTCACATGTGTATCTGGTGAGTCAGGTGGTACACCAGGGTTGCCATGTGCAAGTGTATCTGGTGAGTCAGGTGAACATTGCAGGTAGTTGCCATTTACATGTGTTTCTGGTGAGTCAGGTGGTGCACAAGGGTTGCCATTTACATGTGTATCTGGCAAGTCAGGTGGTACACAAGGGTTGCCATATACAAGTGTATCTTGTGGGTCAGGTGGTATGCAAGGGTTGCCATTTACAAGTGTATGTGGTGAGTCAGGTGGTACAAAAGGGTTGCAATTTACAAGTGTATCTGGTGAGTCAGTTGGGGCATTACAGGGGGTTGCCATTTACATGTGTATCTTGTGAGTCAGGTGGTACACAACGGTTGCCATTGACAAGTGCTGGTGAGTCAGGTGGTACACAGAGGTTGCAACTTACATGTGTATCTGGTGAGTCAGGTGGTGCACCAGGGTCGCCATTTGCAAGTGTAACTGGTGAGTCAGGTGGACATTACACGTAGTTGCCATTTATATGTGTATCTTGTGAGTCAGGTGGTACACAAGGGTTGCCATTTACATGTGTATCTGGTGTGTCAGGTGGTACACAACCGTTGCCATTTACAAGTGTATCTGGTGAGTCAGGGGGCACACAAGGTTCGCCATTTACAAGTGTATCTGGTGAGTCAGGTGGTACACAAGGGTTGCCATTCACATGTGTACCTGGTGAGTCAGGTGGTACAGAACGGTTGCCATTTACATGTGTATCTGGTGAGTCAGGTGGTACGCAAGGGTTGCCATTTACAAGTGTATTTGGTGAGTCAGGTGGTACACACGGGTTGCCATTTACATGTGTATCTGGTGAGTCCGGTAGACATTACAAGGATTGTCATTTACATGTCTGTCTGGTGTGTCAGGTGGTACACAAGGGTTGCCATTTACGGGTGTATCTGGTCAGTCATGTGGTACACAAATGTTGCCATATACAAGTGTATCTGGTGAGTCAGGTGGACATTACAGGTAGTTGCCACTTACATGTATATCTGGTGAGTAAATTGGTGCACAAGGGTTGCCTTTTACAAGAGTATCTGGTGAGTCAGGTGGTACACCAGAGTTGCCATTTACAAGTGTATCTGGTGAGTCAGGTGGACATTACAGGTAGTTGCCATTTACATGTGTATCTGGTGAGTCAGGTGGTACACAACGGTTGCCATTTACAAGTGTATCTGGTGAGTCAGGTGGTACACAAGGGTTTCCATTTACAAGTGTATCTGGTGAGTCAGGTGGTACACAACGGTTGCCATTTACATGTGTATCTGGTGAGTCAGGTGGACATTACAAGGATTGTCATTTACATGTGTATCTGGTGAGTCAGGTGGTACACAAGGGTTGCCATTTACAAGTATATCTGGGTAGTCACGTGGTACACAAAGGTTGCCATTTACAAGTGCTGGTGAGTCAGCTGGTACACAGGGGTTGCAACTTACATGTGTATCTGGTGAGTCAGGTGGTGCACCAGGGTCGCCATTTGCAAGTGTATCTGATCAGTCAGGTGGACATTACATGTAGTTGCCATTTACATGTGTATCTTGTGAGTCAGGTGGTACACAAGGGTTGCCATTTACATATGTATCTGGTGAGTCCGGTGGTACAAAGTGTTGCCTTTTACAAGTGTATCTGGTGAGTCTGGCGGTACTCAAGGATTGTCATTTACATGTGTATCTGGTGAGCCAGGTGGTACACAAGGGTTGCCATTTACATGTGTATCTGGTGAGTCAGGTGGACATTACAAGGATTGTCATTTACATGTGTATCTGGTGTGTCAGGTGGTACACAAGGGTTGCCGTTTACAGGTGCATCTGGCGAGTCATGTGGTACGCAAGGGTTGCCATATACAAGTGTATCTGGTGAGCCAGGTGGTACACAAGGGTTGCCATTTACATGTGTATCTGGTGAGTCAGGTGGACATTACAAGGATTGTCATTTACATGTGTATCTGGTGTGTCAGGTGGTACACAAGGGTTGCCGTTTACAGGTGCATCTGGCGAGTCATGTGGTACGCAAGGGTTGCCATATACAAGTGTATCTGATGAGTCAGGTGGTACACAAGGATTGCCATTTACAAGTGTATCTGGTGAGTCAGGTGGACATTACAGGTAGTTGCCATTTACATGTGTATCTGTTGAGTCAGGTGGTACACAAGAGTTGCCATTTACATGTGTTTCTGGTGAGTCAGGTGGCACACAAGGGTTGCCATTTACTAGTGTATCTGGCTGAGTTAGGTGGTACACAAGGGTTACCATTTACAAGTGTATCTGGTGAGTCAGGTGGTACACAAGGGTTGCCATTTACATGTATATCTGGTGAGTCAGGTGGAACACAATCGTTGCCATTTACATGTGTATCCGGTGAGTCAGGTTGTACCCAAAGTTTTCCATTTTGCAAGTGTTTCTGATGAGTCAGCTGGAAATTGCAGGTAGTTGCCATTTACATGTGTATCTGGTCAGTCAGGTGGTACACAAGGGTTGCTATTTACATGTGTATTTGGTGAGTCAGGTGGTACACAAGGGTTGCCATTTACAAGAGTCAGGTGGTAAACAAGGGTTACCATTTACAAGTGTATCTGGTGAGTCAGGTGGTACACAAGGGTTGCCATATACAAGTGTGTCTGGTGAGTCAGGTGGACATTACAAGTAGTTGCCATTTACAAGTGCCTCTGGTGAGTCAGGTGGTACACAAGGGTTGCCATTTACATGTGTATCTGGTGAGTCAAGTGGTAGACAAGGGTTGCCATTTACAGGTGTATCGGGTCAGTCATGTGGTACACAAGGGTTGCCATATACAAGTGTATCTGGTGAGTCAGGTGGACATTATAGGTAGTTGCCATTTACAAGTGCCTCTGGTGAGTCAGGTGGTACACAAGGGCTGCCATTTACAAGTGTATCTGGTGAGTCAGGTGGACATTACAGGTAGTTGCCATTTACATGTGTATCTGGTGAGTCAGGTGGTACACAACGGTTGCCGTTTACAAGTGTATCTGGCGGAGTCCGGTGGTACACAAGGGTTACCATTTACATGTGTATCTGGTGAGTCAGGTGGTACACAAGGGTTGCCATTTACAAGTGTATCTGGTGCGTCAAGTGGTACACAAGGGTTGCCATTCACATGTGTATCTGGTGAGTCCGGTGGTACACAAGTGTTGCCATTTACATGTGTATCTGGTGAGTAACGTGGTACACAAGGGTTCCATTTACAAGTGTATCTGGTGAGTCATGTGGTACACAAGGGTTGTCATTCACATGTGTATCTGGTGAGTCAGGTGGTACACCAGGGTTGCCATTTGCAAGTGTATCTGGTGAGTCAGGTGGTGCACAAGGGTTGCCATTTACATGTGTATCTGTTGAGGCAGGTGGTACACAAGGGTTGCAATTTACATGTGTATCTGGTGAGTCAGGTGGTATCAAGTGTTGCCATTTACAAATGTGTCTGGTGAGTCAGGTGGTACACAAGGGTTGCCATTTACAAGTGTATCTGGTGAGTAAGGTGGTACACAAGGGTTGCCATTTACATGTATATCTGGTCAGTCAGGTGGTACTCAAGTGTTGCCATTTACATGTGTATATGGTAAGTCAGGTGGTACACAAGGGTTGCCATTTACAAGTGTGTCTGGGGAGTCACGTGGTACACAAGGGTTGCCATTTACAAGTGTGTCTGGGGAGTCACGTGGTACACAAAGGTTGCCATTTACAAGTGCTGGTGAGTCAGCTGGTACACAGGGGTTGCAACTTACATGTGTATCTAGTGAGTCAGGTGGTACACCAGGGTTGCCATTTGCAAGTGTATCTGGTGAGTCAGGAGGACGTTACAGGTAGTTGCCATTTACATGTGTATCTGGTGAGTCAGGTGGTACACAACCGTTGCCATTTACAAGTGTATCTGGTGAGTCAGGTGGTACACAAGGGTTACCATTTACAAGTGTATCTGGTGAGTCAGGTGGTACACAAGGGTTGTCATTTACATGTGTATCTGGTGAGTCAGTTGGACATTACAGGTAGTTGCCATTTACATGTGTATCTGGTGAGTCAGGTGGTACACAAGGTTTGCCATTTACATGTGTATCTGGTGAGTCATATGGTACACAAGTGTTGCCATTTACATGTGTATCTGGTGAGTAAGGTGGTACACAAGGGTTACCGTTTACAAGTGTATCTGGTGAGTCATGTGGTAGACAAGGGTTGTCATTTACATGTGTATCTGGTGAGTCAGGTGGTACACAAGGGTTGCCATTTACACGTGTATCTGGTGAGTCAGGTGCTGCACAAGGGTTGCCATTTACATGTGTATCCGGTGAGTCAGGTTGTACACAAGGGTTGCCATTTACAAGTGTATCTGGTGAGTCACGTGGACATTACCGGTAGTTGCCAATTACATGTGTATCTGGTGAGTCAGGTGGTACACAAGTGTTGCCATTTAGAAGTGTATCTAGTGAGTCAGGTGGTACACATGGGTTGCCATTTACATGTGTATCTGGTGAGTCAGGTGGACATTACAAGGATTGTCATTTACATGTGTATCTAGTGTGTCAGTTGGTACACAAGGGTTGCCATTTACCGGTGTATCTGGTGAATCATGTGGTACACAAGAGTTGCCATGTACATGTGTATCTGGTGAGTCAGGTGGCACACAAGGGTTGCCATTTACAAGTGTATCTGGCTGAGTCAGGTGGTACACAAGTTTATCATTTACATGTGTATTTGGTGAGTCAGGTTGTACATAAGGGTTGCCATTTACAAGTGTATCTGGTGAGTCATGTGGACATTACCGGTAGTTGCCAATTACATGTGTATCTGGTGAGTCAGGTGGTACACAAGGGTTGCCATTTACAAGTGTATCTAGTGAGTCAGGTGGTACCCAAGGGTTGCCATTTACAAGTGTATCTGGTGAGTCAGGTGGTACAAAAGGGTTGCCATTCACATGTATATCTGGTGAGTCAGGTGGTACACCAGGGTTGCCATTTACATGTGTATCTGGTGAGTCCGGTAGACATTACAAGGATTGTCATTTACATGTGTGTCTGGTGTGTCAGATGGTACACAAGGGTTGCCATATAAAAGTGTATCTTGTGGGTCAGGTGGTACGCAAGGGTGGCCATTTACAAGTGTATCTGGTGAGTCAGGTGGTACAAAAGGGTTGCAATTTACAAGTGTATCTGGTGAGTCAGTTGGGGCATTACAGGGGGTTGCCATTTACATGTGTATCTTGTTGGTCAGGTGGTACACAAGGGTTGCCATTTACATGTGTATCTGGTGAGTCAGGTGGTACACAAGGGTTGCCATTTACAAGTGTATCTGGTGAGTAAGGTGGTACACAAGGGTTGCCATTTACATGTATATCTGGTGAGTCAGGTGGTACACAAGTGTTGCCATTTATATGTGTATATGGTGAGTCAGGTGGTACACAAGGGTTGCCATTTACGAGTGTATCTGGTAAGTCAGGTGGTACACAAGGGTTGCCATTTACAAGTGTATCTGGGGAGTCAGGTGGTACACAAGGGTTACCATTTACAAGTGTATCTGGTGAGTCAGGTGGTACACAAGAGTTGTCATTTACATGTGTATCTGGTGAGTCAGGTGGTACACAAGGGTTGCCATTTACACGTGTATCTGGTGAGTCAGGTGGTAAAAATGCTTGCCATTTACAAGTGTATCTGGTGAGTCAGGTGGTACAAAAGGGTTACAATTTACAAGTGTATATGGTGAGTCAGGTGGTACACAAGGGTTGCCATTTACAAGTGTATCTGGTAAGTCAGGTGGTACACAAGGGTTACCATTTACAAGTGTATCTGGGGAGTCACGTGGTACACAAAGGTTGCCATTGACAAGTGCTGGTGAGTCAGGTGGTACACAGAGGTTGCAACTTACATGTGTATCTGGTGAGTCAGGTGGTGCACCAGGGTCGCCATTTGCAAGTGTAACTGGTGAGTCAGGTGGACATTACACGTAGTTGCCATTTACATGTGTATCTTGTGAGTCAGGTGGTACACAAGGGTTGCCATTTACATGTGTATCTGGTGTGTCAGGTGGTACACAACCGTTGCCATTTACAAGTGTATCTGGTGAGTCAGGTGGCACACAAGGTTTGCCATTTACAAGTGTATCTGACTGAGTCTGATGGTACACAAGGGTTGCCATTTACAGGTGTATCTGGTGAGTTATGTGGTACACAAGGGTTGCGATATACAAGTGTATCTGGTGAGTACAGATGGTACACAAGGGCTGCCATTTACAAGTGTATCTGGTGAGTCAGGTGGTACACAAGGGTTGCCATTCACATGTGTACCTGGTGAGTCAGGTGGTACACAACCGTTGCCATTTACAAGTGTATCTGGTGAGTCAGGTGGACATTACAGGTAGTTGCCATTTACATGCGTATCTGGTGAGTCAGGTGGTACAGAACGGTTGCCATTTACATGTGTATCTGGTGAGTCAGGTGGTACGCAAGGGTTGCCATTTAGAAGTGTATTTGGTGAGTCAGGTGGTACACACGGGTTGCCATTTACATGTGTATCTGGTGAGTCCGGTAGACATTACAAGGATTGTCATTTACATGTGTGTCTGGTGTGTCAGGTGGTACACAAGGGTTGCCATTTACGGGTGTATCTGGTCAGTCATGTGGTACACAAGGGTTGCCATATACAAGTGTATCTGGTGAGTCAGGTGGACATTACAGGTAATTGCCACTTACATGTATATCTGGTGAGTAAATTGGTGCACAAGGGTTGCCTTTTACAAGAGTATCTGGTGAGTCAGGTGGTACACCAGAGTTGCCATTTACAAGTGTATCTGGTGAGTCAGGTGGACATTACAGGTAGTTGCCATTTACATGTGTATCTGGTGAGTCAGGTGGTACAAAACGGTTGCCATTTACAAGTGTATCTGGTGAGTCAGGTGGTACACAAGGGTTGCCATTTACAAGTGTATCTGGTGAGTCAGGTGGTGCACAACGGTTGCCATTTACATGTGTATCTGGTGAGTCAGCTGGACATTACAAGGATTGTCAGTTACATGTGTATCTGGTGAGTCAGGTGGTACACAAGGGTTGCCATTTACAAGTGTATCTGGGGAGTCAGGTGGTACACAAGGGTTGCCATTTACAAGTGTATCTGGTGAGTCAGGTGGTGCACAACGGTTGCCATTTACATGTGTATCTGGTGAGTCAGGTGGACATTACAAGGATTGTCAGTTACATGTGTATCTGGTGAGTCAGGTGGTACACAAGGGTTGCCATTTACAAGTGTATCTGGTGAGTCAGGTGGTGCACAACGGTTGCCATTTACATGTGTATCTGGTGAGTCAGGTGGACATTACAAGGATTGTCAGTTACATGTGTATCTGGTGAGTCAGGTGGTACACAAAGGTTGCCATTTACAAGTGCTGGTGAGCCAGCTGGTACACAGGGGTTGCAACTTACATGTGTATCTGGTGAGTCAGGCGGTGCACCAGGGTCGCCATTTGCAAGTGTATCTGATCAGTCAGGTGGACATTACAGGTAGTTGCCATTTACATGTGTATCTTGTGAGTCAGGTGGTACACAAGGGTTGCCATTTACGTATGTATCTGGTGAGTCCGGTGGTACAAAGTGTTGCCTTTTACAAGTGTATCTGGTGAGTCTGGTGGTACTCAAGGATTGTCATTTACATGTGTATCTGGTGAGCCAGGTGGTACACAAGGGTTGCCATTTACATGTGTATCTGGTGAGTCAGGTGGACATTACAAGGATTGTCATTTACATGTGTATCTGGTGTGTCAGGTGGTACACAAGGGTTGCCGTTTACAGGTGCATCTGGCGAGTCATGTGGTACGCAAGGGTTGCCATAAACAAGTGTATCTGGTGAGCCAGGTGGTACACAAGGGTTGCCATTTACATGTGTATCTGGTGAGTCAGGTGGACATTACAAGGATTGTCATTTACATGTGTATCTGGTGTGTCAGGTGGTACACAAGGGTTGCCGTTTACAGGTGCATCTGGCGAGTCATGTGGTACGCAAGGGTTGCCATATACAAGTGTATCTGATGAGTCAGGTGGTACACAAGGATTGCCATTTACAAGTGTATCTGGTGAGTCAGGTGGACATTACAGGTAGTTGCCATTTACATGTGTATCTGTTGAGTCAGGTGGTGCACAAAAGTTGCCATTTACATGTGTTTCTGGTGAGTCAGGTGGCACACAAGGGTTGCCATTTACTAGTGTATCTGGCTGAGTTACGTGGTACACAAGGGTTACCATTTACAAGTGTATCTGGTGAGTCAGGTGGTACACAAGGGTTGCCATTTACATGTATATCTGGTGAGTCAGGTGGAACACAATCGTTGCCATTTACATGTGTATCCGGTGAGTCAGGTTGTACACAAAGGTTGCCATTTTGCAAGTGTTTCTGGTGAGTCAGCTGGAAATTGCAGGTAGTCGCCATTTACATGTGTATCTGGTGAGTCAGGTGGTACACAAGGGTTGCCATTTACATGTGTATCTAGTGAGTCAGGTGGTACACAAGGGTTGCCATTTACAAGAGTCAGGTGGTACACAAGGGTTACCATTTACAAGTGTATCTGGTGAGTCAGGTGGTACACAAGGGTTACCATTTACATGTTTATCTGGTGAGTCAGGTGGTACACAAGGGTTGCCATTCACATGTGTATCTGGTGAGTCAGGTGGTACACCAGGGTTGCCATTTGCAAGTGTATCTGGTGAGTCATGTGGTACACAAGGGTTCCCATTTACAGGTGTATCTGGCGAGTCATGAGGCACCCAAGGGTTGCCATATACAAGTGTATCTGTGAGTCAGGTGGTACACAACGTCTGCCATTTACAAGTGTGTCTGGTGAGTCATATGGTACACAAGGGTTGCCATATACAAGTGTATCTGGTGAGACAGGTGGTACATAAGGGTTGTCATTCATATGTGTACCTGGTGAGTCAGGTTGTACACAACGGTTGCCATTTACATGTGTATCTGGTGAGTCAGCTGGACATTACAAGGATTGTCAGTTACATGTGTATCTGGTGAGTCAGGTGGTACACAAGGGTTGCCATTTACAAGTGTATCTGGGGAGTCAGGTGGTACACAAGGGTTGCCATTTACAAGTGTATCTGGTGAGTCAGGTGGTGCACAACGGTTGCCATTTACATGTGTATCTGGTGAGTCAGGTGGACATTACAAGGATTGTCAGTTACATGTGTATCTGGTGAGTCAGGTGGTACACAAGGGTTGCCATTTACAAGTGTATCTGGTGAGTCAGGTGGTGCACAACGGTTGCCATTTACATGTGTATCTGGTGAGTCAGGTGGACATTACAAGGATTGTCAGTTACATGTGTATCTGGTGAGTCAGGTGGTACACAAAGGTTGCCATTTACAAGTGCTGGTGAGCCAGCTGGTACACAGGGGTTGCAACTTACATGTGTATCTGGTGAGTCAGGCGGTGCACCAGGGTCGCCATTTGCAAGTGTATCTGATCAGTCAGGTGGACATTACAGGTAGTTGCCATTTACATGTGTATCTTGTGAGTCAGGTGGTACACAAGGGTTGCCATTTACGTATGTATCTGGTGAGTCCGGTGGTACAAAGTGTTGCCTTTTACAAGTGTATCTGGTGAGTCTGGTGGTACTCAAGGATTGTCATTTACATGTGTATCTGGTGAGCCAGGTGGTACACAAGGGTTGCCATTTACATGTGTATCTGGTGAGTCAGGTGGACATTACAAGGATTGTCATTTACATGTGTATCTGGTGTGTCAGGTGGTACACAAGGGTTGCCGTTTACAGGTGCATCTGGCGAGTCATGTGGTACGCAAGGGTTGCCATAAACAAGTGTATCTGGTGAGCCAGGTGGTACACAAGGGTTGCCATTTACATGTGTATCTGGTGAGTCAGGTGGACATTACAAGGATTGTCATTTACATGTGTATCTGGTGTGTCAGGTGGTACACAAGGGTTGCCGTTTACAGGTGCATCTGGCGAGTCATGTGGTACGCAAGGGTTGCCATATACAAGTGTATCTGATGAGTCAGGTGGTACACAAGGATTGCCATTTACAAGTGTATCTGGTGAGTCAGGTGGACATTACAGGTAGTTGCCATTTACATGTGTATCTGTTGAGTCAGGTGGTGCACAAAAGTTGCCATTTACATGTGTTTCTGGTGAGTCAGGTGGCACACAAGGGTTGCCATTTACTAGTGTATCTGGCTGAGTTACGTGGTACACAAGGGTTACCATTTACAAGTGTATCTGGTGAGTCAGGTGGTACACAAGGGTTGCCATTTACATGTATATCTGGTGAGTCAGGTGGAACACAATCGTTGCCATTTACATGTGTATCCGGTGAGTCAGGTTGTACACAAAGGTTGCCATTTTGCAAGTGTTTCTGGTGAGTCAGCTGGAAATTGCAGGTAGTCGCCATTTACATGTGTATCTGGTGAGTCAGGTGGTACACAAGGGTTGCCATTTACATGTGTATCTAGTGAGTCAGGTGGTACACAAGGGTTGCCATTTACAAGAGTCAGGTGGTACACAAGGGTTACCATTTACAAGTGTATCTGGTGAGTCAGGTGGTACACAAGGGTTACCATTTACATATTTATCTGGTGAGTCAGGTGGTACACAAGGGTTGCCATTCACATGTGTATCTGGTGAGTCAGGTGGTACACCAGGGTTGCCATTTGCAAGTGTATCTGGTGAGTCATGTGGTACACAAGGGTTCCCATTTACAGGTGTATCTGGCGAGTCATGAGGCACCCAAGGGTTGCCATATACAAGTGTATCTGTGAGTCAGGTGGTACACAACGTCTGCCATTTACAAGTGTGTCTGGTGAGTCATATGGTACACAAGGGTTGCCATATACAAGTGTATCTGGTGAGACAGGTGGTACATAAGGGTTGCCATTCATATGTGTACCTGGTGAGTCAGGTTGTACACAACGTTTGCCATTTACAAGTGTATCTGGTGAGTCAGGTGGTAAAAATGGCTGTCATTTACCAGTGTATCTGGTGAGTCATGTGGTACACAAGGGTTGCCATTTACAAGTGTATCTTGTGAGTCAGGTGGTACACAAGGGTTGCCATTTACAAGTGTATCTTGTGAGTCAGGTGGTACGCAAGGGTTGCCATTTACATGTGTATCTGGTGAGACAGGTGGTACACAAGGGTTGCCATTTACAACTGTATCTTGTGAGTCAGGTGGTACGCAAGGGCTGCCATTTACATGTGTATCTGGTGAGTCAGGTGGTACACAAGGGTTGCCATTTACAGGTGTATCTGGTGAGTAAGGTGGTACACAAGGGTTGCCATTTACATGTATATCTGGTCAGTCAGGTGGTACACAAGTGTTGCCATTTACATGTGTATCTGCTGAGTCAGGTGGTGCACAAGGGTTGTCATTTACATGTGTATCTGGTGAGTCAGTTGGACATTACAGGTAGTTGCCATTTACATGTGTATCTGGTGAGTCAGGTGGTACACAAGGGTTGCCATTTACATGTGTATCTGGTGAGTCAGGTAGACATTAACAGGATTGTCATTTACATGTGTATCTGGTGTGTCAGGTGGTACACAAGGGTTGCCATTTACAGGTGCATCTGGCGAGTCATGTGGTACGCAAAGGTTGCCATTTACAAGTGTATCTGTGAGTCAGGTGGTACACAAGGGCTGCCATTTTCAAGTGTATCTGGTGAGTCAGGTGGTACACAAGGGTTGCCATATACAAGTGTATCTGGTGAGTCAGGTGGTACACAAGGGTTGCCATTTACAAGTGTATCTGGTGAGTCAGGTGGTACATAAGGGTTGCCATTCATATGTGTACCTGGTGAGTCAGGTTGTACACAACGGTGGCCATTTACAAGTGTATCTGGTGAGTCAGGTGGTCAAAATGGTTGCCATTTACAAGTGTATCTGGTGAGTCAGGTGGTACAAAAGGGTTGCAATTCACAAGTGTATATGGTGAGTCAGGTGGACATTACAGGGGGTTGCCATTTACATATGTATCTGGTGAGTCCGGTGGTACACAAGTGTTGCCATTTGCAAGTGTATCTGGTGAGTAAGGTGGTACACAAGGGTTTCCATTTACATGTACATCTGGTGAGTCAGGTGGTACACAAGTGTTGCCATTTACATGTGTATATGGTGAGTCAGGTGGTACACAAGGGTTGCCATTTACAAGTGTATCTGGTAAGTCAGGTGGTCCACAAGGGTTGCCATTTACAAGTGTATCTGGGGAGTCACGTGGTACACAAAGGTTTCCATTTACAAATGCTGGTGAGTCAGTTGGTACACAGGGGTTGCAACTTACATGTGTATCTGGTGAGTCAGGTGGTGCACCAGGGTTGCCATTTACAAGTGTATCTGGTGAGTCCGGTGGTACACAAGGATTGTCATTTACATGTGTATCTGGTGAGTCTGGTGGTGCACAAGGGTTGCCATTTACATGTGTATCTTGTGAGTCAGGTGGTACACAAGGGTTGCCATTCACATGTGTACCTGGTGAGTCAGGTGGTACACAACCGTTGCCATTTACAAGCGTATCTGGTGAGTCAGGTGGACATTACAGGTAGTTGCCATTTACATGTGTATTTGGTGAGTCAGGTGGTACACAACGGTTGCCATTTACATGTGTATCTGGTGAGTCAGGTGGTACACAAGGGTTGCCATTTGCATGTGTATCTGGTGAGTCCGGTAGACATTACAAGGATTGTCATTTACATGTGTGTCTGGTGTGTCAGGTGGTACACAAGGGTTACCATTTACAGGTGTATCTGGTCAGTCATGTGGTACACAAGGGTTGCCATATACAAGTGTGTCTGGTGAGTCAGGTGGACATTACAAGTAGTTGCCATTTACAAGTGCCTCTGGTGAGTCAGGTGGTACACTAGGGTTGCCATTTACATGTGTATCTGGTGAGTCAAGTGGTAGACAAGGGTTGCCATTTACAGGTGTATCGGGTCAGTCATGTGGTACACAAGGGTTGCCATATACAAGTGTATCTGGTGAGTCAGGTGGACATTATAGGTAGTTGCCATTTACAAGTGCCTCTGGTGAGTCAGGTGGTACACAAGGGTTGCCATTTACAAGTGTATCTGGTGAGTCAGGTGGACATTACAGGTAGTTGCCATTTACATGTGTATCTGGTGAGTCAGGTGGTACACAACGGTTGCCATTTACAAGTGTATCTGGCGGAGTCAGGTGGTACACAAGGGTTACCATTTGCAGGTGTATCTAGTGAGTCAGGTGGTACACAAGGGTTGCCATTTACAAGTGTATCTGGTGCGTCAAGTGGTACACAAGGGTTGCCATTCACATGTGTATCTGGTGAGTCCGGTGGTATACAAGTGTTGCTATTTACATGTGTATCTGGTGAGTAAGGTGGTACACAAGGGTCCCATTTACAAGTGTATCTGGTGAGTCATGTGGTACACAAGGGTTGCCATTCACATGTGTATCTGGTGAGTCAGGTGGTACACCAGGGTTGCCATTTGCAAGTGTATCTGGTGAGTCAGGTGGTGCACAAGGGTTGCCATTTACATGTGTATCTGTTGAGGCAGGTGGTACACAAGGGTTGCAATTTACATGTGTATCTGGTGAGTCAGGTGGTATCAAGTGTTGCCATTTACAAATGTGTCTGGTGAGTCAGGTGGTACACAAGGGTTGCCATTTACATGTGTATCTGATGAATCAAGTGGTAGACAAGGGTTGCCATTTACAGGTGTATCGGGTCAGTCATGTGGTACAAAAGGGTTGCCATATACAAGTGTATCTGGTGAGTCAGGTGGACATTATAGGTAGTTGCCATTTACAAGTGCCTCTGGTGAGTCAGGTGGTACACAAGGGTTGCCATTTACAAGTGTATCTGGTGAGTCAGGTGGACATTACAGGTAGTTGCCATTTACATGTGTATCTGGTGAGTCAGGTGGTACACAAGGGTTGCCATTTACAAGTGTATCTGGTGAGTCAGGTGGTACATAAGGGTTGCCATTCATATGTGTACCTGGTGAGTCAGGTTGTACACAACGGTGGCCATTTACAAGTGTATCTGGTGAGTCAGGTGGTCAAAATGGTTGCCATTTACAAGTGTATCTGGTGAGTCAGGTGGTACAAAAGGGTTGCAATTCACAAGTGTATATGGTGAGTCAGGTGGACATTACAGGGGGTTGCCATTTACATATGTATCTGGTGAGTCCGGTGGTACACAAGTGTTGCCATTTGCAAGTGTATCTGGTGAGTAAGGTGGTACACAAGGGTTTCCATTTACATGTACATCTGGTGAGTCAGGTGGTACACAAGTGTTGCCATTTACATGTGTATATGGTGAGTCAGGTGGTACACAAAGGTTGCCATTTACAAGTGTATCTGGTAAGTCAGGTGGTCCACAAGGGTTGCCATTTACAAGTGTATCTGGGGAGTCACGTGGTACACAAAGGTTTCCATTTACAAATGCTGGTGAGTCAGTTGGTACACAGGGGTTGCAACTTACATGTGTATCTGGTGAGTCAGGTGGTGCACCAGGGTTGCCATTTACAAGTGTATCTGGTGAGTCCGGTGGTACACAAGGATTGTCATTTACATGTGTATCTGGTGAGTCTGGTGGTGCACAAGGGTTGCCATGTACATGTGTATCTTGTGAGTCAGGTGGTACACAAGGGTTGCCATTCACATGTGTACCTGGTGAGTCAGGTGGTACACAACCGTTGCCATTTACAAGCGTATCTGGTGAGTCAGGTGGACATTACAGGTAGTTGCCATTTACATGTGTATTTGGTGAGTCAGGTGGTACACAACGGTTGCCATTTACATGTGTATCTGGTGAGTCAGGTGGTACACAAGGGTTGCCATTTGCATGTGTATCTGGTGAGTCCGGTAGACATTACAAGGATTGTCATTTACATGTGTGTCTGGTGTGTCAGGTGGTACACAAGGGTTACCATTTACAGGTGTATCTGGTCAGTCATGTGGTACACAAGGGTTGCCATATACAAGTGTGTCTGGTGAGTCAGGTGGACATTACAAGTAGTTGCCATTTACAAGTGCCTCTGGTGAGTCAGGTGGTACACTAGGGTTGCCATTTACATGTGTATCTGGTGAGTCAAGTGGTAGACAAGGGTTGCCATTTACAGGTGTATCGGGTCAGTCATGTGGTACACAAGGGTTGCCATATACAAGTGTATCTGGTGAGTCAGGTGGACATTATAGGTAGTTGCCATTTACAAGTGCCTCTGGTGAGTCAGGTGGTACACAAGGGTTGCCATTTACAAGTGTATCTGGTGAGTCAGGTGGACATTACAGGTAGTTGCCATTTACATGTGTATCTGGTGAGTCAGGTGGTACACAACGGTTGCCATTTACAAGTGTATCTGGCGGAGTCAGGTGGTACACAAGGGTTACCATTTGCAGGTGTATCTAGTGAGTCAGGTGGTACACAAGGGTTGCCATTTACAAGTGTATCTGGTGCGTCAAGTGGTACACAAGGGTTGCCATTCACATGTGTATCTGGTGAGTCCGGTGGTATACAAGTGTTGCTATTTACATGTGTATCTGGTGAGTAAGGTGGTACACAAGGGTCCCATTTACAAGTGTATCTGGTGAGTCATGTGGTACACAAGGGTTGCCATTCACATGTGTATCTGGTGAGTCAGGTGGTACACCAGGGTTGCCATTTGCAAGTGTATCTGGTGAGTCAGGTGGTGCACAAGGGTTGCCATTTACATGTGTATCTGTTGAGGCAGGTGGTACACAAGGGTTGCAATTTACATGTGTATCTGGTGAGTCAGGTGGTATCAAGTGTTGCCATTTACAAATGTGTCTGGTGAGTCAGGTGGTACACAAGGGTTGCCATTTACATGTGTATCTGATGAATCAAGTGGTAGACAAGGGTTGCCATTTACAGGTGTATCGGGTCAGTCATGTGGTACAAAAGGGTTGCCATATACAAGTGTATCTGGTGAGTCAGGTGGACATTATAGGTAGTTGCCATTTACAAGTGCCTCTGGTGAGTCAGGTGGTACACAAGGGTTGCCATTTACAAGTGTATCTGGTGAGTCAGGTGGACATTACAGGTAGTTGCCATTTACATGTGTATCTGGTGAGTCAGGTGGTACACAAGGGTTGCCATTTACAAGTGTATCTGGCGGAGTCAGGTGGTACACAAGGGTTACCATTTGCAAGTGTATCTAGTGAGTCAGGTGGTACACAAGGGTTACCATTTACATGTGTATCTGGTGAGTCAGGTGGTAAACAAGGGTTGCCATTTACAAGTGTATCTGGCGAGTCAAGTGGTACACAAGGGTTCCCATTCACATGTGTATCTGGTGAGTCCGGTGGTACAAAGTGTTGCCATTTACAAGTCTATCTGGTGAGTCCGGTGGACATTACAGGTAGTTGCCATTTACAGGTGTATCTGGTGAGTCAGGTGGTACACAAGGGTTGCTATTTACATGTGTATCTGGCGAGTCAGGTGGTAGAAAGTGTTGCCATTTACAAGTGTATCTGGTGAGTCAGGTGGTACACAAGGGTTGTCATTTACATGTGTATCTGGTAAGTCAGGTGGACATTACAAGGATTGTCATTTACATGTGTATCTGGTGTGTCAGGTGGTACACAAGGGTTGCCATTTACAGGTGTATCTGGTGAGTCATGTGGTACACAAGGTTTGCCATATACAAGTGTATCTGGTGAGAACAGGTGGTACACAAGGGCTGCCATTTACAAGCGTATCTGGTGAGTCAGGTGGACATTACAGGTAGTTGCCATTTACAGGTGTATCTGGTGAGTCAGGTGGTACACAAGGGTTGCCATTTACATGTGTATCTGGTGAGTCATGTGGTACACAAGGGTTGCCATATACAAGTGTATCTGGTGAGTACAGGTGGTACACAAGGGCTGCCATTTACAAGTGTATCTGGTGAGTCAGGTGGTACACAAGGGTTGCCATTCACATGTGTACCTGGTGAGTCAGGTGGTACACAACCGTTGCCATTTACAAGTGTGTCTGGTGAGTCAGGTGGTACACAAATTGCGCCATTTACTTGTGTATCCGATGAGTCCGGTGGTACACAAGGGTTGCCATTTACAAGTGTATCTGGTGAGCCAGGTGGACATTACAGGTAGTTGCCATTTACATGTGTATCTGGTGAGTCAGGTGGCACACAAGGGTTGCCATTTACAAGTGTATCTGGCTGAGTTAGGTGGTACACAAGGGTTACCATTTACAAGTGTATCTGGTGAGTCAGGTGGTACACAAGGGTTGTCATTTACATGTGTATCTGGTGAGTCAGGTGGTACACAAGGGTTGCCATTTACACGTGTATCTGGTGAGTCAGGTGGCACACAAGGGTTGCCATTTACTAGTGTATCTGGCTGAGTCAGGTGGTACACACGGGTTACCATTTACAAGTGTATCTGGTGAGTCAGGTGGTACACAAGGGTTGCCATTTACATGTATATCTGGTGAGTCAGGTGGTACACAATCGTTGCCATTTACATGTGTATCCGGTGAGTCAGGTTGTACACAAAGATTGCCATTTTGCAAGTGAATCTGGTGAGTCAGGTGAACATTGCAGGTAGTTGCCATTTACATTTGTATCTGGTGAGTCAGGTGGTACACAAGGGTTACCATTTACATGTGTATCTGGTGAGTCAGGTGGTACACAAGGGTTGCCATTTACAAGTGTATCTGGCGGAGTCAGGTGGTACACAAGGGTTATAATTTGCAAGTGTATCTAGTGAGTCAGGTGGTACACAAGGGTTACCATTTACATGTGTATCTGGTGAGTCAGGTGGTACGCAAGGGTTGCCATTTACAAGTGTATCTGGTGAGTCAAGTGGTACACAAGGGTTGCCATTCACATGTGTATCTGGTGAGTCAGGTGGTACACCAGGGTTGCCATTTGCAAGTGTATCTGGTGAGTCAGGTGAACATTGCAGGTAGTTGCCATTTACATGTGTTTCTGGTGAGTCAGGTGGTGCACAAGGGTTGCCATTTACATGTGTATCTGGTGAGGCAGGTGGTACACAAGGGTTTCCATTTACATGTGTATCTGGGGAGTCAGGTAGACATTACAAGGATTGTCATTTACATGTGTATCTGGTGTGTCAGGTGGAACACAGGGGTTGCCATTTACAGGTGTATCTGGCAAGTCAGGTGGTACACAAGGGTTGCCATATACAAGTGTATCTTGTGGGTCAGGTGGTACGCAAGGGTTGCCATTTACAAGTGTATGTGGTGAGTCAGGTGGTACAAAAGGGTTGCAATTTACAAGTGTATCTGGTGAGTCAGTTGGGGCATTACAGGGGGTTGCCATTTACATGTGTATCTTGTGAGTCAGGTGGTACACAAGGGTTGCCATTTACGAGTGTATCTGGTAAGTCAGGTGGTTCACAAGGGTTGCCATTTACAAGTGTATCTGGGGAGTCAGGTGGTACACAAGGGTTACCATTTACAAGTGTATCTGGTGAGTCAGGTGGTACACAAGGGTTGTCATTTACATGTGTATCTTGTGAGTCAGGTGTTACACAAGGGTTGCCATTTACACGTGTATCTGGTGAGTCAGGTGGTGCACAAGGGTTGCCATTTACATGTGTATCTGGTGAGTAAGGTGGTAAACAAGGGTTGCCATTTACAAGTGTATCTGGTGAGTCATGTGGTACAGAAGGGTGGCGATATACAAGTGTATCTGGTGAGTCAGGTGGTACACAACGGTTGCCATTTACATGTGTATCTGGTGAGTCATATGGTGCACAAGGGTTGCCATATACAAGTGTATCTGGTAAGTCAGGTGGTACACAAGGGTTGCCACTAACAAGTGTATCTGGTGAGACAGGTGGTACATAAGGGTTGCCATTCATATGTGTACCTGGTGGGTCAGGTTGTACACAACGGTTGCCATTTACAAGTGTATCTGGTGAGTCAGGTGGTACACAAGGGTTGCCATTTACAAGTGTATCTTGTGAGTCAGGTGGTACACAAGGGTTGCCATTTACAAGTGTATCTTGTGAGTCAGGTGGTACGCAAGGGTTGCCATTTACATGTGTATCTGGTGAGACAGGTGGTACACAAGGGTTGCCATTTACAACTGTATCTTGTGAGTCAGGTGGTACGCAAGGGCTGCCATTTACATGTGTATCTGGTGAGTCAGGTGGTACACAAGGGTTGCCATTTACAAGTGTATCTGGTGAGTAAGGTGGTACACAAGGGTTGCCATTTACATGTATATCTGGTCAGTCAGGTGGTACACAAGTGTTGCCATTTACATGTGTATCTGCTGAGTCAGGTGGTGCACAAGGGTTGTCATTTACATGTGTATCTGGTGAGTCAGTTGGACATTACAGGTAGTTGCCATTTACATGTGTATCTGGTGAGTCAGGTGGTACACAAGGGTTGCCATTTACATGTGTATCTGGTGAGTCATATGGTACACAAGTGTTGCCATTTACATGTGTATCTGGTGAGTAAGGTGGTACACAAGGGTTCCATTTACAAGTGTATCTGGTGAGTCATGTGGTAGACAAGGGTTGTCATTTACATGTGTATCTGGTGAGTCAGGTGGTACACAAGGGTTGCCATTTACACGTGTATCTGGTGAGTCAGGTGCTGCACAAGGGTTACCATTTACATGTGTATCCGGTGAGTCAGGTTGTACACAAGGGTTGCCATTTACAAGTGTATCTGGTAAGTCAGGTGGTACACAAGGGTTTCCATTTACATGTGTATCTGGTGAGTCAGGTAGACATTAACAGGATTGTCATTTACATGTGTATCTGGTGTGTCAGGTGGTACACAAGGGTTGCCATTTACAGGTGCATCTGGCGAGTCATGTGGTACGCAAAGGTTGCCATTTACAAGTGTATCTGTGAGTCAGGTGGTACACAAGGGCTGCCATTTTCAAGTGTATCTGGTGAGTCAGGTGGTACACAAGGGTTGCCATATACAAGTGTATCTGGTGAGTCAGGTGGTACACAAGGGTTGCCATTTACAAGTGTATCTGGTGAGTCAGGTGGTACATAAGGGTTGCCATTCATATGTGTACCTGGTGAGTCAGGTTGTACACAACGGTGGCCATTTACAAGTGTATCTGGTGAGTCAGGTGGTCAAAATGGTTGCCATTTACAAGTGTATCTGGTGAGTCAGGTGGTACAAAAGGGTTGCAATTCACAAGTGTATATGGTGAGTCAGGTGGACATTACAGGGGGTTGCCATTTACATATGTATCTGGTGAGTCCGGTGGTACACAAGTGTTGCCATTTGCAAGTGTATCTGGTGAGTAAGGTGGTACACAAGGGTTTCCATTTACATGTACATCTGGTGAGTCAGGTGGTACACAAGTGTTGCCATTTACATGTGTATATGGTGAGTCAGGTGGTACACAAGGGTTGCCATTTACAAGTGTATCTGGTAAGTCAGGTGGTCCACAAGGGTTGCCATTTACAAGTGTATCTGGGGAGTCACGTGGTACACAAAGGTTTCCATTTACAAATGCTGGTGAGTCAGTTGGTACACAGGGGTTGCAACTTACATGTGTATCTGGTGAGTCAGGTGGTGCACCAGGGTTGCCATTTATATGTGTATCTGGTGAGTCCGGTGGTACAAAGTGTTACCATTTACAAGTGTATCTGGTGAGTCTGGTGGTTCACAAGGGTTGCCATTTACATGTGTATCTTGTGAGTCAGGTGGTACACAAGGGTTGCCATTCACATGTGTACCTGGTGAGTCAGGTGGTACACAACCGTTGCCATTTACAAGCGTATCTGGTGAGTCAGGTGGACATTACAGGTAGTTGCCATTTACATGTGTATTTGGTGAGTCAGGTGGTACACAACGGTTGCCATTTACATGTGTATCTGGTGAGTCAGGTGGTACACAAGGGTTGCCATTTGCATGTGTATCTGGTGAGTCCGGTAGACATTACAAGGATTGTCATTTACATGTGTGTCTGGTGTGTCAGGTGGTACACAAGGGTTACCATTTACAGGTGTATCTGGTCAGTCATGTGGTACACAAGGGTTGCCATATACAAGTGTGTCTGGTGAGTCAGGTGGACATTACAAGTAGTTGCCATTTACAAGTGCCTCTGGTGAGTCAGGTGGTACACTAGGGTTGCCATTTACATGTGTATCTGGTGAGTCAAATGGTAGACAAGGGTTGCCATTTACAGGTGTATCGGGTCAGTCATGTGGTACACAAGGGTTGCCATATACAAGTGTATCTGGTGAGTCAGGTGGACATTATAGGTAGTTGCCATTTACAAGTGCCTCTGGTGAGTCAGGTGGTACACAAGGGTTGCCATTTACAAGTGTATCTGGTGAGTCAGGTGGACATTACAGGTAGTTGATATTTACATGTGTATCTGGTGAGTCAGGTGGTACACAACGGTTGCCATTTACAAGTGTATCTGGCGGAGTCAGGTGGTACACAAGGGTTACCATTTGCAGGTGTATCTAGTGAGTCAGGTGGTACACAAGGGTTACCATTTACATGTGTATCTGATGAGTCAGGTGGTACATAAGGGTTGCCATTTACAAGTGTATCTGGTGCGTCAAGTGGTACACAAGGGTTGCCATTCACATGTGTATCTGGTGAGTCCGGTGGTATACAAGTGTTGCCATTTACATGTGTATCTGGTGAGTAAGGTGGTACACAAGGGTTCCATTTACAAGTGTATCTGGTGAGTCATGTGGTACACAAGGGTTGCCATTCACATGTGTATCTGGTGAGTCAGGTGGTACACCAGGGTTGCCATTTGCAAGTGTATCTGGTGAGTCAGGTGGTAGACAAGGGTTGCCATTTACAGGTGTATCGGGTCAGTCATGTGGTACAAAAGGGTTGCCATATACAAGTGTATCCGGTGAGTCAGGTGGACATTATAGGTAGTTGCCATTTACAAGTGCCTCTGGTGAGTCAGGTGGTACACAAGGGTTGCCATTTACAAGTGTATCTGGTGAGTCCGGTGGACATTACAGGTAGTGGCCATTTACAGGTGTATCTGGTGAGTCATGTGGTACACAAGGGTTGCTATTTACATGTGTATCTGGCGAGTCAGGTGGTACAAAGTGTTGCCATTTACAAGTGTATCTGGTGAGTCAGGTGGTACACAAGGGTTGTCATTTACATGTGTATCTGGTAAGTCAGGTGGACATTACAAGGATTGTCATTTACATGTGTATCTGGTGTGTCAGGTGGTACACAAGGGTTGCCATTTACAGGTGTATCTGGTGAGTCATGTGGTACACAAGGGTTGCCATATACAAGTGTATCTGGTGAGAACAGGTGGTACACAAGGGCTGCCATTTACAAGCGTATCTGGTGAGTCAGGTGGACATTACAGGTAGTTGCCATTTACAGGTGTATCTGGTGAGTCAGGTGGTACACAAGGGTTGCCATTTACATGTGTATCTGGTGAGTCATGTGGTACACAAGAGTTGCCATATACAAGTGTATCTGGTGAGTACAGGTGGTACACAAGGGCTGCCATTTACAAGTGTATCTGGTGAGTCAGGTGGTACACAAGGGTTGCCATTCACATGTGTACCTGGTGAGTCAGGTGGTACACAACCGTTGCCATTTACAAGTTTGTCTGGTGAGTCAGGTGGTACACAAATTGCGCCATTTACTTGTGTATCCGATGAGTCCGGTGGTACACAAGGGTTGCCATTTACAAGTGTATCTGGTGAGCCAGGTGGACATTACAGGTAGTTGCCATTTACATGTGTATCTGGTGAGTCAGGTGGCACACAAGGGTTGCCATTTACAAGTGTATCTGGCTGAGTTAGGTGGTACACAAGGGTTACCATTTACAAGTGTATCTGGTGAGTCAGGTGGTACACAAGGGTTGTCATTTACATGTGTATCTGGTGAGTCAGGTGGTACACAAGGGTTGCCATTTACACGTGTATCTGGTGAGTCAGGTGGCACACAAGGGTTGCCATTTACTAGTGTATCTGGCTGAGTCAGGTGGTACACACGGGTTACCATTTACAAGTGTATCTGGTGAGTCAGGTGGTACACAAGGGTTGCCATTTACATGTATATCTGGTGAGTCAGGTGGTACACAATCGTTGCCATTTACATGTGTATCCGGTGAGTCAGGTTGTGCACAAAGATTGCCATTTTGCAAGTGAATCTGGTGAGTCAGGTGAACATTGCAGGTAGTTGCCATTTACATTTGTATCTGGTGAGTCAGGTGGTACACAAGGGTTACCATTTACATGTGTATCTGGTGAGTCAGGTGGTACACAAGGGTTGCCATTTACAAGTGTATCTGGCGGAGTCAGGTGGTACACAAGGGTTACCATTTGCAAGTGTATCTAGTGAGTCAGGTGGTACACAAGGGTTACCATTTACATGTGTATCTGGTGAGTCAGGTGGTACGCAAGGGTTGCCATTTACAAGTGTATCTGGTGAGTCAAGTGGTACACAAGGGTTGCCATTCACATGTGTATCTGGTGAGTCAGGTGGTACACCAGGGTTGCCATTTGCAAGTGTATCTGGTGAGTCAGGTGAACATTGCAGGTAGTTGCCATTTACATGTGTTTCTGGTGAGTCAGGTGGTGCACAAGGGTTGCCATTTACATGTGTATCTGGTGAGGCAGGTGGTACACAAGGGTTTCCATTTACATGTGTATCTGGGGAGTCAGGTAGACATTACAAGGATTGTCATTTACATGTGTATCTGGTGTGTCAGGTGGAACACAGGGGTTGCCATTTACAGGTGTATCTGGCAAGTCAGGTGGTACACAAGGGTTGCCATATACAAGTGTATCTTGTGGGTCAGGTGGTACGCAAGGGTTGCCATTTACAAGTGTATCTGGTGAGTCAGTTGGGGCATTACAGGGGGTTGCCATTTACATGTGTATCTTGTGAGTCAGGTGGTACACAAGGATTGCCATTTACATGTGTATCTGGTGAGTCAGGTGGTACACAAGGGTTGCCATTTGCGAGTGTATCTGGTGAGTAAGGTGGTACACAAGGGTTGCCATTTACATGTATATCTGGTGAGTCAGGTGGTACACAAGTGTTGCCATTTATATGTGTATATGGTGAGTCAGGTGGTACACAAGGGTTGCCATTTACGAGTGTATCTGGTAAGTCAGGTGGTTCACAAGGGTTGCCATTTACAAGTGTATCTGGGGAGTCAGGTGGTACACAAGGGTTACCATTTACAAGTGTATCTGGTGAGTCAGGTGGTACACAAGGGTTGTCATTTACATGTGTATCTTGTGAGTCAGGTGTTACACAAGGGTTGCCATTTACACGTGTATCTGGTAAGTCAGGTGGTGCACAAGGGTTGCCATTTACATGTGTATCTGGTGAGTAAGGTGGTAAACAAGGGTTGCCATTTACAAGTGTATCTGGTGAGTCATGTGGTACAGAAGGGTTGCGATATACAAGTGTATCTGGTGAGTCAGGTGGTACACAACGGTTGCCATTTACATGTGTATCTGGTGAGTCAGGTGGTACATAAGGGTTGCCATTCATATGTGTACCTGGTGAGTCAGGTTGTACACAAGGGTTGCCATTTACAAGTGTATCTGGTAAGTCAGGTGGTACACAAGGGTTGCCATTTACAAGTGTATCTGGGGAGTCACGTGGTACACAAAGGTTGCCATTGACAAGTGCTGGTGAGTCAGGTGGTACACAGAGGTTGCAACTTACATGTGTATCTGGTGAGTCAGGTGGTGCACCAGGGTCGACATTTGCAAGTGTAACTGGTGAGTCAGGTGGACATTACACGGTGTTGCCATTTACATGTGTATCTTGTGAGTCAGGTGGTACACAACCGTTGCCATTTACAAGTGTATCTGGTGAGTCAGGTGGACATTACAGGTAGTTGCCATTTACATGCGTATCTGGTGAGTCAGGTGGTACAGAACGGTTGCCATTTACATGTGTATCTGGTGAGTCAGGTGGACATTACAGGTAGTTGCCATTTACATGCGTATCTGGTGAGTCAGGTGGTACAGAACGGTTGCCATTTACATGTGTATCTGGTGAGTCAGGTGGTACGCAAGGGTTGCCATTTACAAGTGTATTTGGTGAGTCAGGTGGTACACACGGGTTGCCATTTACATGTATTTCTGGTGAGTCCGGTAGACATTACAAGGATTGTCATTTACATGTGTGTCTGGTGTGTCAGGTGGTACACAAGGGTTGCCATTTACGGGTGTATCTGGTCAGTCATGTGGTACACAAGGGTTGCCATATACAAGTGTATCTGGTGAGTCAGGTGGACATTACAGGTAGTTGCCACTTACATGTATATCTGGTGAGTAAATTGGTGCACAAGGGGTTGCCTTTTACAAGAGTATCTGGTGAGTCAGGTGGTACACCAGAGTTGCCATTTACAAGTGTATCTGGTGAGTCAGGTGGACATTACAAGTAGTTGCCATTTACATGTGTATCTGGTGAGTCAGGTGGTACACAACGGTTGCCATTTACAAGTGTATCTGGTGAGTCAGGTGGTACACAAGGGTTGCCATTTACAAGTGTATCTGGTAAGTCAGGTGGTACACAAGGGTTGCCATTTACAAGTGTATCTGGGGAGTCACGTGATACACAAAGGTTGCCATTGACAAGTGCTGGTGAGTCAGGTGGTACACAGAGGTTGCAACTTACATGTGTATCTGGTGCGTCAGGTGGTGCACCAGGGTCGCCATTTGCAAGTGTAACTGGTGAGTCAGGTGGACATTACACGTAGTTGCCATTTACATGTGTATCTTGTGAGTCAGGTGGTACACAAGGGTTGCCATTTACATGTGTATCTGGTGTGTCAGGTGGTACACAACCGTTGCCATTTACAAGTGTATCTGGTGAGTCAGGTGGCACACAAGGTTCGCCATTTACAAGTGTATCTGGTGAGTCAGGTGGTACACAAGGGTTGCCATTCACATGTGTACCTGGTGAGTCAGGTGGTACACAACCGTTGCCATTTACAAGTGTATCTGGTGAGTCAGGTGGACATTACAGGTAGTTGCCATTTACATGCGTATCTGGTGAGTCAGGTGGTACAGAACGGTTGCCATTTACATGTGTATCTGGTGAGTCAGGTGGTACGCAAGGGTTGCCATTTACAAGTGTATTTGGTGAGTCAGGGGGTACACACGGGTTGCCATTTACATGTGTATCTGGTGAGTCCGGTAGACATTACAAGGATTGTCATTTACATGTGTGTCTGGTGTGTCAGGTGGTACGCAAGGGTTGCCATTTACGGGTGTATCTGGTCCGTCATGTGGTACACAAATGTTGCCATATACAAGTGTATCTGGTGAGTCAGGTGGACATTACAGGTAGTTGCCACTTACATGTATATCTGGTGAGTAAATTGGTGCACAAGGGTTGCCTTTTACAAGAGTATCTGGTGAGTCAGGTGGTACACCAGAGTTGCCATTTACAAGTGTATCTGGTGAGTCAGGTGGACATTACAGGTAGTTGCCATTTACATGTGTATCTGGAGAGTCAGGTGGTACACAACGGTTGCCATTTACAAGTGTATCTGGTGAGTCAGGTGGTACACAACGGTTGCCATTTACATGTGTATCTGGTGAGTCAGGTGGACATTACAAGGATCGTCATTTACATGTGTATCTGGTGAGTCAGGTGGTACACAAGGGTTGCCATTTACAAGTGTATCTGGGTAGTCACGTGGTACACAAAGGTTGCCATTTACAAGTGCTGGTGAGTCAGCTGGTACACAGGGGTTGCAACTTACATGTGTATCTGGTGAGTCAGGTGGTGCACCAGGGTCGCCATTTGCAAGTGTATCTGATCAGTCAGGTGGACATTACATGTAGTTGCCATTTACATGTGTATCTTGTGAGTCAGGTGGTACACAAGGGTTGCCATTTACATATGTATCTGGTGAGTCCGGTGGTACAAAGTGTTGCCTTTTACAAGTGTATCTGGTGAGCCTGGTGGTACTCAAGGATTGTCATTTACATGTGTATCTGGTGAGCCAGGTGGTACACAAGGGTTGCCATTTACATGTGTATCTGGTGAGTCAGGTGGACATTACAAGGATTGTCATTTACATGTGTATCTGGTGTGTCAGGTGGTACACAAGGGTTGCCGTTTACAGGTGCATCTGGCGAGTCATGTGCTACGCAAGGGTTGCCATATACAAGTGTATCTGGTGAGCCAGGTGGTACACAAGGGTTGCCATTTACATGTGTATCTGGTGAGTCAGGTGGACATTACAAGGATTGTCATTTACATGTGTATCTGGTGTGTCAGGTGGTACACAAGGGTTGCCGTTTACAGGTGCATCTGGCGAGTCATGTGGTACGCAAGGGTTGCCATATACAAGTGTATCTGATGAGTCAGGTGGTACACAAGGATTGCCATTTACAAGTGTATCTGGTGAGTCAGGTGGACATTACAGGTAGTTGCCATTTACATGTGTATCTGCTGAGTCAGGTGGTACACAAGAGTTGCCATTTACATGTGTTTCTGGTGAGTCAGGTGGCACACAAGGGTTGCCATTTACTAGTGTATCTGGCTGAGTTAGGTGGTACACAAGGGTTACCATTTACAAGTGTATCTGGTGAGTCAGGTGGTACACAAGGGTTGCCATTTACATGTATATCTGGTGAGTCAGGTGGAACACAATCGTTGCCATTTACATGTGTATCCGGTGAGTCAGGTTGTACCCAAAGTTTTCCATTTTGCAAGTGTTTCTGCTGAGTCAGCTGGAAATTGCAGGTAGTTGCCATTTACATGTGTATCTGGTCAGTCAGGTGGTACACAAGGGATGCTATTCACATGTGTATTTGGTGACTCAGGTGGTACACAAGGGTTGCCATTTACAAGAGTCAGGTGGTACACAAGGGTTACCATTTACAAGTGTATCTGGTGAGTCAGGTGGTACACAAGGGTTGCCATATACAAGTGTGTCTGGTGAGTCAGGTGGACATTACAAGTAGTTGCCATTTACAAGTGCCTCTGGTGAGTCAGGTGGTACACAAGGGTTGCCATTTACATGTGTATCTGGTGAGTCAAGTGGTAGACAAGGGTTCCCATTTACAGGTGTATCGGGTCAGTCATGTGGTACACAAGGGTTGCCATATACAAGTGTATCTGGTGAGTCAGGTGGACATTATAGGTAGTTGCCATTTACAAGTGCCTCTGGTGAGTCAGGTGGTACACAAGGGTTGCCATTTACAAGTGTATCTGGTGAGTCAGGTGGACATTACAGGTAGTTGCCATTTACATGTGTATCTGGTGTGTCAGGTGGTACACAACCGTTGCCATTTACAAGTGTATCTGGTGAGTCAGGTGGCACACAAGGTTTGCCATTTACAAGTGTATCTGACTGAGCTTGATGGTACACAAGGGTTGCCATTTACATGTGTATCTGGTGAGTTATGTGGTACACAAGGGTTGCGATATACAAGTGTATCTGGTGAGTACAGATGGTACACAATGGCTGCCATTTACAAGTGTATCTGGTGAGTCAGGTGGTACACAAGGGTTGCCATTCACATGTGTACCTGGTGAGTCAGGTGGTACACAACCGTTGCCATTTACAAGTGTATCTGGTGAGTCAGGTGGACATTACAGGTAGTTGCCATTTACATGCGTATCTGGTGAGTCAGGTGGTACAGAACGGTTGCCATTTACATGTGTATCTGGTGAGTCAGGTGGTACGCAAGGGTTGCCATTTACAAGTGTATTTGGTGAGTCAGGTGGTACACACGGGTTGCCATTTACATGTGTATCTGGTGAGTCCGGTAGACATTACAAGGATTGTCATTTACATGTGTGTCTGGTGTGTCAGGTGGTACACAAGGGTTGCCATTTACGGGTGTATCTGGTCAGTCATGTGGTACACAAGGGTTGCCATATACAAGTGTATCTGGTGAGTCAGGTTGACATTACAGGTAGTTGCCACTTACATGTATATCTGGTGAGTAAATTGGTGCACAAGGGTTGCCTTTTACAAGAGTATCTGGTGAGTCAGGTGGTACACCAGAGTTGCCATTTACAAGTGTATCTGGTGAGTCAGGTGGAAATTACAGGTAGTTGCCATTTACATGTGTATCTGGTGAGTCAGGTGGTACACAACGGTTGCCATTTACAAGGGTATCTGGTGAGTCAGGTGGTACACAAGGGTTGCCATTTACAAGTGTATCTGGTGAGTCAGGTGGTACACAACGGTTGCCATTTACATGTGTATCTGGTGAGTCAGGTGGACATTACAAGGATTGTCAGTTACATGTGTATCTGGTGAGTCAGGTGGTACACAAGGGTTGCCATTTACAAGTGTATCTGGGGAGTCACGTGGTACACAAAGGTTGCCATTTACAAGTGCTGGTGAGCCAGCTGGTACACAGGGGTTGCAACTTACATGTGTATCTGGTGAGTCAGGTGGTGCACCAGGGTCGCCATTTGCAAGTGTATCTGATCAGTCAGGTGGACATTACAGGTAGTTGCCGTTTACATGTGTATCTTGTGAGTCAGGTGGTACACAAGGGTTGCCATTTACGTATGCATCTGGCGAGTCATGTGGTACGCAAGGGTTGCCATATACAAGTGTATCTGGTGAGCCAGGTGGTACACAAGGGTTGCCATTTACATGTGTATCTGGTGAGTCAGGTGGACATTACAAGGATTGTCATTTACATGTGTATCTGGTGTGTCAGGTGGTACACAAGGGTTGCCGTTTACAGGTGCATTTGGCGAGTCATGTGGTACGCAAGGGTTGCCATATACAAGTGTATCTGATGAGTCAGGTGGTACACAAGGATTGCCATTTACAAGTGTATCTGGTGAGTCAGGTGGACATTACAGGTAGTTGCCATTTACATGTGTATCTGTTGAGTCAGGTGGTACACAAGAGTTGCCATTTACATGTGTTTCTGGTGAGTCAGGTGGCACACAAGGGTTGCCATATACAAGTGTATCTGGTAAGTCAGGTGGTACACAAGGGTTGCCATTTACATGTATATCTGGTGAGTCAGGTGGAACACAATCGTTGCCATTTACATGTGTATCCGGTGAGTCAAGTTGTACACAAAGGTTGCCATTTTGCAAGTGTTTCTGGTGAGTCAGGTGGAAATTGCAGGTAGTCGCCATTTACATGTGTATCTGGTCAGTCAGGTGGTACACAAGGATTGCCATTTACATGTGTATCTGGTGAGTCAGGTGGTACACAAGGGTTGCCATTTACAAGAGTCAGGTGGTACACAAGGGTTACCATTTACAAGTGTATCTGGTGAGTCAGGTGGTACACAAGGGTTACCATTTACATGTGTATCTGGTGAGTCAGGTGGTACACAAGGGTTGCCATTCACATGTGTATCTGGTGAGTCAGGTGGTACACCAGGGTTGCCATTTGCAAGTGTATCTGGTGAGTCAGGTGGACATTACAGGTAGTTGCCATTTACATGTGTATCTGGTGAGTCAGGTGGTGCACAAGGGTTGCCATTTACATGTGTAACTGTTGAGGCAGGTGGTACACCAGGGTTGCAATTTACATGTGTATCTGGTGAGTCAGGTGGTATCAAGTGTTGCCATTTACAAGTGTGTCTGGTGAGTCAGGTGGTACACAAGGGTTGCCATTTAAAAGTGTATCTGGTGAGTCAGGTGGTACACAAGGGTTTCCATTTACATGTGTATCTGGTGAGTCAGGTAGACATTACAAGGATTGTCATTTACATGTGTATCTGGTGTGTCAGGTGGTACACAGGGGTTGCCATTTACAGGTGTATCTGGCGAGTCATGTGGTACACAAGGGTTGCCATATACAAGTGTATCTGTGAGTCAGGCGGTACACAAGAGCTGCCATTTACAAGTGTATCTGGTGAGTCATATGGTACACAAGGGTTGCCATATACAAGTGTACCTGGTAAGTCAGGTGGTACACAAGGGTTGCCATTTACAAGTGTATCTGGTGAGTCAGGTGGTACATAAGGGTTGTCATTCATATGTGTATCTGGTGAGTCAGGTTGTACACAACGGTTGCCATTTACAAGTGTATCTGGTGAGTCAGGTGGTAAAAATGGTTGCCATTTACCAGTGTATCTGGTGAGTCATGTGGTACACAAGGGTTCCCATTTACAGGTGTATCTGGCGAGTCATGTGGCACCCAAGGGTTGCCATATACAAGTGTATCTGTGAGTCAGGTGGTACACAACGTCAGCCATTTACAAGTGTGCCTGGTGAGTCATGTGGTACACAAGGGTTGCCATATACAAGTGTATCTGGTAAGTCAGGTGGTACACAAGGGTTGCCATTAACAAGTGTATCTGGTGAGACAGGTGGTACATAAGGGTTGCCATTCATATGTGTACCTGGTGAGTCAGGTTGTACACAACGGTTGCCATTTACAAGTGTATCTGGTGAGTCAGGTGGTAAAAATGGTTGCCATTTACCAGTGTATCTGGTGAGTCATGTGGAACACAAGGGTTGCCATTTACAAGTGTATCTTGTGAGTCAGGTGGTACACAAGGGTTGCCATTTACAAGTGTATCTTGTGAGTCAGGTGGTACGCAAGGGTTGCCATTTACATGTGTATCTGGTGAGTCAGGTGGTACACAAGGGTTGCCATTTACAACTGTATCTTGTGAGTCAGGTGGTACGCAAGGGTTGCCAATTACATGTGTATCTGGTGAGTCAGGTGCTACACAAGGGTTGCCATTTACAAGTGTATCTGGTGAGTAAGGTGGTACACAAGGGTTGCCATTTACATGTATATCTGGTCAGTCAGGTGGTACACAAGTGTTGCCATTTACATGTGTATATGGTAAGTCAGGTGGTACACAAGGGTTGCCATTTACAAGTGTGTCTGGGGAGTCACGTGGTACACAAAGGTTGCCATTTACAAGTGCTGGTGAGTCAGCTGGTACACAGGGGTTGCAACTTACATGTGTATCTAGTGAGTCAGGTGGTACACCAGGGTTGCCATTTGCAAGTGTATCTGGTGAGTCAGGAGGACGTTGCAGGTAGTTGCCATTTACATGTGTATCTTGTGAGTCAGGTGGTACCCAAGGGTTGCCATTTACATGTGTACCTGGTGAGTCAGGTGGTACACAACCGTTGCCATTTACAAGTGTATCTGGTGAGTCAGGTGGTACACAAGGGTTACCATTTACAAGTGTATCTGGTGAGTCAGGTGGTACACAAGGGTTGTCATTTACATGTGTATCTGGTGAGTCAGTTGGACATTACAGGTAGTTGCCATTTACATGTGTATCTGGTGAGTCAGGTGGTACACAAGGTTTGCCATTTACATGTGTATCTGGTGAGTCAGGTGGTACACAAGGGTTGTCATTTACATGTGTATCTGGTGAGTCAGTTGGACATTACAGGTAGTTGCCATTTACATGTGTATCTGGTGAGTAAGGTGGTACACAAGGGTTACCATTTACAAGTGTATCTGGTGAGTCATGTGGTAGACAAGGGTTGTCATTTACATGTGTATCTGGTGAGTCAGGTGGTACACAAGTGTTGCCATTTAGAAGTGTATCTAGTGAGTCAGGTGGTACACATGGGTTGCCATTTACATGTGTATCTGGTGAGTCAGGTGGACATTACAGGGATTGTCATTTACATGTGTATCTCATGTGTCAGTTGGTACACAAGGGTTGCCATTTACCGGTGTATCTGGTGAATCATGTGGTACACAAGAGTTGCCATGTACATGTGTATCTGGTGAGTCAGGTGGCACACAAGGGTTGCCATTTACAAGTGTATCTGGCTGAGTCAGGTGGTACACAAGTTTATCATTTACATGTGTATTTGGTGAGTCAGGTTGTACATAAGGGTTGCCATTTACAAGTGTATCTGGTGAGTCATGTGGACATTACCGGTAGTTGCCAATTACATGTGTATCTGGTGAGTCAGGTGGTACACAAGGGTTGCCATTTACAAGTGTATCTAGTGAGTCAGGTGGTACCCAAGGGTTGCCATTTACAAGTGTATCTGGTGAGTCAGGTGGTACAAAATGGTTGCCATTCACATGTATATCTGGTGAGTCAGGTGGTACACCAGGGTTGCCATTTACATGTGTATCTGGTGAGTCCGGTAGACATTACAAGGATTGTCATTTACATGTGTGTCTGGTGTGTCAGGTGGTACACAAGGGTTGCCATATACAAGTGTATCTTGTGGGTCAGGTGGTACGCAAGGGTGGCCATTTACAAGTGTATCTGGTGAGTCAGGTGGTACAAAAGGGTTGCAATTTACAAGTGTATCTGGTGAGTCAGTTGGGGCATTACAGGGGGTTGCCATTTACATGTGTATCTTGTTAGTCAGGTGGTACACAAGGGTTGCCATTTACAAGTGTATCTGGTGAGTAAGGTGGTACACAAGGGTTGGCATTTACATGTATATCTGGTGAGTCAGGTGGTACACAAGTGTTGCCATTTATATGTGTATATGGTGAGTCAGGTGGTACACAAGGGTTGCCATTTACGAGTGTATCTGGTAAGTCAGGTGGTACACAAGGGTTGCCATTTACAAGTGTATCTGGGGAGTCAGGTGGTACACAAGGGTTACCATTTACAAGTGTATCTGGTGAGTCAGGTGGTACACAAGAGTTGTCATTTACATGTGTATCTGGTGAGTCAGGTGGTACACAAGGGTTGCCATTTACACGTGTATCTGGTGAGTCAGGTGGTAAAAATGCTTGCCATTTACAAGTGTATCTGGTGAGTCAGGTGGTACAAAAGGGTTACAATTTACAAGTGTATATGGTGAGTCAGGTGGTACACAAGGGTTGCCATTTACAAGTGTATCTGGTAAGTCAGGTGGTACACAAGGGTTACAATTTACAAGTGTATATGGTGAGTCAGGTGGTACACAAGGGTTGCCATTTACAAGTGTACCTGGTAAGTCAGGTGGTACACAAGGGTTACCATTTACAAGTGTATCTGGGGAGTCACGTGGTACACAAAGGTTGCCATTGACAAGTGCTGGTGAGTCAGGTGGTACACAGAGGTTGCAACTTACATGTGTATCTGGTGAGTCAGGTGGTGCACCAGGGTCGCCATTTGCAAGTGTAACTGGTGAGTCAGGTGGACATTACACGTAGTTGCCATTTACATGTGTATCTTGTGAGTCAGGTGGTACACAAGGGTTGCCATTTACATGTGTATCTGGTGTGTCAGGTGGTACACAACCGTTGCCATTTACAAGTGTATCTGGTGAGTCAGGTGGCACACAAGGTTTGCCATTTACAAGTGTATCTGACTGAGTCTGATGGTACACAAGGGTTGCCATTTACAGGTGTATCTGGTGAGTTATGTGGTACACAAGGGTTGCGATATACAAGTGTATCTGGTGAGTACAGATGGTACACAAGGGCTGCCATTTACAAGTGTATCTGGTGAGTCAGGTGGTACACAAGGGTTGCCATTCACATGTGTACCTGGTGAGTCAGGTGGTACACAACCGTTGCCATTTACAAGTGTATCTGGTGAGTCAGGTGGACATTACAGGTAGTTGCCATTTACATGCGTATCTGGTGAGTCAGGTGGTACAGAACGGTTGCCATTTACATGTGTATCTGGTGAGTCAGGTGGTACGCAAGGGTTGCCATTTAGAAGTGTATTTGGTGAGTCAGGTGGTGCACAACGGTTGCCATTTACATGTGTATCTGGTGAGTCAGGTGGACATTACAAGGATTGTCAGTTACATGTGTATCTGGTGAGTCAGGTGGTACACAAGGGTTGCCATTTACAAGTGTATCTGGGGAGTCACGTGGTACACAAAGGTTGCCATTTACAAGTGCTGGTGAGCCAGCTGGTACACAGGGGTTGCAACTTACATGTGTATCTGGTGAGTCAGGTGGTGCACCAGGGTCGCCATTTGCAAGTGTATCTGATCAGTCAGGTGGACATTACAGGTAGTTGCCATTTACATGTGTATCTTGTGAGTCAGGTGGTACACAAGGGTTGCCATTTACGTATGTATCTGGTGAGTCCGGTGGTACAAAGTGTTGCCTTTTACAAGTGTATCTGGTGAGTCTGGTGGTACTCAAGGATTGTCATTTACATGTGTATCTGGTGAGCCAGGTGGTGCACAACGGTTGCCATTTACATGTGTATCTGGTGAGTCAGGTGGACATTACAAGGATTGTCAGTTACATGTGTATCTGGTGAGTCAGGTGGTACACAAGGGTTGCCATTTACAAGTGTATCTGGGGAGTCACGTGGTACACAAAGGTTGCCATTTACAAGTGCTGGTGAGCCAGCTGGTACACAGGGGTTGCAACTTACATGTGTATCTGGTGAGTCAGGTGGTGCACCAGGGTCGCCATTTGCAAGTGTATCTGATCAGTCAGGTGGACATTACAGGTAGTTGCCATTTACATGTGTATCTTGTGAGTCAGGTGGTACACAAGGGTTGCCATTTACGTATGTATCTGGTGAGTCCGGTGGTACAAAGTGTTGCCTTTTACAAGTGTATCTGGTGAGTCTGGTGGTACTCAAGGATTGTCATTTACATGTGTATCTGGTGAGCCAGGTGGTACACAAGGGTTGCCATTTACATGTGTATCTGGTGAGTCAGGTGGACATTACAAGGATTGTCATTTACATGTGTATCTGGTGTGTCAGGTGGTACACAAGGGTTGCCGTTTACAGGTGCATCTGGCGAGTCATGTGGTACGCAAGGGTTGCCATAAACAAGTGTATCTGGTGAGCCAGGTGGTACACAAGGGTTGCCATTTACATGTGTATCTGGTGAGTCAGGTGGACATTACAAGGATTGTCATTTACATGTGTATCTGGTGTGTCAGGTGGTACACAAGGGTTGCCGTTTACAGGTGCATCTGGCGAGTCATGTGGTACGCAAGGGTTGCCATATACAAGTGTATCTGATGAGTCAGCTGGTACACAAGGATTGCCATTTACAAGTGTATCTGGTGAGTCAGGTGGACATTACAGGTAGTTGCCATTTACATGTGTATCTGTTGAGTCAGGTGGTACACAAGAGTTGCCATTTACATGTGTTTCTGGTGAGTCAGGTGGCACACAAGGGTTGCCATTTACTAGTGTATCTGGCTGAGTTACGTGGTACACAAGGGTTACCATTTACAAGTGTATCTGGTGAGTCAGGTGGTACACAAGGGTTGCCATTTACATGTATCTCTGGTGAGTCATGTGGAACACAATCGTTGCCATTTACATGTGTATCCGGTGAGTCAGGTTGTACACAAAGGTTGCCATTTTGCAAGTGTTTCTGGTGAGTCAGCTGGAAATTGCAGGTAGTCGCCATTTACATGTGTATCTGGTGAGTCAGGTGGTACACAAGGGTTGCCATTTACATGTGTATCTAGTGAGTCAGGTGGTACACAAGGGTTGCCATTTACAAGAGTCAGGTGGTACACAAGGGTTACCATTTACAAGTGTATCTGGTCAGTCAGGTGGTACACAAGGGTTACCATTTACATGTGTATCTGGTGAGTCAGGTGGTACACAAGGGTTGCCATTCACATGTGTATCTGGTGAGTCAGGTGGTACACCAGGGTTGCCATTTGCAAGTGTATCTGGTGAGTCAGGTGGTGCACAAGGGTTGCCATTTACATGTGTATCTGTTGAGGCAGGTGGTACCCAAGGGTTGCAATTTACATGTGTATCTGGTGAGTCAGGTGGTATCAAGTGTTGCCATTTACAAGTGTGTCTGGTGAGTCAGGTGGTACACAAGGGTTGCCATTTAAAAGTGTATCTGGTGAGTCAGGTGGTACACAAGGGTTTCCATTTACATGTGTATCTGGTGAGTCAGGTAGACATTACAAGGATTGTCATTTACATGTGTATCTGGTGTGTCAGGTGGTACACAGGGGTTGCCATTTACAGGTGTATCTGGCGAGTCATGTGGTACACAAGGGTTGCCATATACAAGTGTATCTGTGAGTCATGCGGTACCCAAGAACTGCCATTTACAAGTGTATCTGGTGAGTCATATGGTACACAAGGGTTGCCATATACATGTGTATCTGGTAAGTCAGGTGGTACACAAGGGTTGCCATTTACAAGTGTATCTGGTGAGTCAGGTGGTACATAAGGGTTGTCATTCATATTTGTACCTTGTGAGTCAGGTTGTACACAACGGTTGCCATTTACAAGTGTATCTGGTGAGTCAGGTGGTAAAAATGGTTGCCATTTACCAGTGTATCTGGTGAGTCATGTGGTACACAAGGGTTCCCATTTACAGGTGTATCTGGCGAGTCATGAGGCACCCAAGGGTTGCCATATACAAGTGTATCTGTGAGTCAGGTGGTACACAACGTCTGCCATTTACAAGTGTGTCTGGTGAGTCATATGGTACACAAGGGTTGCCATATACAAGTGTATCTGGTAAGTCAGGTGGTACACAAGGGTTGCCATTAACAAGTGTATCTGGTGAGACAGGTGGTACATAAGGGTTGCCATTCATATGTGTACCTGGTGAGTCAGGTTGTACACAACGGTTGCCATTTACAAGTGTATCTGGTGAGTCAGGTGGTAAAAATGGCTGTCATTTACCAGTGTATCTGGTGAGTCATGTGGTACACAAGGGTTGCCATTTACAAGTGTATCTTGTGAGTCAGGTGGTACACAAGGGTTGCCATTTACAAGTGTATCTTGTGAGTCAGGTGGTACGCAAGGGTTGCCATTTACATGTGTATCTGGTGAGACAAGTGGTACACAAGGGTTGCCATTTACAACTGTATCTTGTGAGTCAGGTGGTACGCAAGGGCTGCCATTTACATGTGTATCTGGTGAGTCAGGTGGTACACAAGGGTTGCCATTTACAAGTGTATCTGGTGAGTAAGGTGGTACACAAGGGTTGCCATTTACATGTATATCTGGTCAGTCAGGTGGTACACAAGTGTTGCCATTTACATGTGTATCTGCTGAGTCAGGTGGTGCACAAGGGTTGTCATTTACATGTGTATCTGGTGAGTCAGTTGGACATTACAGGTAGTTGCCATTTGCATGTGTATCTGGTGAGTCAGGTGGTACACAAGGGTTGCCATTTACATGTGTATCTGGTGAGTCATATGGTACACAAGTATTGCCATTTACATGTGTATCTGGTGAGTAAGGTGGTACACAAGGGTTCCATTTACAAGTGTATCTGGTGAGTCATGTGGTAGACAAGGGTTGTCATTTACATGTGTATCTGGTGAGTCAGGTGGTACACAAGGGTTGCCATTTACACGTGTATCTGGTGAGTCAGGTGCTGCACAAGGGTTACCATTTACATGTGTATCCGGTGAGTCAGCTTGTACACAAGGGTTGCCATTTACAAGTGTATCTGGTAAGTCAGGTGGTACACAAGGGTTTCCATTTACATGTGTATCTGGTGAGTCAGGGAGACATTAACAGGATTGTCATTTACATGTGTATCTGGTGTGTCAGGTGGTACACAAGGGTTGCCATTTACAGGTGCATCTGGCGAGTCATGTGGTACGCAAAGGTTGCCATTTACAAGTTTATCTGTGAGTCAGGTGGTACACAAGGGCTGCCATTTTCAAGTGTATCTGGTGAGTCAGGTGGTACACAAGGGTTGCCATATACAAGTGTATCTGGTGAGTCAGGTGGTACATAAGGGTTGCCATTCATATGTGTACCTGGTGAGTCAGGTTGTACACAACGGTGGCCATTTACAAGTGTATCTGGTGAGTCAGGTGGTCAAAATGGTTGCCATTTACAAGTGTATCTGGTGAGTCAGGTGGTACAAAAGGGTTGCAATTCACAAGTGTATATGGTGAGTCAGGTGGACATTACAGGGGGTTGCCATTTACATATGTATCTGGTGAGTCCGGTGGTACACAAGTGTTGCCATTTGCAAGTGTATCTGGTGAGTAAGGTGGTACACAAGGGTCTCCATTTACATGTACATCTGGTGAGTCAGGTGGTACACAAGTGTTGCCATTTACATGTGTATATGGTGAGTCAGGTGGTACACAAGGGTTGCCATTTACAAGTGTATCTGGTAAGTCAGGTGGTCCACAAGGGTTGCCATTTACAAGTGTATCTGGGGAGTCACGTGGTACACAAAGGTTGCCATTTACAAATGCTGGTGAGTCAGTTGGTACACAGGGGTTGCAACTTACATGTGTATCTGGTGAGTCAGGTGGTGCACCAGGGTTGCCATTTATATGTGTATCTGGTGAGTCCGGTGGTACAAAGTGTTACCATTTACAAGTGTATCTGGTGAGTCCGGTGGTACACAAGGATTGTCATTTACATGTGTATCTGGTGAGTCTGGTGGTGCACAAGGGTTGCCATTTACATGTGTATCTTGTGAGTCAGGTGGTACAAAAGGGTTGCCATTCACATGTGTACCTGGTGAGTCAGGTGGTACACAACCGTTGCCATTTACAAGCGTATCTGGTGAGTCAGGTGGACATTACAGGTAGTTGCCATTTACATGTGTATTTGGTGAGTCAGGTGGTACACAACGGTTGCCATTTACATGTGTATCTGGTGAGTCAGGTGGTACACAAGGGTTGCCATTTGCATGTGTATCTGGTGAGTCCGGTAGACATTACAAGGATTGTCATTTACATGTGTGTCTGGTGTGTCAGGTGGTACACAAGGGTTACCATTTACAGGTGTATCTGGTCAGTCATGTGGTACACAAGGGTTGCCATATACAAGTGTGTCTGGTGAGTCAGGTGGACATTACAAGTAGTTGCCATTTACAAGTGCCTCTGGTGAGTCAGGTGGTACACAAGGATTGCCATTTACAAGTGTATCTGGTGAGTCAGGCGGACATTACAGGTAGTTGCCATTTACATGTGTATCTGGTGAGTCAGGTGGTACACAACGGTTGCCATTTACAAGTGTATCTGGCGGAGTCAGGTGGTACACCAGGGTTGCCATTTGCAGGTGTATCTAGTGAGTCAGGTGGTACACAAGGGTTACCATTTACATGTGTATCTGGTGAGTCAGGTGGTACACAAGGGTTGCCATTTACAAGTGTATCTGGTGCGTCAAGTGGTACACAAGGGTTGCCATTCACATGTGTATCTGGTGAGTCCGGTGGTATACAAGTGTTGCCATTTACATGTGTATCTGGTGAGTAAGGTGGTACACAAGGGTTCCATTTACAAGTGTATCTGGTGAGTCATGTGGTACACAAGGGTTGCCATTCACATGTGTATCTGGTGAGTCAGGTGGTACACCAGGGTTGTCATTTGCAAGTGTATCTGGTGAGTCAGGTGGTGCACAAGGGTTGCCATTTACATGTGTATCTGTTGAGGCAGGTGGTACACAAGGGTTGCAATTTACATGTGTATCTGGTGAGTCAGGTGGTATCAAGTGTTGCCATTTACAAATGTGTCTGGTGAGTCAGGTGGTACACAAGGGTTGCCATTTACATGTGTATCTGATGAATCAAGTGGTAGACAAGGGTTGCCATTTACAGGTGTATCGGGTCAGTCATGTGGTACAAAAGGGTTGCCATATACAAGTGTATCTGGTGAGTCAGGTGGACATTATAGGTAGTTGCCATTTACAAGTGCCTCTGGTGAGTCAGGTGGTACACAAGGGTTGCCATTTACAAGTGTATCTGGTGAGTCAGGTGGACATTACAGGTAGTTGCCATTTACATGTGTATCTGGTGAGTCAGGTGGTACACAAGGGTTGCCATTTACAAGTGTATCTGGCGGAGTCAGGTGGTACACAAGGGTTACCATTTGCAAGTGTATCTAGTGAGTCAGGTGGTACACAAGGGTTACCATTTACATGTGTATCTGGTGAGTCAGGTGGTAAACAAGGGTTGCCATTTACAAGTGTATCTGGCGAGTCAAGTGGTACACAAGGGTTGCCATTCACATGTGTATCTGGTGAGTCCGGTGGTACAAAGTGTTGCCATTTACAAGTGTATCTGGTGAGTCCGGTGGACATTACAGGTAGTTGCCATTTACAGGTGTATCTGGTGAGTCAGGTGGTACACAAGGGTTGCTATTTACATGTGTATCTGGCGAGTCAGGTGGTAGAAAGTGTTGCCATTTACAAGTGTATCTGGTGAGTCAGGTGGTACACAAGGGTTGTCATTTACATGTGTATCTGGTAAGTCAGGTGGACATTACAAGGATTGTCATTTACATGTGTATCTGGTGTGTCAGGTGGTACACAAGGGTTGCCATTTACAGGTGTATCTGGTGAGTCATGTGGTACACAAGGGTTGCCATATACAAGTGTATCTGGTGAGAACAGGTGGTACACAAGGGCTGCCATTTACAAGCGTATCTGGTGAGTCAGGTGGACATTACAGGTAGTTGCCATTTACAGGTGTATCTGGTGAGTCAGGTGGTACACAAGGGTTGCCATTTACATGTGTATCTGGTGAGCCATGTGGTACACAAGGGTTGCCATATACAAGTGTATCTGGTGAGTACAGGTGGTACACAAGGGCTGCCATTTACAAGTGTATCTGGTGAGTCAGGTGGTACACAAGGGTTGCCATTCACATGTGTACCTGGTGAGTCAGGTGGTACACAACCGTTGCCATTTACAAGTGTGTCTGGTGAGTCAGGTGGTACACAAATTGCGCCATTTACTTGTGTATCCGATGAGTCCGGTGGTACACAAGGGTTGCCATTTACAAGTGTATCTGGTGAGCCAGGTGGACATTACAGGTAGTTGCCATTTACATGTGTATCTGGTGAGTCAGGTGGCACACAAGGGTTGCCATTTACAAGTGTATCTGGCTGAGTTAGGTGGTACACAAGGGTTACCATTTACAAGTGTATCTGGTGAGTCAGGTGGTACACAAGGGTTGTCATTTACATGTGTATCTGGTGAGTCAGGTGGTACACAAGGGTTGCCATTTACACGTGTATCTGGTGCGTCAGGTGGCACACAAGGGTTGCCATTTACATGTGTATCTGGTGAGTCAGGTGGTACACAAGGGTTGCCATTTACACGTGTATCTGGTGAGTCAGGTGGTACGCAAGGGTTGCCATTTACAAGTGTATCTGGTGAGTCAAGTGGTACACAAGGGTTGCCATTCACATGTGTATCCGGTGAGTCAGGTTGTACACAAAGATTGCCATTTTGCAAGTGAATCTGGTGAGTCAGGTGAACATTGCAGGTAGTTGCCATTTACATTTGTATCTGGTGAGTCAGGTGGTACACAAGGGTTACCATTTACATGTGTATCTGGTGAGTCAGGTGGTACACAAGGGTTGCCATTTACAAGTGTATCTGGCGGAGTCAGGTGGTACACAAGGGTTACCATTTGCAAGTGTATCTAGTGAGTCAGGTGGTACACAAGGGTTACCATTTACATGTGTATCTGGTGAGTCAGGTGGTACGCAAGGGTTGCCATTTACAAGTGTATCTGGTGAGTCAAGTGGTACACAAGGGTTGCCATTCACATGTGTATCTGGTGAGTCAGGTGGTACACCAGGGTTGCCATTTGCAAGTGTATCTGGTGAGTCAGGTGAACATTGCAGGTAGTTGCCATTTACATGTGTTTCTGGTGAGTCAGGTGGTGCACAAGGGTTGCCATTTACATGTGTATCTGGTGAGGCAGGTGGTACACAAGGGTTTCCATTTACATGTGTATCTGGGGAGTCAGGTAGACATTACAAGGATTGTCATTTACATGTGTATCTGGTGTGTCAGGTGGAACACAGGGGTTGCCATTTACAGGTGTATCTGGCAAGTCAGGTGGTACACAAGGGTTGCCATATACAAGTGTATCTTGTGGGTCAGGTGGTACGCAAGGGTTGCCATTTACAAGTGTATGTGGTGAGTCAGGTGGTACAAAAGGGTTGCAATTTACAAGTGTATCTGGTGAGTCAGTTGGGGCATTACAGGGGGTTGCCATTTACATGTGTATCTTGTGAGTCAGGTGGTACACAAGGGTTGCCATTTACATGTGTATCTGGTGAGTCAGGTGGTACACAAGGGTTGCCATTTGCGAGTGTATCTGTTGAGTAAGGTGGTACACAAGGGTTGCCATTTACATGTATATCTGGTGAGTCAGGTGGTACACAAGTGTTGCCATTTATATGTGTATATGGTGAGTCAGGTGGTACACAAGGGTTGCCATTTACGAGTGTATCTGGTAAGTCAGGTGGTTCACAAGGGTTGCCATTTACAAGTGTATCTGGGGAGTCAGGTGGTACACAAGGGTTACCATTTACAAGTGTATCTGGTGAGTCAGGTGGTACACAAGGGTTGTCATTTACATGTGTATCTTGTGAGTCAGGTGTTACACAAGGGTTGCCATTTACACGTGTATCTGGTGAGTCAGGTGGTGCACAAGGGTTGCCATTTACATGTGTATCTGGTGAGTAAGGTGGTAAACAAGGGTTGCCATTTACAAGTGTATCTGGTGAGTCATGTGGTACAGAAGGGTTGCCATATACAAGTGTATCTGGTGAGTCAGGTGGTACACAACGGTTGCCATTTACATGTGTATCTGGTGAGTCAGGTGGTACATAAGGGTTGCCATTCATATGTGTACCTGGTGAGTCAGGTTGTACACAAGGGTTGCCATTTACAAGTGTATCTGGTAAGTCAGGTGGTACACAAGGGTTGCCATTTACAAGTGTATCTGGGGAGTCACGTGGTACACAAAGGTTGCCATTGACAAGTGCTGGTGAGTCAGGTGGTACACAGAGGTTGCAACTTACATGTGTATCTGGTGAGTCAGGTGGTGCACCAGGGTCGACATTTGCAAGTGTAACTGGTGAGTCAGGTGGACATTACACGTAGTTGCCATTTACATGTGTATCTTGTGAGTCAGGTGGTACACAAGGGTTGCCATTTACATGTGTATCTGGTGTGTCAGGTGGTACACAACCGTTGCCATTTACAAGTGTATCTGGTGAGTCAGGTGGCACACAAGGTTCGCCATTTACAAGTGTATCTGGTGAGTCAGGTGGTACACAAGGGTTGCCATTCACATGTGTACCTGGTGAGTCAGGTGGTACACAACCGTTGCCATTTACAAGTGTATCTGGTGAGTCAGGTGGACATTACAGGTAGTTGCCATTTACATGCGTATCTGGTGAGTCAGGTGGTACAGAACGGTTGCCATTTACATGTGTATCTGGTGAGTCAGGTGGTACGCAAGGGTTGCCATTTACAAGTGTATTTGGTGAGTCAGGTGGTACACACGGGTTGCCATTTACATGTATTTCTGGTGAGTCCGGTAGACATTACAAGGATTGTCATTTACATGTGTGTCTGGTGTGTCAGGTGGTACACAAGGGTTGCCATTTACGGGTGTATCTGGTCAGTCATGTGGTACACAAGGGTTGCCATATACAAGTGTATCTGGTGAGTCAGGTGGACATTACAGGTAGTTGCCACTTACATGTATATCTGGTGAGTAAATTGGTGCACAAGGGGTTGCCTTTTACAAGAGTATCTGGTGAGTCAGGTGGTACACCAGAGTTGCCATTTACAAGTGTATCTGGTGAGTCAGGTGGACATTACAAGTAGTTGCCATTTACATGTGTATCTGGTGAGTCAGGTGGTACACAACGGTTGCCATTTACAAGTGTATCTGGTGAGTCAGGTGGTACACAAGGGTTGCCGTTTACAAGTGTATCTGGTAAGTCAGGTGGTACACAAGGGTTGCCATTTACAAGTGTATCTGGGGAGTCACGTGATACACAAAGGTTGCCATTGACAAGTGCTGGTGAGTCAGGTGGTACACAGAGGTTGCAACTTACATGTGTATCTGGTGAGTCAGGTGGTGCACCAGGGTCGCCATTTGCAAGTGTAACTGGTGAGTCAGGTGGACATTACACGTAGTTGCCATTTACATGTGTATCTTGTGAGTCAGGTGGTACACAAGGGTTGCCATTTACATGTGTATCTGGTGTGTCAGGTGGTACACAACCGTTGCCATTTACAAGTGTATCTGGTGAGTCAGGTGGCACACAAGGTTCGCCATTTACAAGTGTATCTGATGAGTCAGGTGGTACACAAGGGTTGCCATTCACATGTGTACCTGGTGAGTCAGGTGGTACACAACCGTTGCCATTTACAAGTGTATCTGGTGAGTCAGGTGGACATTACAGGTAGTTGCCATTTACATGCGTATCTGGTGAGTCAGGTGGTACAGAACGGTTGCCATTTACATGTGTATCTGGTGAGTCAGGTGGTACGCAAGGGTTGCCATTTACAAGTGTATTTGGTGAGTCAGGGGGTACACACGGGTTGCCATTTACATGTGTATCTGGTGAGTCCGGTAGACAGTACAAGGATTGTCATTTACATGTCTGTCTGGTGTGTCAGGTGGTACACAAGGGTTGCCATTTACGGGTGTATCTGGTCAGTCATGTGGTACACAAATGTTGCCATATACAAGTGTATCTGGTGAGTCAGGTGGACATTACAGGTAGTTGCCACTTACATGTATATCTGGTGAGTAAATTGGTGCACAAGGGTTGCCTTTTGCAAGAGTATCTGGTGAGTCAGGTGGTACACCAGAGTTGCCATTTACAAGTGTATCTGGTGAGTCAGGTGGACATTACAGGTAGTTGCCATTTACATGTGTATCTGGTGAGTCAGGTGGTACACAAGGGTTGCCATTTACAAGTGTATCTGGGTAGTCACGTGGTACACAAAGGTTGCCATTTACAAGTGCTGGTGAGTCAGCTGGTACACAGGGGTTGCAACTTACATGTGTATCTGGTGAGTCAGGTGGTGCACCAGGGTCGCCATTTGCAAGTGTATCTGATCAGTCAGGTTGACATTACATGTAGTTGCCATTTACATGTGTATCTTGTGAGTCAGGTGGTACACAAGGGTTGCCATTTACATATGTATCTGGTGAGTCCGGTGGTACAAAGTGTTGCCTTTTACAAGTGTATCTGGTGAGTCTGGTGGTACTCAAGGATTGTCATTTACATGTGTATCTGGTGAGCCAGGTGGTACACAAGGGTTGCCATTTACATGTGTATCTGGTGAGTCAGGTGGACATTACAAGGATTCTCATTTACATGTGTATCTGGTGTGTCAGGTGGTACACAAGGGTTGCCGCTTACAGGTGCATCTGGCGAGTCATGTGCTACGCAAGGGTTGCCATATACAAGTGTATCTGGTGAGCCAGGTGGTACACAAGGGTTGCCATTTACATGTGTATCTGGTGAGTCAGGTGGACATTACAAGGATTGTCATTTACATGTGTATCTGGTGTGTCAGGTGGTACACAAGGGTTGCCGTTTACAGGTGCATCTGGCGAGTCATGTGGTACGCAAGGGTTGCCATATACAAGTGTATCTGATGAGTCAGGTGGTACACAAGGATTGCCATTTACAAGTGTATCTGGTGAGTCAGGTGGACATTACAGGTAGTTGCCATTTACATGTGTATCTGTTGAGTCAGGTGGTACACAAGAGTTGCCATTTACATGTGTTTCTGGTGAGTCAGGTGGCACACAAGGGTTGCCATTTACTAGTGTATCTGGCTGAGTTAGGTGGTACACAAGGGTTACCATTTACAAGTGTATCTGGTGAGTCAGGTGGTACACAAGGGTTGCCATTTACATGTATATCTGGTGAGTCAGGTGGAACACAATCGTTGCCATTTACATGTGTATCCGGTGAGTCAGGTTGTACCCAAAGTTTTCCATTTTGCAAGTGTTTCTGGTGAGTCAGCTGGAAATTGCAGGTAGTTGCCATTTACATGTGTATCTGGTCAGTCAGGTGGTACACAAGGGATGCTATTTACATGTGTATTTGGTGAGTCAGGTGGTACACAAGGGTTGCCATTTACAAGAGTCAGGTGGTACACAAGGGTTACCATTTACAAGTGTATCTGGTGAGTCAGGTGGTACACAAGGGTTGCCATATACAAGTGTGTCTGGTGAGTCAGGTGGACATTACAAGTAGTTGCCATTTACAAGTGCCTCTGGTGAGTCAGGTGGTACACAAGGGTTGCCATCTACATGTGTATCTGGTGAGTCAAGTGGTAGACAAGGGTTGCCATTTACAGGTGTATCGGGTCAGTCATGTGGTACACAAGGGTTGCCATATACAAGTGTATCTGGTGAGTCAGGTGGACATTATAGGTAGTTGCCATTTACAAGTGCCTCTGGTGAGTCAGGTGGTACACAAGGGTTGCCATTTACAAGTGTATCTGGTGAGTCAGGTGGACATTACAGGTAGTTGCCATTTACATGTGCATCTGGTGAGTCAGGTGGTACACAACGGTTGCCATTTACAAGTGTATCTGGCGGAGTCCGGTGGTACACAAGGGTTACCATTTACATGTGTATCTGGTGAGTCAGGGGGTACACAAGGGTTGCCACTTACAAGTGTATCTGGTGCGTCAAGTGGTACACAAGGGTTGCCATTCACATGTGTATCTGGTGAGTCCGGTGGTACACAAGTGTTGCCATTTACATGTGTATCTGGTGAGTAAGGTGGTACACAAGGGTTCCATTTACAAGTGTATCTGGTGAGTCATGTGGTACACAAGGGTTGCCATTCACATGTGTATCTGGTGAGTCAGGTGGTACACCAGGGTTGCCATTTGCAAGTGTATCTGGTGAGTCAGGTGGTGCACAAGGGTTGCCATTTACATGTGTATCTGTTGAGGCAGGTGGTACACAAGGGTTGCAATTTACATGTGTATCTGGTGAGTCAGGTGGTATCAAGTGTTGCCATTTACAAATGTGTCTGGTGAGTCAGGTAGTACACAAGGGTTGCCATTTAAAAGTGTATCTGGTGAGTCAGGTGGTACACAAGGGTTTCCATTTACATGTGTATCTGGTGAGTCAGGTAGACATTACAAGGATTGTCATTTACATGTGTATCTGGTGTGTCAGGTGGTACACAGGGGTTGCCATTTACAGGTGTATCTGGCGAGTCATGTGGTACACAAGGGTTGCCATATACAAGTGTATCTGTGAGTCAGGCGGTACACAAGAGCTGCCATTTACAAGTGTATCTGGTGAGTCATATGGTACACAAGGGTTGCCATATACAAGTGTATCTGGTAAGTCAGGTGGTACACAAGGGTTGCCATTTACAAGTATATCTGGTGAGTCAGGTTTTACATAAGGGTTGTCATTCATATGTGTATCTGGTGAGTCAGGTTGTACACAACGGTTGCCATTTACAAGTGTATCTGGTGAGTCAGGTGGTAAAAATGGTTGCCATTTACCAGTGTATCTGGTGAGTCATGTGGTACACAAGGGTTCCCATTTACAGGTGTATCTGGCGAGTCATGTGGCACCCAGGGGTTGCCATATACAAGTGTATCTGTGAGTCAGGTGGTACACAACGTCTGCCATTTACAAGTGTGTCTGGTGAGTCATATGGTACACAAGGGTTGCCATATACAAGTGTATCTGGTAAGTCAGGTGGTACACAAGGGTTGCCATTAACAAGTGTATCTGGTGAGACAGGTGGTACATAAGGGTTGCCATTCATATGTGTACCTGGTGAGTCAGGTTGTTCACAACGGTTGCCATTGACAAGTGTATCTGGTGAGTCAGGTGGTAAAAATGGTTGCCATTTACCAGTGTATCTGGTGAGTCATGTGGTACACAAGGGTTGCCATTTACAAGTGTATCTTGTGAGTCAGGTGGTACACAAGGGTTGCCATTTACAAGTGTATCTTGTGAGTCAGGTGGTACGCAAGGGTTGCCATTTACATGTGTATCTGGTGAGTCAGGTGCTACACAAGGGTTGCCATTTACAACTGTATCTTGTGAGTGAGGTGGTACGCAAGGGTTGCCATTTACATGTGTATCTGGTGAGTCAGGTGCTACACAAGGGTTGCCATTTACAAGTGTATCTGGTGAGGAAGGTGGTACACAAGGGTTGCCATTTACATGTATATCTGGTCAGTCAGGTGGTACACAAGTGTTGCCATTTACATGTGTATATGGTAAGTAAGGTGGTACACAAGGGTTGCCATTTACAAATGTGTCTGGGGAGTCACGTGGTACACAAAGGTTGCCATTTACAAGTGCTGGTGAGTCAGCTGGTACACAGGGGTTGCAACTTACATGTGTATCTGGTGAGTCAGGTGGTACACCAGGGTTGCCATTTGCAAGTGTATCTGGTGAGTCAGGAGGACGTTACAGGTAGTTGCCATTTACATGTGTATCTTGTGAGTCAGGTGGTACCCAAGGGTTGCCATTTACATGTGTATCTGGTGAGTCCGGTGGTACAAAGTGTTGCCATTTACATATGTGTCTGGTGAGTCCGGTGGTACACAAGGATTGTCAATTACATGTGTATCTGGTGAGTCTGGTGGTACACAAGGATTGTCATTTACATGTGTATCTGGTGAGCCAGGTGGTACAAAGTGTTGCCATTTACAAATGTATCTGGTGAGTCAGGTGATACACAAGGGTTGCCATTTACAAGTGTATCTGGTGAGTCAGATGGTACACAAGGGTTGCCATTTACATGTGTATCTCGTAAGTCAGGTGGCCATTACAAGGATTGTCATTTACATGTGCATCCGGTGTGTCAGGTGGTACACAAGAGTTGCCATTTACAGGTGTATCTGGTGAGTCATGTTTTACACAAGGGCTGCCATTTACAAGTGTATCTGGTGAGTCAGGTGGTACACAAGGGTTGCCATTCACATGTGTACCTGGTGAGTCAGGTGGTACACAACCGTTGCCATTTACAAGTGTATCTGGTGAGTCAGGTGGTACACAAGGGTTACCATTTACAAGTGTATCTGGTGAGTCAGGTGGTACACAAGGGTTGTCATTTACATGTGTATCTGGTGAGTCAGTTGGACATTACAGGTAGTTGCCATTTACATGTGTATCTGGTGAGTCAGGTGGTACACAAGGGTTGCCATTTACATGTGTATTTGGTGAGTCATATGGTACACAAGTGTTGCCATTTACATGTGTATCTGGTGAGTAAGGTGGTACACAAGGGTTACCATTTACAAGTGTATCTGGTGAGTCATGTGGTAGACAAGGGTTGTCATTTACATGTGTATCTGGTGAGTCAGGTGGTACACAAGGGTTGCCATTTACACGTGTATCTGGTGAGTCAGGTGCTGCACAAGGGTTGCCATTTACATGTGTATCCGGTGAGTCAGGTTGTACACAAGGGTTGCCATTTACAAGTGTATCTGGTGAGTCACGTGGACATTACCGGTAGTTGCCAATTACATGTGTATCTGGTGAGTCAGGTGGTACACAAGGGTTGCCATTTAGAAGTGTATCTAGTGAGTCAGGTGGTACACATGGGTTGCCATTTACATGTGTATCTGGTGAGTCAGGTGGACATTACAAGGATTGTCATTTACATGTGTATCTGGTGAGTCAGGTGGTACACAACGGTTGCCATTTACAAGTGTATCTGGTGAGTCAGGTGGTACACAAGGGTTGCCATTTACAAGTGTATCTGGTAAGTCAGGTGGTACACAAGGGTTGCCATTTACAAGTGTATCTGGGGAGTCACGTGATACACAAAGGTTGCCATTGACAAGTGCTGGTGAGTCAGGTGGTACACAGAGGTTGCAACTTACATGTGTATCTGGTGAGTCAGGTAGTGCACCAGGGTCGCCATTTGCAAGTGTAACTGGTGAGTCAGGTGGACATTACACGTAGTTGCCATTTACATGTGTATCTTGTGAGTCAGGTGGTACACAAGGGTTGCCATTTACATGTGTATCTGGTGTGTCAGGTGGTACACAACCGTTGCCATTTACAAGTGTATCTGGTGAGTCAGGTGGCACACAAGGTTCGCCATTTACAAGTGTATCTGGTGAGTCAGGTGGTACACAAGGGTTGCCATTCACATGTGTACCTGGTGAGTCAGGTGGTACACAACCGTTGCCATTTACAAGTGTAGCTGGTGAGTCAGGTGGACATTACAGGTAGTTGCCATTTACATGCGTATCTGGTGAGTCAGGTGGTACAGAACGGTTGCCATTTACATGTGTATCTGGTGAGTCAGGTGGTACGCAAGGGTTGCCATTTACAAGTGTATTTGGTGAGTCAGGGGGTACACACGGGTTGCCATTTACATGTGTATCTGGTGAGTCCGGTAGACATTACAAGGATTGTCATTTACATGTCTGTCTGGTGTGTCAGGTGGTACACAAGGGTTGCCATTTACGGGTGTATCTGGTCAGTCATGTGGTACACAAATGTTGCCATATACAAGTGTATCTGGTGAGTCAGGTGGACATTACAGGTAGTTGCCACTTACATGGATATCTGGTGAGTAAATTGGTGCACAAGGGTTGCCTTTTACAAGTGTATCTGGTGAGTCAGGTGGTACACCAGAGTTGCCATTTACAAGTGTATCTGGTGAGTCAGGTGGACATTACATCTAGTTGCCATTTACATGTGTATCTGGTGAGTCAGGTGGTACACAACGGTTGCCATTTACAAGTGTATCTGGTGAGTCAGGTGGTACACAAGTGTTGCCATTTACATGTGTATCTGGTGAGTAAGGTGGTACACAAGGGTTCCATTTACAAGTGTATCTGGTGAGTCATGTGGTACACAAGGGTTGCCATTCACATGTGTATCTGGTGAGTCAGGTGGTACACCAGGGTTGCCATTTGCAAGTGTATCTGGTGAGTCAGGTGGTGCACAAGGGTTGCCATTTACATGTGTATCTGTTGAGGCAGGTGGTACACAAGGGTTGCAATTTACATGTGTATCTGGTGAGTCAGGTGGTATCAAGTGTTGCCATTTACAAATGTGTCTGGTGAGTCAGGTAGTACACAAGGGTTGCCATTTAAAAGTGTATCTGGTGAGTCAGGTGGTACACAAGGGTTTCCATTTACATGTGTATCTGGTGAGTCAGGTAGACATTACAAGGATTGTCATTTACATGTGTATCTGGTGTGTCAGGTGGTACACAGGGGTTGCCATTTACAGGTGTATCTGGCGAGTCATGTGGTACACAAGGGTTGCCATATACAAGTGTATCTGTGAGTCAGGCGGTACACAAGAGCTGCCATTTACAAGTGTATCTGGTGAGTCATATGGTACACAAGGGTTGCCATATACAAGTGTATCTGGTAATTCAGGTGGTACACAAGGGTTGCCATTTACAAGTATATCTGGTGAGTCAGGTTTTACATAAGGGTTGTCATTCATATGTGTATCTGGTGAGTCAGGTTGTACACAACGGTTGCCATTTACAAGTGTATCTGGTGAGTCAGGTGGTAAAAATGGTTGCCATTTACCAGTGTATCTGGTGAGTCATGTGGTACACAAGGGTTCCCATTTACAGGTGTATCTGGCGAGTCATGTGGCACCCAGGGGTTGCCATATACAAGTGTATCTGTGAGTCAGGTGGTACACAACGTCTGCCATTTACAAGTGTGTCTGGTGAGTCATATGGTACACAAGGGTTGCCATATACAAGTGTATCTGGTAAGTCAGGTGGTACACAAGGGTTGCCATTAACAAGTGTATCTGGTGAGACAGGTGGTACATAAGGGTTGCCATTCATATGTGTACCTGGTGAGTCAGGTTGTACACAACGGTTGCCATTGACAAGTGTATCTGGTGAGTCAGGTGGTAAAAATGGTTGCCATTTACCAGTGTATCTGGTGAGTCATGTGGTACACAAGGGTTGCCATTTACAAGTGTATCTTGTGAGTCAGGTGGTACACAAGGGTTGCCATTTACAAGTGTATCTTGTGAGTCAGGTGTTACGCAAGGGTTGCCATTTACATGTGTATCTTGTGAGTCAGGTGGTACCCAAGGGTTGCCATTTACATGTGTATCTGGTGAGTCCGGTGGTACAAAGTGTTGCCATTTACATATGTGTCTGGTGAGTCCGGTGGTACACAAGGATTGTCAATTACATGTGTATCTGGTGAGTCCGCTGGTACACAAGGATTGTCATTTACATGTGTATCTGGTGAGCCAGGTGGTACAAAGTGTTTCCATTTACAAATGTATCTGGTGAGTCAGGTGATACACAAGGGTTGCCATTTACAAGTGTATCTGGTGAGTCAGGTGGTACACAAGGGTTGCCATTTACATGTGTATCTCGTAAGTCAGGTGGCCATTACAAGGATTGTCATTTACATGTGCATCCGGTGTGTCAGGTGGTACACAAGAGTTGCCATTTACAGGTGTATCTGGTGAGTCATGTTTTACACAAGGGCTGCCATTTACAAGTGTATCTGGTGAGTCAGGTGGTACACAAGGGTTGCCATTCACATGTGTACCTGGTGAGTCAGGTGGTACACAACCGTTGCCATTTACAAGTGTATCTGGTGAGTCAGGTGGTACACAAGGGTTACCATTTACAAGTGTATCTGGTGAGTCAGGTGGTACACAAGGGTTGTCATTTACATGTGTATCTGGTGAGTCAGTTGGACATTACAGGTAGTTGCCATTTACATGTGTATCTGGTGAGTCAGGTGGTACACAAGGGTTGCCATTTACATGTGTATCTGGTGAGTCATATGGTACACAAGTGTTGCCATTTACATGTGTATCTGGTGAGTAAGGTGGTACACAAGGGTTACCATTTACAAGTGTATCTGGTGAGTCATGTGGAAGACAAGGGTTGTCATTTACATGTGTATCTGGTGAGTCAGGTGGTACACAAGGGTTGCCATTTACACGTGTATCTGGTGAGTCAGGTGCTGCACAAGGGTTGCCATTTACATGTGTATCCAGTGAGTCAGGTTGTACACAAGGGTTGCCATTTACAAGTGTATCTGGTGAGTCACGTGGACATTACCGGTAGTTGCCTATTACATGTGTATCTGGTGAGTCAGGTGGTACACAAGGGTTGCCATTTAGAAGTGTATCTAGTGAGTCAAGTGGTACACATGGGTTGCCATTTACATGTGTATCTGGTGAGTCAGGTGGACATTACAAGGATTGTCATTTACATGTGTATCTGGTGAGTCAGGTGGTACACAACGGTTGCCATTTACAAGTGTATCTGGTGAGTCAGGTGGTACACAAGGGTTGCCATTTACAAGTGTATCTGGTAAGTCAGGTGGTACACAAGGGTTGCCATTTACAAGTGTATCTGGTGAGTCATGTTTTACACAAGGGCTGCCATTTACAAGTGTATCTGGTGAGTCAGGTGGTACACAAGGGTTGCCATTCACATGTGTACCTGGTGAGTCAGGTGGTACACAACCGTTGCCATTTACAAGTGTATCTGGTGAGTCAGGTGGTACACAAGGGTTACCATTTACAAGTGTATCTGGTGAGTCAGGTGGTACACAAGGGTTGTCATTTACATGTGTATCTGGTGAGTCAGTTGGACATTACAGGTAGTTGCCATTTACATGTGTATCTGGTGAGTCAGGTGGTACACAAGGGTTGCCATTTACATGTGTATCTGGTGAGTCATATGGTACACAAGTGTTGCCATTTACATGTGTATCTGGTGAGTAAGGTGGTACACAAGGGTTACCATTTACAAGTGTATCTGGTGAGTCATGTGGAAGACAAGGGTTGTCATTTACATGTGTATCTGGTGAGTCAGGTGGTACACAAGGGTTGCCATTTACACGTGTATCTGGTGAGTCAGGTGCTGCACAAGGGTTGCCATTTACATGTGTATCCAGTGAGTCAGGTTGTACACAAGGGTTGCCATTTACAAGTGTATCTGGTGAGTCACGTGGACATTACCGGTAGTTGCCTATTACATGTGTATCTGGTGAGTCAGGTGGTACACAAGGGTTGCCATTTAGAAGTGTATCTAGTGAGTCAAGTGGTACACATGGGTTGCCATTTACATGTGTATCTGGTGAGTCAGGTGGACATTACAAGGATTGTCATTTACATGTGTATCTGGTGAGTCAGGTGGTACACAACGGTTGCCATTTACAAGTGTATCTGGTGAGTCAGGTGGTACACAAGGGTTGCCATTTACAAGTGTATCTGGTAAGTCAGGTGGTACACAAGGGTTGCCATTTACAAGTGTATCTGGGGAGTCACGTGATACACAAAGGTTGCCATTGACAAGTGCTGGTGAGTCAGGTGGTACACAGAGGTTGCAACTTACATGTGTATCTGGTGAGTCAGGTGGTGCACCAGGGTCGCCATTTGCAAGTGTAACTGGTGAGTCAGGTGGACATTACACGTAGTTGCCATTTACATGTGTATCTTGTGAGTCAGGTGGTACACAAGGGTTGCCATTTACATGTGTATCTGGTGTGTCAGGTGGTACACAACCGTTGCCATTTACAAGTGTATCTGGTGAGTCAGGTGGCACACAAGGTTCGCCATTTACAAGTGTATCTGGTGAGTCAGGTGGTACACAAGGGTTGCCATTCACATGTGTACCTGGTGAGTCAGGTGGTACACAACCGTTGCCATTTACAAGTGTATCTGGTGAGTCAGGTGGACATTACAGGTAGTTGCCATTTACATGCGTATCTGGTGAGTCAGGTGGTACAGAACGGTTGCCATTTACATGTGTATCTGGTGAGTCAGGTGGTACGCAAGGGTTGCCATTTACAAGTGTATTTGGTGAGTCAGGGGGTACACACGGGTTGCCATTTACATGTGTATCTGGTGAGTCCGGTAGACATTACAAGGATTGTCATTTACATGTCTGTCTGGTGTGTCAGGTGGTACACAAGGGTTGCCATTTACGGGTGTATCTGGTCAGTCATGTGGTACACAAATGTTGCCATATACAAGTGTATCTGGTGAGTCAGGTGGACATTACAGGTAGTTGCCACTTACATGTATATCTGGTGAGTAAATTGGTGCACAAGGGTTGCCTTTTACAAGAGTATCTGGTGAGTCAGGTGGTACACCAGAGTTGCCATTTACAAGTGTATCTGGTGAGTCAGGTGGACATTACAGGTAGTTGCCATTTACATGTGTATCTGGTGAGTCAGGTGGTACACAACGGTTGCCATTTACAAGTGTATCTGGTGAGTCAGGTGGTACACAACGGTTGCCATTTACATGTGTATCTGGTGAGTCAGGTGGACATTACAAGGATCGTCATTTACATGTGTATCTGGTGAGTCAGGTGGTACACAAGGGTTGCCATTTACAAGTGTATCTGGGTAGTCACGTGGTACACAAAGGTTGCCATTTACAAGTGCTGGTGAGTCAGCTGGTACACAGGGGTTGCAACTTACATGTGTATCTGGTGAGTCAGGTGGTGCACCAGGGTCGCCATTTGCAAGTGTATCTGATCAGTCAGGTGGACATTACATGTAGTTGCCATTTACATGTGTATCTTGTGAGTCAGGTGGTACACAAGGGTTGCCATTTACATATGTATCTGGTGAGTCCGGTGGTACAAAGTGTTGCCTTTTACAAGTGTATCTGGTGAGTCTGGTGGTACTCAAGGATTGTCATTTACATGTGTATCTGGTGAGCCAGGTGGTACACAAGGGTTGCCATTTACATGTGTATCTGGTGAGTCAGGTGGACATTACAAGGATTGTCATTTACATGTGTATCTGGTGTGTCAGGTGGTACACAAGGGCTGCCGTTTACAGGTGCATCTGGCGAGTCATGTGCTACGCAAGGGTTGCCATATACAAGTGTATCTGGTGAGCCAGGTGGTACACAAGGGTTGCCATTTACATGTGTATCTGGTGAGTCAGGTGGACATTACAAGGATTGTCATTTACATGTGTATCTGGTGTGTCAGGTGGTACACAAGGGTTGCCGTTTACAGGTGCATCTGGCGAGTCATGTGGTACGCAAGGGTTGCCATATACAAGTGTATCTGATGAGTCAGGTGGTACACAAGGATTGCCATTTACAAGTGTATCTGGTGAGTCAGGTGGACATTACAGGTAGTTGCCATTTACATGTGTATCTATTGAGTCAGGTGGTACACAAGAGTTGCCATTTACATGTGTTTCTGGTGAGTCAGGTGGCACACAAGGGTTGCCATTTACTAGTGTATCTGGCTGAGTTAGGTGGTACACAAGGGTTACCATTTACAAGTGTATCTGGTGAGTCAGGTGGTACACAAGGGTTGCCATTTACATGTATATCTGGTGAGTCAGGTGGAACACAATCGTTGCCATTTACATGTGTATCCGGTGAGTCAGGTTGTACCCAAAGTTTTCCATTTTGCAAGTGTTTCTGCTGAGTCAGCTGGAAATTGCAGGTAGTTGCCATTTACATGTGTATCTGGTCAGTCAGGTGGTACACAAGGGATGCTATTTACATGTGTATTTGGTGAGTCAGGTGGTACACAAGGGTTGCCATTTACAAGAGTCAGGTGGTACACAAGGGTTACCATTTACAAGTGTATCTGGTGAGTCAGGTGGTACACAAGGGTTGCCATATACAAGTGTGTCTGGTGAGTCAGGTGGACATTACAAGTAGTTGCCATTTACAAGTGCCTCTGGTGAGTCAGGTGGTACACAAGGGTTGCCATTTACATGTGTATCTGGTGAGTCAAGTGGTAGACAAGGGTTGCCATTTACAGGTGTATCGGGTCAGTCATGTGGTACACAAGGGTTGCCATATACAAGTGTATCTGGTGAGTCAGGTGGACATTATAGGTAGTTGCCATTTACAAGTGCCTCTGGTGAGTCAGGTGGTACACAAGGGTTGCCATTTACAAGTGTATCTGGTGAGTCAGGTGGACATTACAGGTAGTTGCCATTTACATGTGTATCTGGTGAGTCAGGTGGCACACAACGGTTGCCATTTACAAGTGTATCTGGCGGAGTCCGGTGGTACACAAGGGTTACCATTTACATGTGTATCTGGTGAGTCAGGTGGTACACAAGGGTTGCCACTTACAAGTGTATCTGGTGCGTCAAGTGGTACACAAGGGTTGCCATTCACATGTGTATCTTCTGAGTCCGGTGGTACACAAGTGTTGCCATTTACATGTGTATCTGGTGAGTAAGGTGGTACACAAGGGTTCCATTTACAAGTGTATCTGGTGAGTCATGTGGTACACAAGGGTTGCCATTCACATGTGTATCTGGTGAGTCAGGTGGTACACCAGGGTTGCCATTTGCAAGTGTATCTGGTGAGTCAGGTGGTGCACAAGGGTTGCCATTTACATGTGTATCTGTTGAGGCAGGTGGTACACAAGGGTTGCAATTTACATGTGTATCTGGTGAGTCAGGTGGTATCAAGTGTTGCCATTTACAAATGTGTCTGATGAGTCAGGTGGTACACAAGGGTTGCCATTTAAAAGTGTATCTGGTGAGTCAGGTGGTACACAAGGGTTTCCATTTACATGTGTATCTGGTGAGTCAGGTAGACATTACAAGGATTGTCATTTACATGTGTATCTGGTGTGTCAGGTGGTACACAGGGGTTGCCATTTACAGGTGTATCTGGCGAGTCATGTGGTACACAAGGGTTGCCATATACAAGTGTATCTGTGAGTCAGGCGGTACACAAGAGCTGCCATTTACAAGTGTATCTGGTGAGTCATATGGTACACAAGGGTTGCCATATACAAGTGTATCTGGTAAGTCAGGTGGTACACAAGGGTTGCCATTTACAAGTATATCTGGTGAGTCAGGTTTTACATAAGGGTTGTCATTCATATGTGTATCTGGTGAGTCAGGTTGTACACAACGGTTGCCATTTACAAGTGTATCTGGTGAGTCAGGTGGTAAAAATGGTTGCCATTTACCAGTGTATCTGGTGAGTCATGTGGTACACAAGGGTTCCCATTTACAGGTGTATCTGGCGAGTCATGTGGCACCCAGGGGTTGCCATATACAAGTGTATCTGTGAGTCAGGTGGTACACAACGTCTGCCATTTACAAGTGTGTCTGGTGAGTCATATGGTACACAAGGGTTGCCATATACAAGTGTATCTGGTAAGTCAGGTGGTACACAAGGGTTGCCATTAACAAGTGTATCTGGTGAGACAGGTGGTACATAAGGGTTGCCATTCATATGTGTACCTGGTGAGTCAGGTTGTACACAACGGTTGCCATTGACAAGTGTATCTGGTGAGTCAGGTGGTAAAAATGGTTGCCATTTACCAGTGTATCTGGTGAGTCATGTGGTACACAAGGGTTGCCATTTACAAGTGTATCTTGTGAGTCAGGTGGTACACAAGGGTTGCCATTTACAAGTGTATCTTGTGAGTCAGGTGGTACGCAAGGGTTGCCATTTACATGTGTATCTGGTGAGTCAGGTGCTACACAAGGGTTGCCATTTACAACTGTATCTTGTGAGTGAGGTGGTACGCAAGGGTTGCCATTTACATGTGTATCTGGTGAGTCAGGTGCTACACAAGGGTTGCCATTTACAAGTGTATCTGGTGAGGAAGGTGGTACACAAGGGTTGCCATTTACATGTATATCTGGTCAGTCAGGTGGTACACAAGTGTTGCCATTTACATGTGTATATGGTAAGTAAGGTGGTACACAAGGGTTGCCATTTACAAATGTGTCTGGGGAGTCACGTGGTACACAAAGGTTGCCATTTACAAGTGCTGGTGAGTCAGCTGGTACACAGGGGTTGCAACTTACATGTGTATCTGGTGAGTCAGGTGGTACACCAGGGTTGCCATTTGCAAGTGTATCTGGTGAGTCAGGAGGACGTTACAGGTAGTTGCCATTTACATGTGTATCTTGTGAGTCAGGTGGTACCCAAGGGTTGCCATTTACATGTGTATCTGGTGAGTCCGGTGGTACAAAGTGTTGCCATTTACATATGTGTCTGGTGAGTCCGGTGGTACACAAGGATTGTCAATTACATGTGTATCTGGTGAGTCCGGTGGTACACAAGGATTGTCATTTACATGTGTATCTGGTGAGCCAGGTGGTACAAAGTGTTGCCATTTACAAATGTATCTGGTGAGTCAGGTGATACACAAGGGTTGCCATTTACAAGTGTATCTGGTGAGTCAGGTGGTACACAGGGGTTGCCATTTACATGTGTATCTCGTAAGTCAGGTGGCCATTACAAGGATTGTCATTTACATGTGCATCCGGTGTGTCAGGTGGTACACAAGAGTTGCCATTTACAGGTGTATCTGGTGAGTCATGTTTTACACAAGGGCTGCCATTTACAAGTGTATCTGGTGAGTCAGGTGGTACACAAGGGTTGCCATTCACATGTGTACCTGGTGAGTCAGGTGGTACACAACCGTTGCCATTTACAAGTGTATCTGGTGAGTCAGGTGGTACACAAGGGTTGTCATTTACATGTGTATCTGGTGAGTCAGTTGGACATTACAGGTAGTTGCCATTTACATGTGTATCTGGTGAGTCAGGTTGTACACAAGGGTTGCCATTTACATGTGTATCTGGTGAGTCATATGGTACACAAGTGTTGCCATTTACATGTGTATCTGGTGAGTAAGGTGGTACACAAGGGTTACCATTTACAAGTGTATCTGGTGAGTCATGTGGTAGACAAGGGTTGTCATTTACATGTGTATCTGGTGAGTCAGGTGGTACACAAGGGTTGCCATTTACACGTGTATCTGGTGAGTCAGGTGCTGCACAAGGGTTGCCATTTACATGTGTATCCGGTGAGTCAGGTTGTACACAAGGGTTGCCATTTACAAGTGTATCTGGTGAGTCACGTGGACATTACCGGTAGGTGCCAATTACATGTGTATCTGGTGAGTCAGGTGGTACACAAGGGTTGCCATTTAGAAGTGTATCTAGTGAGTCAGGTGGTACACATGGGTTGCCATTTACATGTGTATCTGGTGAGTCAGGTGGACATTACAAGGATTGTCATTTACACGTGTATCTAGTGTGTCAGTTGGTACACAAGGGTTGCCATTTACCGGTGTATCTGGTGAATCATGTGGTACACAAGAGTTGCCATGTACATGTGTATCTGGTGAGTCAGGTGGCACACAAGGGTTGCCATTTACAAGTGTATCTGGCTGAGTCAGGTGGTACACAAGTTTATCATTTACATGTGTATCTGGTGAGTCAGGTTGTACATAAGGGTTGCCATTTACAAGTGTATCTGGTGAGTCATGTGGACATTACCGGTAGTTGCCAATTACATGTGTATCTGGTGAGTCAGGTGGTACACAAGGGTTGCCATTTACAAGTGTATCTAGTGAGTCAGGTGGTACCCAAGGGTTGCCATTTACAAGTGTATCTGGTGAGTCATGTGGTACAAAAGGGTTGCCATTCACATGTATATCTGGTGAGTCAGGTGGTACACCAGGGTTGCCATTTACATGTGTATCTGGTGAGTCCGGTAGACATTACAAGGATTGTCATTTACATGTGTGTCTGGTGTGTCAGGTGGTACACAAGGGTTGCCATATACAAGTGTATCTTGTGGGACAGGTGGTACGCAAGGGTGGCCATTTACAAGTGTATCTGGTGAGTCAGGTGGTACAAAAGGGTTGCAATTTACAAGTGTATCTGGTGAGTCAGTTGGGGCATTACAGGGGGTTGCCATTTACATGTGTATCTTGTTAGTCAGGTGGTACACAAGGGTTGCCATTTACCTGTGTATCTGGTGAGTCAGGTGGTACACAAAGGTTGCCATTTACAAGTGTATCTGGTGAGTAAGGTGGTACACAAGGGTTGCCATTTACATGTATATCTGGTGAGTCAGGTGGTACACAAGTGTTGCCATTTATATGTGTATATGGTGAGTCAGGTGGTACACAAGGGTTGCCATTTACGAGTGTATCTGGTAAGTCAGGTGGTACACAAGGGTTGCCATTTACAAGTGTATCTGGGGAGTCAGGTGGTACACAAGGGTTACCATTTACAAGTGTATCTGGTGAGTCAGGTGGTACACAAGGGTTGCCATTTACACGTGTATCTGGTGAGTCAGGTGGTGCACAAGGGTTGCCATTTACATGTGTATCTGGTGAGTAAGGTGGTGCACAAGGGCTGCCATTTACAAGTGTATCTGGTGAGTCATGTGGTACAGAAGGGTTGCCATATACAAGTGTATCTGGTGAGTCAGGTGGTACACAACGGTTGCCATTTATATGTGTATCTGGTGAGTCAGGTGGTACATAAGGGTTGCCATTCATATGTGTACCTGGTGAGTCAGGTTGTACACAAGGGTTGCCATTTACAAGTGTATCTGGTGAGTCAGGTGGTAAAAATGCTTGCCATTTACAAGTGTATCTGGTGAGTCAGGTGGTACAAAAGGGTTACGATTTACAAGTGTATATGGTGAGTCAGGTGGTACACAAGGGTTGCCATTTACAAGTGTATCTGGTAAGTCAGGTGGTACACAAGGGTTGCCATTTACAAGTGTATCTGGGGAGTCACGTGGTACACAAAGGTTGCCATTGACAAGTGCTGGGGAGTCAGGTGGTTCACAGAGGTTGCAACTTACATGTGTATCTGGTGAGTCAGGTGGTGCACCAGGGTCGCCATTTGCAAGTGTAACTGGTGAGTCAGGTGGACATTACACGTAGTTGCCATTTACATGTGTATCTTGTGAGTCAAGTGGTACACAAGGGTTGCCATTTACATGTGTATCTGGTGTGTCAGGTGGTACACAACCGTTGCCATTTACAAGTGTATCTGGTGAGTCAGGTGGCACACAAGGTTTGCCATTTACAAATGTATCTGACTGAGTCTGATGGTACACAAGGGTTGCCATTTACAGGTGTATCTGGTGAGTTATGTGGTACACAAGGGTTGCGATATACAAGTGTATCTGGTGAGTACAGATGGTACACAAGGGCTGCCATTTACAAGTGTATCTGGTGAGTCAGGTGGTACACAAGGGTTGCCATTCACATGTGTACCTGGTGAGTCAGGTGGTACACAACCGTTGCCATTTACAAGTGTATCTGGTGAGTCAGGTGGACATTACAGGTAGTTGCCATTTACATGCGTATCTGGTGAGTCAGGTGGTACAGAACGGTTGCCATTTACATGTGTATCTGGTGAGTCAGGTGGTACGCAAGGGTTGCCATTTACAAGTGTATTTGGTGAGTCAGGTGGTACACACGGGTTGCCATTTACATGTGTATCTGGTGAGTCCGGTAGACATTACAAGGATTGTCATTTACATGTGTGTCTGGTGTGTCAGGTGGTACACAAGGGTTGCCATTTACGGGTGTATCTGGTCAGTCATGTGGTACACAAGGGTTGCCATATACAAGTGTATCTGGTGAGTCAGGTGGACATTACAGGTAATTGCCACTTACATGTATATCTGGTGAGTAAATTGGTGCACAAGGGTTGCCTTTTACAAGAGTATCTGGTGAGTCAGGTGGTACACCAGAGTTGCCATTTACAAGTGTATCTGGTGAGTCAGGTGGACATTACAGGTAGTTGCCATTTACATGTGTATCTGGTGAGTCAGGTGGTACACAACGGTTGCCATTTACAAGTGTATCTGATGAGTCAGGTGGTACACAAGGGTTGCCATTTACAAGTGTATCTGGTGAGTCAGGTGGTACACAACGGTTGCCATTTACATGTGTATCTGGTGAGTCAGGTGGACATTACAAGGATTGTCAGTTACATGTGTATCTGGTGAGTCAGGTGGTACACAAGGGTTGCCATTTACAAGTGTATCTGGGGAGTCACGTGGTACACAAAGGTTGCCATTTACAAGTGCTGGTGAGCCAGCTGGTACACAGGGGTTGCAACTTACATGTGTATCTGGTGAGTCAGGTGGTACTCAAGGATTGTCATTTACATGTGTATCTGGTGAGCCAGGTGGTACACAAGGGTTGCCATTTACATGTGTATCTGGTGAGTCAGGTGGGCATTACAAGGATTGTCATTTACATGTGTATCTGGTGTGTCAGGTGGTACACAAGGGTTGCCGTTTACAGGTGCATCTGGCGAGTCATGTGGTACGCAAGGGTTGCCATAAACAAGTGTATCTGGTGAGCCAGGTGGTACACAAGGGTTGCCATTTACATGTGTATCTGGTGAGTCAGGTGGACATTACAAGGATTGTCATTTACATGTGTATCTGGTGTGTCAGGTGGTACACAAGGGTTGCCGTTTACAGGTGCATCTGGCGAGTCATGTGGTACGCAAGGGTTGCCATATACAAGTGTATCTGATGAGTCAGGTGGTACACAAGGATTGCCATTTACAAGTGTATCTGGTGAGTCAGGTGGACATCACAGGTAGTTGCCATTTACATGTGTATCTGTTGAGTCAGGTGGTACACAAGAGTTGCCATTTACATGTGTTTCTGGTGAGTCAGGTGGCACACAAGGGTTGCCATTTACTAGTGTATCTGGCTGAGTTACGTGGTACACAAGGGTTACCATTTACAAGTGTATCTGGTGAGTCAGGTGGTACACAAGGGTTGCCATTTTGCAAGTGTTTCTGGTGAGTCAGCTGGAAATTGCAGGTAGTCGCCATTTACATGTGTATCTGGTGAGTCAGGTGGTACACAAGGGTTGCCATTTACATGTGTATCTAGTGAGTCAGGTGGTACACAAGGGTTGCCATTTACAAGAGTCAGGTGGTACACAAGGGTTACCATTTACAAGTGTATCTGGTGAGTCAGGTGGTACACAAGGGTTACCATTTACATGTGTATCTGGTGAGTCAGGTGGTACACAAGGGTTGCCATTCACATGTGTATCTGGTGAGTCAGGTGGTACACCAGGGTTGCCATTTGCAAGTGTATCTGGTGAGTCAGGTGGACATTACAGGTAGTTGCCATTTACATGTGTATCTGGTGAGTCAGGTGGTGCACAAGGGTTGCCATTTACATGTGTATCTGTTGAGGCAGGTGGTACACCAGGGTTGCAATTTACATGTGTATCTGGTGAGTCAGGTGGTATCAAGTGTTGCCATTTACAAGTGTGTCTGGTGAGTCAGGGGGTACACAAGGGTTGCCATTTAAAAGTGTATCTGGTGAGTCAGGTGGTACACAAGGGTTTCCATTTACATGTGTATCTGGTGAGTCAGGTAGACATTACAAGGATTGTCATTTACATGTGTATCTGGTGTGTCAGGTGGTACACAGGGGTTGCCATTTACAGGTGTATCTGGCGAGTCATGTGGTACACAAGGGTTGCCATATACAAGTGTATCTGTGAGTCAGGCGGTACACAAGAGCTGCCATTTACAAGTGTATCTGGTGAGTCATATGGTACACAAGGGTTGCCATATACAAGTGTATCTGGTAAGTCAGGTGGTACACAAGGGTTGCCATTTACAAGTGTATCTGGTGAGTCAGGTGGTACATAAGGGTTGTCATTCATATGTGTATCTGGTGAGTCAGGTTGTACACAACGGTTGCCATTTACAAGTGTATCTGGTGAGTCAGGTGGTAAAAATGGTTGCCATTTACCAGTGTATCTGGTGAGTCATGTGGTACACAAGGGTTCCCATTTACAGGTGTATCTGGCGAGTCATGTGGCACCCAAGGGTTGCCATATACAAGTGTATCTGTGAGTCAGGTGGTACACAACGTCTGCCATTTACAAGTGTGTCTGGCGAGTCATGTGGTACACAAGGGTTGCCATATACAAGTGTATCTGGTAAGTCAGGTGGTACACAAGGGTTGCCATTAACAAGTGTATCTGGTGAGACAGGTGGTACATAAGGGTTGCCATTCATATGTGTACCTGGTGAGTCAGGTTGTACACAACGGTTGCCATTTACAAGTGTATCTGGTGAGTCAGGTGGTAAAAATGGTTACCATTTACCAGTGTATCTGGTGAGTCATGTGGAACACAAGGGTTGCCATTTACAAGTGTATCTTGTGAGTCAGGTGTTACACAAGGGTTGCCATTTACAAGTGTATCTTGTGAGTCAGGTGATACGCAAGGGTTGCCATTTACATGTGTATCTGGTGAGTCAGGTGGTACACAAGGGTTGCCATTTACAACTGTATCTTGTGAGTCAGGTGGTACGCAAGGGTTGCCATTTACATGTGTATCTGGTGAGTCAGGTGCTACACAAGGGTTGCCATTTACAAGTGTATCTGGTGAGTAAGGTGGTACACAAGGGTTGCCATTTACATGTATATCTGGTCAGTCAGGTGGTACACAAGTGTTGCCATTTACATGTGTATATGGTAAGTAAGGTGGTACACAAGGGTTGCCATTTACAAGTGTGTCTGGGGAGTCACGTAGTACACAAAGGTTGCCATTTACAAGTGCTGGTGAGTCAGCTGGTACACAGGGGTTGCAACTTACATGTGTATCTAGTGAGTCAGGTGGTACACCAGGGTTGCCATTTGCAAGTGTATCTGGTGAGTCAGGAGGACGTTACAGGTAGTTGCCATTTACATGTGTATCTTGTGAGTCAGGTGGTACCCAAGGGTTGCCATTTACATATGTGTCTGGTGAGTCCGGTGGTACACAAGGATTGTCAATTACATGTGTATCTGGTGAGTCCGGTGGTACACAAGGATTGTCATTTACATGTGTATCTGGTGAGCCAGGTGGTACAAAGTGTTGCCATTTACAAATGTATCTGGTGAGTCAGGTGGTACACAAGGGTTGTCATTTACATGTGTATCTGGTGAGTCAGGTGGTAAACAAGGGTTGCCATTTACATGTGTATCTCGTAAGTCAGGTGGCCATTACAAGGATTGTCATTTACATGTGCATCCGGTGTGTCAGGTGGTACACAAGAGTTGCCATTTACAGGTGTATCTGGTGAGTCATGTGGTACACAAGGGCTGCCATTTACAAGTGTATCTGGTGAGTCAGGTGGTACACAAGGGTTGCCATTCACATGTGTACCTGGTGAGTCAGGTGGTACACAACCGTTGCCATTTACAAGTGTATCTTGTGAGTCAGGTGGTACACAAGGGTTACCATTTACAAGTGTATCTGGTGAGTCAGGTGGTACACAAGGGTTGTCATTTACATGTGTATCTGGTGAGTCAGTTGGACATTACAGGTAGTTGCCATTTACATGTGTATCTGGTGAGTCAGGTGGTACACAAGGGTTGCCATTTACATGTGTATCTGGTGAGTCATATGGTACACAATTGTTGCCATTTACATGTGTATCTGGTGAGTAAGGTGGTACACAAGGATTACCATTTACAAGTGTATCTGGTGAGTCATGTGGTAGACAAGGGTTGTCATTTATATGTGTATCTGGTGAGTCGGGTGGTACACAAGGGTTGCCATTTACACGTGTATCTGGTGAGTCAGGTGCTGCACAAGGGTTGCCATTTACATGTGTATCCGGTGAGTCAGGTTGTACACAAGGGTTGCCATTTACAAGTGTATCTTGTGAGTCAGGTGTTACACAAGGGTTGCCATTTACAAGTGTATCTTGTGAGTCAGGTGATACGCAAGGGTTGCCATTTACATGTGTATCTGGTGAGTCAGGTGGTACACAAGGGTTGCCATTTACAACTGTATCTTGTGAGTCAGGTGGTAAAAATGGTTGCCATTTACCAGTGTATCTGGTGAGTCATGTGGAACACAAGGGTTGCCATTTACAAGTGTATCTTGTGAGTCAGGTGTTACACAAGGGTTGCCATTTACAAGTGTATCTTGTGAGTCAGGTGATACGCAAGGGTTGCCATTTACATGTGTATCTGGTGAGTCAGGTGGTACACAAGGGTTGCCATTTACAACTGTATCTTGTGAGTCAGGTGGTACGCAAGGGTTGCCATTTACATGTGTATCTGGTGAGTCAGGTGCTACACAAGGGTTGCCATTTACAAGTGTATCTGGTGAGTAAGGTGGTACACAAGGGTTGCCATTTACATGTATATCTGGTCAGTCAGGTGGTACACAAGTGTTGCCATTTACATGTGTATATGGTAAGTAAGGTGGTACACAAGGGTTGCCATTTACAAGTGTGTCTGGGGAGTCACGTAGTACACAAAGGTTGCCATTTACAAGTGCTGGTGAGTCAGCTGGTACACAGGGGTTGCAACTTACATGTGTATCTAGTGAGTCAGGTGGTACACCAGGGTTGCCATTTGCAAGTGTATCTGGTGAGTCAGGAGGACGTTACAGGTAGTTGCCATTTACATGTGTATCTTGTGAGTCAGGTGGTACCCAAGGGTTGCCATTTACATATGTGTCTGGTGAGTCCGGTGGTACACAAGGATTGTCAATTACATGTGTATCTGGTGAGTCCGGTGGTACACAAGGATTGTCATTTACATGTGTATCTGGTGAGCCAGGTGGTACAAAGTGTTGCCATTTACAAATGTATCTGGTGAGTCAGGTGGTACACAAGGGTTGTCATTTACATGTGTATCTGGTGAGTCAGGTGGTAAACAAGGGTTGCCATTTACATGTGTATCTCGTAAGTCAGGTGGCCATTACAAGGATTGTCATTTACATGTGCATCCGGTGTGTCAGGTGGTACACAAGAGTTGCCATTTACAGGTGTATCTGGTGAGTCATGTGGTACACAAGGGCTGCCATTTACAAGTGTATCTGGTGAGTCAGGTGGTACACAAGGGTTGCCATTCACATGTGTACCTGGTGAGTCAGGTGGTACACAACCGTTGCCATTTACAAGTGTATCTTGTGAGTCAGGTGGTACACAAGGGTTACCATTTACAAGTGTATCTGGTGAGTCAGGTGGTACACAAGGGTTGTCATTTACATGTGTATCTGGTGAGTCAGTTGGACATTACAGGTAGTTGCCATTTACATGTGTATCTGGTGAGTCAGGTGGTACACAAGGGTTGCCATTTACATGTGTATCTGGTGAGTCATATGGTACACAATTGTTGCCATTTACATGTGTATCTGGTGAGTAAGGTGGTACACAAGGATTACCATTTACAAGTGTATCTGGTGAGTCATGTGGTAGACAAGGGTTGTCATTTATATGTGTATCTGGTGAGTCGGGTGGTACACAAGGGTTGCCATTTACACGTGTATCTGGTGAGTCAGGTGCTGCACAAGGGTTGCCATTTACATGTGTATCCGGTGAGTCAGGTTGTACACAAGGGTTGCCATTTACAAGTGTATCTTGTGAGTCAGGTGGTACGCAAGGGTTGCCATTTACATGTGTATCTGGTGAGTCAGGTGGTACACAAGGGTTGCCATTTACAACTGTATCTTGTGAGTCAGGTGGTACGCAAGGGTTGCCATTTACATGTGTATCTGGTGAGTCAGGTGCTACACAAGGGTTGCCATTTACAAGTGTATCTGGTGAGTAAGGTGGTACACAAGGGTTGCCATTTACATGTATATCTGGTCAGTCAGGTGGTACACAAGTGTTGCCATTTACATGTGTATATGGTAAGTAAGGTGGTACACAAGGGTTGCCATTTACAAGTGTGTCTGGGGAGTCACGTGGTACACAAAGGTTGCCATTTACAAGTGCTGGTGAGTCAGCTGGTACACAGGGGTTGCAACTTACATGTGTATCTGGTGAGTCAGGTGGTACACCAGGGTTGCCATTTGCAAGTGTATCTGGTGAGTCAGGAGGACGTTACAGGTAGTTGCCATTTACATGTGTATCTTGTGAGTCAGGTGGTACCCGAGGGTTGCCATTTACATGTGTATCTGGTGAGTCCGGTGGTACAAAGTGTTGCCATTTACATATGTGTCTGGTGAGTCCGGTGGTACACAAGGATTGTCAATTACATGTGTATCTGGTGAGTCCGGTGGTACACAAGGATTGTCATTTACATGTGTATCTGGTGAGCCAGGTGGTACAAAGTGTTGCCATTTACAAATGTATCTGGTGAGTCAGGTGGTACACAAGGGTTGTCATTTACAAGTGTATCTGGTGAGTCAGGTGGTACACAAGGGTTGTCATTTACATGTGTATCTGGTGAGTCAGTTGGACATTACAGGTAGTTGCCATTTACATGTGTATCTGGTGAGTCAGGTGGTACACAAGGATTGTCATTTACATGTGCATCCGGTGTGTCAGGTGGTACACAAGAGTTGCCATTTACAGGTGTATCTGGTGAGTCATGTGGTACACAAGGGCTGCCATTTACAAGTGTATCTGGTGAGTCAGGTGGTACACAAGGGTTGCCATTCACATGTGTACCTGGTGAGTCAGGTGGTACACAACCGTTGCCATTTACAAGTGTATCTGGTGAGTCAGGTGGTACACAAGGGTTACCATTTACAAGTGTATCTGGTGAGTCAGGTGGTACACAAGGGTTGTCATTTACATGTGTATCTGGTGAGTCAGTTGGACATTACAGGTAGTTGCCATTTACATGTGTATCTGGTGAGTCAGGTGGTACACAAGGGTTGCCATTTACATGTGTATCTGGTGAGTCATATGGTACACAAGTGTTGCCATTTACATGTGTATCTGGTGAGTAAGCTGGTACACAAGGATTACCATTTACAAGTGTATCTGGTGAGTCATGTGGTAGACAAGGGTTGTCATTTACATGTGTATCTGGTGAGTCAGGTGGTACACAATGGTTGCCATTTACACGTGTATCTGGTGAGTCAGGTGCTGCACAAGGGTTGCCATTTACATGTGTATCCGGTGAGTCAGGTTGTACACAAGGGTTGCCATTTACAAGTGTATCTGGTGAGTCATGTGGACATTACCGGTAGTTGCCAATTACATGTGTATCTGGTGAGTCAGGTGGTACACAAGGGTTGCCATTTAGAAGTGTATCTAGTGAGTCAGGTGGTACACATGGGTTGCCATTTACATGTGTATCTGGTGAGTCAGGTGGACATTACAAGGATTGTCATTTACATGTGTATCTAGTGTGTCAGTTGGTACACAAGGGTTGCCATTTACCGGTGTATCTGGTGAGTCATGTGGTACACAAGAGTTGCCATGTACATGTGTATCTGGTGAGTCATGGGGCACAAAAGAGTTGCCATTTACAAGTGTATCTGGCTGAGTCAGGTGGTACACAAGGTTATCATTTACATGTGTATCTGGTGAGTCAGGTTGTACACAAGGGTTGCCATTTACAAGTGTATCTGGTGAGTCATGTGGACATTACCGGTAGTTGCCAATTACATGTGTATCTGGTGAGTCAGGTGGTACACCAGGGTTGCCATTTGCAAGTGTATCTGGTGAGTCAGGTGGGCATTACAGGTAGTTGCCATTTACATGTGTATCTGGTGAGTCAGGTGGTACACAAGGGTTGGAATTTACATGTGTATCTGGTGAGTCAGGTGGTACAAAGTGTTGCCATTTACAAGTGTATCTGGTGAGTCAGGTGGTACACAAGGGTTGCCATTTGCAAGTGTATCTGGTGAGTCAGGTGGTACACAAGGATTGCCATTTACATGTGTATCTGGTGAGTCAGGTGGTACGCAACGGTTGCCATTCACAAGTGTAGCTGGTGAGTCAGGTGGTAGAAATGGTTGCCATTTACAAGTGTATCTGGTGAGTCAGGTGGACATTACAGGGGGTTGCCATTTACATGTGTATCTGGCGAGTCTGGTGGTACACAAGGGTTGCCATTCACAAGTGTATCTGGTGAGTCAGGTGGTACACAAGGGTTGCCATTTACAAGTGTATCTGGTGAGTCAGGTGGTACACAAGGGTTGCCATTTACATGTGTATCTGGTAAGTCAAGTGGACATTACAAGGATTGTCATTTACATGTGTATCTGGTGTGTCAGGTGGTACACAAGGGTTGCCATTTACATGTGTATCTGGTGAGTCATGTGGTACACAAGGGTTGCTATATACAAGTGTATCTGATGAGTCAGGTGGTACACAAGGGTTGCCATTCACATGTGTACCTGGTGAGTCAGGTGGTACACAACGGTCGCCATTTACAGGTGTATCTGGTGAGTCAGGTGGTGCAAATGGTTGCCATTTACAAGTGTATCTGGTGAGTCAGGTGGTACACAAGGGTTGCAATTTACAAGTGTATCTGGTGAGTCAGGTGGACATTACAGGGGGTTGCCATTTACAAGTGTATCTGGTGAGTCAGGTGGTACACAAGGGTTGCCATTTACATGTGTATCTGGTGAGTCAGGTGGTACACAAGGGTTGCCATTTACATGTGTATCTGGTGAGTCAGGTGGTACACAAGGGTTGCCATTTACAAGTGTATCTGGTGAGTCAGGTGGTACACAAGGGTTGCCATTTACATGTGTATCTGGTGAGTCAGGTGGTACACAAGTGTTGCCATTTACATGTGTATACGGTGAGTCAGGTGGTACACAAGGGTTGCCATTTACAAGTGTATCTGGTGAGTCAGGTGGAAGAAAATGCTCAGTCAAAGCAAACACTTCACGAACTTCGCAAACAAAGACCCGACAATAATATCAATACACGACCAAAACGGGTCGTTTTAACTTTATCTGCTACAAAATACATAAAATTCACTCATGTACAAATGAGATTTTATTCCTAAACATAATACTATAAATGACATGAACTATAGCTATCTATGAATATACACGCGCTTTTTCATACACAATCTATTGGTCCATCACACAATCAGAATTACATGGACGTTAACAAAACTAATAGGACTGGTGTCAAATAGGTTCTTTTCCAGTTGTCCATATTCGGTCCGACAGGTCAGCTGATAGCTTTGATAGACATGTGAAGGAACTTGTTCTCTTAATAAGATTTGATGTTGGCGATTACACCCGCGAGAACGGCTGATAAACAAACAGGCAATAACACTTCGGCAAGGGCAAATATTTACTATGCACCATAGACTTGAAACGTGTGACTACATGCATACGCTTGATATAGGAACAGGGTAATACATTAAATGCAACGCGCGACGTTAGTTGTACGATAACTAACAGTTGAAGTCTTTCTTGATGTCAGCTACTCGGCCACGTGGCAGGGGCAGCCGCTTCGCCAGGGGGCGCTGCCACGTAGCAGCGAAAGCTGTTTCGCCAGGGGGCGCTGCCGTTGCTTCCTCTAATCGACGCTGGCCTTCTGCGCCAGGGCAGCGAGTGCCGAGGTCTCTGTCGGGATGGTCGTGAACTCGATGACCTCCTCGCCAGTATCATCCAGAGGATCTGCAGCATAACAAAGCATCAGAGTGGACAGTTAATAGAAAGGCAACGAATTAGACCAGTAATCCAACAGAACGGAAAGCAATCAGACCAGTAATCCAACAGAACGGAAAGCAATCAGACCAGTAATCCAACTGAACGGAAAGCAATCAAACCAGTAATCCAACAGAACGGAAAGCAATCAGAGCGGTAATCAAATAGAATGGCAACCAATCAGACCAGTAATCCAGGAGAACGGAAAGCAACCAAAGCGGTAATCAAATAGAACGGCAACCAATCAAAGCGGTAATAAAATAGAATGGCAACCAATCAGACCAGTAATCAAACAGAACGGAAAAGAAGTCATCAATCAGTGGTCATCGGAGAGGTTCATTGGAGGTCATCAATCAGTGGTCATTGGAGAGGTTATCAATCAGTGGTCATTAAAAATTCATTAATCAGTGGTCATCAGGGCAGTCACATCAGGGCAGTCACCCATCAGAGCAGTCACCCATCAGGGCAGTCACCCATCAGAGCAGTCACCCATCAGGGCAGTCACCCATCAGAGCAGTCACCCATTAGGGCAGTCACCAATCAGAGCAGTCACCCATCAGAGCAGTCACCCATCAGAGCAGTCACCCATCAGAGCAGTCACCCATCAGGGCAGTCACCCATCAGGGCAGTCACCCATCAGGTGGTCTCAGTGGTCCCAGTGGTCTCAATGGTCTCAGTGGTCTCGGTGGTCTCGGTGGTCTCGGTGGTCTCAGTCGTCTCGGTGGTCTCAGTGGTCCCAGTGGTCTCGGTGGTTTCAGTGGTTTCAGTGGTCTCGGTGGTCTCAGTGGTCTCGGTGGTCCCAGTGGTCTCAATGGTCTCAGTGGTCCCGGTGGTCTCAGTGGTCTCGGTGGTCTCGGTGGTCTCAGTGGTCCCAGTGGTCTCAATGGTCTCAGTGGTCTCGGTGGTCCCAGTGGTCTCGGTGGTCTCGGTGGTCTCAGTGGTCCCAGTGGTCTCAATGGTCTCGGTGGTCTCGGTGGTCTCAGTGGTCCCGGTGGTCTCAGTGGTCCCAGTGGTCTCAATGGTCCCAGTGGTCCCAGTGGTCTCGGTGGTCTCAGTCGTCTCGGTGGTCCCAGTGGTCTCAATGGTCTCGCTGGTCTCGGTGGTCCCAGTGGTCTCGGTGGTCCCAGTGGTCTCAATGGTCTCGCTGGTCTCGGTGGTCTCAGTCGTCTCGGTGGTCTCGGTGGTCTCAGTGGTCTCAGTGGTCCCAGTGGTCTCAGTGGTCTCAGTGGTCTCGGTGGTCTCGGTGGTCTCAGTGGTCCCAGTGGTCTCAGTGGTCTCAGTGGTCTCGGTGGTCTCGGTGGTCTCAGTGGTCCCAGTGGTCTCAGTGGTCCCAGTGGTCTCGGTGGTTTCAGTGGTTTGAGTGGTAGTGGTCTCAGTGGTCCCAGTGGTCTCAGTGGTCTCAGTGGTCCCAGTGGTCTCGGTGGTCTCGGTGGTCCCAGTGTTTCCAGTGTTCTCAGTGGTCCCAGTGGTCTCAGTGGTCCCAGTGGTCTCAGTGGTCTCGGTGGTCTCGGTGGTCCCAGTGGTCTCGGTGGTCTCAGTGGTCTCAGTCGTCTCGGTGGTCCCAGTGGTCCCAGTGGTCCCAGTGGTCTCAGTGGTCTCGGTGGTCTCAGTGGTCCCAGTGGTCTCAGTGGTCTCAGTGGTCTCGGTGGTCTCGGTGGTCTCAGTGGTCCCAGTGGTCTCAATGGTCTCGGTGGTCTCGGTGGTCTCAGTCGTCTCGGTGGTCTCGGTGGTCTCAGTCGTCTCGGTGGTCTCAGTGGTCCCAGTGGTCCCAGTGGTCCCAGTGGTCTCGGTGGTCTCGGTGGTCTCAGTGGTCCCAGTGGTCTCAGTGGTCTCAGTGGTCTCGGTGGTCTCGGTGGTCTCAGTGGTCCCAGTGGTCCCAGTGGTCCCAGTGGTCCCAGTGGTCTCAATGGTCTCGGTGGTCTCGGTGGTCTCAGTGGTCCCAGTGGTCTCGGTGGTCCCAGTGGTCTCGCTGGTCTCGGTGGTCTCAGTCGTCTCGGTGGTCTCGGTGGTCTCAGTCGTCTCGGTGGTCTCAGTGGTCCCAGTGGTCTCAGTGGTCTCAGTGGTCTCGGTGGTCTCAGTGGTCCAAGTGGTCTCGGTGGTTTCAGTGGTCTCGGTGGTCTCAGTGGTCTCAGTGGTCTCAGTGGTCTCGGTGGTCTCAGTGGTCTCGGTGGTCTCAGTGGTAGTGGTCTCAGTGGTCCCAGTGGTCTCAGTCGTCTCAGTGGTTTGGTTTCAGTGGTAGTGGTCTCAGTGGTCCCAGTGGTCTCAATGGTCTCAGTCGTCTCGGTGGTCTCAGTGGTCCCAGTGGTCTCAGTGGTCTCGGTGGTCTCGGTGGTCTCAGTGGTCCCAGTGGTCTCAGTGGTAGTGGTCTCAGTGGTCCCAGTGGTCTCAATGGTCTCGGTGGTCTCGGTGGTCTCAGTGGTCCCACTGGTCTCAATGGTCTCAGTGGTCTCAGTGGTCTCAGTGGTCTCGGTGGTCTCAGTGGTCCCAGTGGTCTCGGTGGTCTCAGTGGTCTCAGTCGTCTCGGTGGTCCCAGTGGTCCCAGTGGTCCCAGTGGTCTCGGTGGTCCCAGTGGTCTCGGTGGTTTCAGTGGTTTGAGTGGTAGTGGTCTCAGTGGTCCCAGTGGTCTCAGTGGTCTCAGTGGTCCCAGTGGTCTCGGTGGTCTCGGTGGTCCCAGTGTTTCCAGTGATCACAGTGGTCCCAGTGGTCTCGGTGGTCCCAGTGGTCTCAGTGGTCCCAGTGGTCCCAGTGGTCCCAGTGGTCCCAGTGGTCCCAGTGGTCTCAGTGGTCTCGGTGGTCTCGGTGGTCTCGGTGGTCCCAGTGGTCTCGGTGGTCTCGGTGGTCTCGGTGGTCTCGGTGGTCTCGGTGGTCTCGGTGGTCTCAGTGGTCCCAGTGGTCTCGGTGGTCCCAGTGGTCTCGCTGGTCTCGGTGGTCTCAGTCGTCTCGGTGGTCTCGGTGGTCTCAGTCGTCTCGGTGGTCTCAGTGGTCCCAGTGGTCTCAGTGGTCTCAGTGGTCTCGGTGGTCCAAGTGGTCTCGGTGGTTTCAGTGGTCTCGGTGGTCTCAGTGGTCTCAGTGGTCTCGGTGGTCTCAGTGGTCTCGGTGGTCTCAGTGGTAGTGGTCTCAGTGGTCCCAGTGGTCTCAGTCGTCTCAGTGGTTTGGTTTCAGTGGTAGTGGTCTCAGTGGTCCCAGTGGTCTCAATGGTCTCAGTCGTCTCGGTGGTCTCAGTGGTCCCAGTGGTCTCAGTGGTCTCGGTGGTCTCGGTGGTCTCAGTGGTCCCAGTGGTCTCAGTGGTAGTGGTCTCAGTGGTCCCAGTGGTCTCAGTGGTCTCGGTGGTCTCGGTGGTCTCAGTGGTCCCAGTGGTCTCAGTGGTAGTGGTCTCAGTGGTCCCAGTGGTCTCAATGGTCTCGGTGGTCTCGGTGGTCTCAGTGGTCCCACTGGTCTCAATGGTCTCAGTGGTCTCAGTGGTCTCAGTGGTCTCGGTGGTCTCAGTGGTCCCAGTGGTCTCGGTGGTCTCAGTGGTCTCAGTCGTCTCGGTGGTCCCAGTGGTCCCAGTGGTCCCAGTGGTCTCGGTGGTCCCAGTGGTCTCGGTGGTTTCAGTGGTTTGAGTGGTAGTGGTCTCAGTGGTCCCAGTGGTCTCAGTGGTCTCAGTGGTCCCAGTGGTCTCGGTGGTCTCGGTGGTCCCAGTGTTTCCAGTGATCACAGTGGTCCCAGTGGTCTCAGTGGTCCCAGTGGTCCCAGTGGTCCCAGTGGTCCCAGTGGTCCCAGTGGTCTCGGTGGTCTCGGTGGTCCCAGTGGTCTCGGTGGTCTCGGTGGTCTCGGTGGTCTCGGTGGTCTCGGTGGTCTCGGTGGTCTCGGTGGTCTCGGTGGTCTCGGTGGTCTCGGTGGTCTCGGTGGTCTCGGTGGTCTCGGTGGTCTCGGTGGTCTCGGTGGTCTCGGTGGTCTCGGTGGTCTCGGTGGTCTCGGTGGTCTCGGTGGTCTCGGTGGTCTCGGTGGTCTCGGTGGTCTCGGTGGTCTCGGTGGTCTCGGTGGTCTCGGTGGTCTCGGTGGTCTCGGTGGTCTCGGTGGTCTCGGTGGTCTCGGTGGTCTCAGTGGTCTCAGTGGTCTCAGTGGTCTCAGTGGTCCCAGTGGTCCCAGTGGTCCCAGTGGTCTCGGTGGTCTCGGTGGTCTCGGTGGTCTCGGTGGTCTCGGTGGTCTCAGTGGTCTCGGTGGTCTCGGTGGTCTCAGTGGTCTCAGTGGTCTCAGTGGTCTCGGTGATCCCAGTGGTCTCGGTGGTCTCAGTGGTCTCGGTGATCCCAGTGGTCTCAGTGGTCCCAGTGGTCTCGGTGGTCTCGGTGATCCCAGTGGTCTCGGTGGTCTCAGTGGTCTCGGTGATCCCAGTGGTCTCAGTGGTCCCAGTGGTCTCAGTGGTCCCAGTGGTCTCAGTGGTCTCGGTGGTCTCAGTGGTCTCAGTGGTCCCAGTGGTCTCGGTGGTCCCAGTGGTCTCGGTGGTCTCGGTGGTCTCGGTGGTCTCAGTGGTCTCGGTGGTCCCAGTGGTCTCAGTGGTCTCAGTGGTCTCGGTGATCCCAGTGGTCTCAGTGGTCCCAGTGGTCTCAGTGGTCTCGGTGGTCTCAGTGGTCCCAGTGGTCTCGGTGGTCCCAGTGGTCTCGGTGGTCTCAGTGGTCTCGGTGATCCCAGTGGTCTCAGTGGTCCCAGTGGTCTCGGTGGTTTCAGTGGTTTGAGTGGTAGTGGTCTCAGTGGTCCCAGTGGTCTCAGTGGTCTCAGTGGTCCCAGTGGTCTCGGTGGTCTCGGTGGTCCCAGTGTTTCCAGTGATCACAGTGGTCCCAGTGGTCTCGGTGGTCCCAGTGGTCTCAGTGGTCCCAGTGGTCCCAGTGGTCCCAGTGGTCTCAGTGGTCTGAGTGGTCTCAGTGGTCTCGGTGGTCTCGGTGGTCCCAGTGGTCTCGGTGGTCCCAGTGGTCTCAGTGGTCTCAGTGGTCTCGGTGATCCCAGTGGTCTCAGTGGTCCCAGTGGTCTCAGTGGTCTCGGTGGTCTCAGTGGTCCCAGTGGTCTCGGTGGTCCCAGTGGTCTCGGTGGTCTCGGTGGTCTCAGTGGTCTCGGTGATCCCAGTGGTCTCAGTGGTCCCAGTGGTCTCGGTGGTTTCAGTGGTTTGAGTGGTAGTGGTCTCAGTGGTCCCAGTGGTCTCAGTGGTCTCAGTGGTCCCAGTGGTCTCGGTGGTCTCGGTGGTCCCAGTGTTTCCAGTGATCACAGTGGTCCCAGTGGTCTCGGTGGTCCCAGTGGTCTCAGTCGTCCCAGTGGTCCCAGTGGTCCCAGTGGTCTCAGTGGTCTGAGTGGTCTCAGTGGTCTCGGTGGTCTCGGTGGTCTCGGTGGTCCCAGTGGTCTCGGTGGTCTCGGTGGTCTCGGTGGTCTCGGTGGTCTCGGTGGTCTCGGTGGTCTCGGTGGTCTCGGTGGTCTCGGTGGTCTCGGTGGTCTCGGTGGTCTCGGTGGTTTCGGTGGTTTCGGTGGTCTCAGTGGTCTCAGTGGTCTCAGTGGTCTCAGTGGTCTCAGTGGTCCCAGTGGTCCCAGTGGTCCCAGTGGTCTCGGTGGTCTCGGTGGTCTCGGTGGTCTCGGTGGTCTCGGTGGTCTCAGTGGTCTCGGTGGTCTCGGTGGTCTCAGTGGTCTCAGTGGTCTCAGTGGTCTCGGTGATCCCAGTGGTCTCGGTGGTCTCAGTGGTCTCGGTGATCCCAGTGGTCTCAGTGGTCCCAGTGGTCTCGGTGGTCTCGGTGATCCCAGTGGTCTCGGTGGTCTCAGTGGTCTCGGTGATCCCAGTGGTCTCAGTGGTCCCAGTGGTCTCAGTGGTCCCAGTGGTCTCAGTGGTCTCGGTGGTCTCGGTGGTCTCAGTGGTCTCAGTGGTCTCAGTGGTCCCAGTGGTCTCGGTGGTCCCAGTGGTCTCGGTGGTCTCGGTGGTCTCGGTGGTCTCAGTGGTCTCGGTGGTCCCAGTGGTCTCAGTGGTCTCAGTGGTCTCGGTGATCCCAGTGGTCTCAGTGGTCCCAGTGGTCTCAGTGGTCTCGGTGGTCTCAGTGGTCTCAGTGGTCCCAGTGGTCTCGGTGGTCCCAGTGGTCTCGGTGGTCTCGGTGGTCTCAGTGGTCTCGGTGATCCCAGTGGGCTCAGTGGTCCCAGTGGTCTCAGTGGTCTCGGTGGTCTCGGTGGTCCCAGTGGTCTCAGTGGTCTCGGTGATCCCAGTGGTCTCAGTGGTCCCAGTGGTCTCAGTGGTCTCGGTGGTCTCAGTGGTCCCAGTGGTCTCAGTGGTCCCAGTGGTCTCGGTGGTCTCGGTGGTCCCAGTGTTTCCAGTGTTCTCAGTGGTCCCAGTGGTCTCGGTGGTCCCAGTGGTCTCAGTGGTTTCAGTGGTTTCAGTGGTCCCAGTGGTCTCGGTGGTCCCAGTGGTCTCAGTGGTCCCAGTGGTCTCAGTGGTCTCGGTGGTCTCGGTGGTCCCAGTGGTCTCGGTGGTCCCAGTGGTCCCAGTGGTCTCGGTGGTCTCGGTGGTCTCGGTGGTCCCAGTGGTCCCAGTGGTCTCGGTGGTCTCGGTGATCCCAGTGGTCTCAGTGGTCCCAGTGGTCTCGGTGATCCCAGTGGTCTCGGTGGTCTCAGTGGTCTCAGTGGTCCCAGTGGTCTCAGTGGTCTCAGTGGTCTCGGTGATCCCAGTGGTCTCAGTGGTCTCAGTGGTCCCAGTGGTCTCAGTGGTCTCGGTGGTCTCAGTGGTCTCAGTGGTCTCAGTGGTCTCGGTGGTCTCAGTGGTCCCAGTGGTCTCGGTGGTCCCAGTGGTCTCGGTGGTCTCGGTGGTCTCAGTGGTCTCGGTGGTCCCAGTGGTCTCGGTGGTCTCGGTGGTCTCAGTGGTCTCAGTGGTCTCGGTGATCCCAGTGGTCTCAGTGGTCCCAGTGGTCTCAGTGGTCTCGGTGGTCTCAGTGGTCCCAGTTGTCCCAGTGGTCTCGGTGGTCCCAGTGGTCTCGGTGGTCTCAGTGGTCTCGGTGATCCCAGTGGTCTCAGTGGTCCCAGTGGTCTCAGTGGTCTCAGTGGTCTCGGTGGTCTCGGTGGTCCCAGTGTTTCCAGTGTTCTCAGTGGTCCCAGTGGTCTCGGTGGTCCCAGTGGTCTCAGTGGTTTCAGTGGTTTCAGTGGTCCCAGTGGTCCCAGTGGTCTCGGTGGTCCCAGTGGTATCAGTGGTCTCGGTGGTCTCGGTGGTCCCAGTGGTCTCGGTGGTCCCAGTGGTCTCGGTGATCCCAGTGGTCCCAGTGGTCTCGGTGGTCTCGGTGGTCTCAGTGGTCTCGGTGATCCCAGTGGTCTCGGTGGTCTCAGTGGTCTCAGAGGTCTCGGTGATCCCAGTGGTCTCAGTGGTCCCAGTGGTCTCGGTGGTCCCAGTGTTCTCGGTGGTCTCAGTGGTCTCAGTGGTCCCAGTGGTCTCGGTGGTCTCGGTGGTCCCAGTGGTCTCGGTGGTCCCAGTGGTCTCGGTGATCCCAGTGGTCCCAGTGGTCTCGGTGGTCTCGGTGGTCTCAGTGGTCTCGGTGATCCCAGTGGTCTCGGTGGTCTCAGTGGTCTCAGAGGTCTCGGTGATCCCAGTGGTCTCAGTGGTCCCAGTGGTCTCGGTGGTCCCAGTGTTCTCGGTGGTCTCAGTGGTCTCAGTGGTCCCAGTGGTCTCGGTGGTCTCAGTGGTCTCAGTGGTCTCAGTGGTCTCAGTGGTCCCAGTGGTCCCAGTGGTCTCGGTGGTCCCAGTGGTCTCGGTGGTCTCAGTGGTCTCGGTGGTCCCAGTGGTCTCGGTGGTCCCAGTGGTCTCAGTGGTCTCGGTGGTCCCAGTGGTCTCGGTGGTCTCAGTGGTCTCGGTGGTCTCAGTGGTCCCAGTGGTCTCGGTGGTCTCAGTGGTCTCGGTGGTCTCGGTGGTCCCAGTGGTCTCGGTGGTCCCAGTGGTCTCAGTGGTCTCGGTGGTCTCGGTGGTCCCAGTGGTCTCGGTGGTCTCAGTGGTCTCGGTGGTCTCAGTGGTCCCAGTGGTCTCGGTGGTCTCGGTGGTCTCAGTGGTCCCAGTGGTCTCGGTGGTCCCAGTGGTCTCGGTGGTCTCGGTGGTCTCAGTGGTCTCGGTGGTCCCAGTGGTCTCGGTGGTCTCGGTGGTCTCGGTGGTCTCGGTGGTCCCAGTGGTCTCGGTGGTCTCAGTGGTCTCGGTGGTCTTAGTGGTCCCAGTGGTCCCAGTGGTCTCAGTGGTCCCAGTGGTCCCAGTGGTCTCGGTGGTCTCGGTGGTATCGGTGGTCTCAGTGGTCCCAGTGGTCTCGGTGATCTCGGTGATCGGGCGATCTCGCCGTTACGTACACACCATATGCACATCATGGCGCGTGACGAGGCGATATCCGTAAATCCGCAACTATTAGAGATTGTTATGTTCATTACTGTTCATTAAGAGAGACTGATATATACGCTTAACTTATATGCATGCTCTGTAGGCAAACAACGCATTATAATTCCAATTCTCGATAACCCACTCCGTGTGGAAAGCAGCCTTCCAGCTTGGGTCACTAACCTGTTTCCGAGGTGGAGGTCAGAACTTTTTCTGACGGGGCGTACAGAACCAGTAGGGTCAACACGTAGATATTCCACATGCCGTACACACCTACAAAACAAAGGTTTCATCAATCTATGTTTACACGAAGATATTCCAAATGATGTATATAAACTAAATGGCAGAATACGGTATCAACTGCTTTGCCTCTAGCTGGCCTTTCGTGCAAGTAAAATGCGTTGCCTTTGTGTGGTTAACAGGGTAAAATACCCCCACCCCCCTTACAAAACATGTTCCACTCAATAAATGTTGGTAAATGCTTGTCTCGATACCTAGGGAATGAGATGAAACAGGGTTGATTACTATTGCAATTTGTTTTGGGTGTATCCCTAGGTTACCCGCATTATGAATTGAAACCTACATACCTTATATCCCGCGTGCGTGATACTTATTTAATATACAAAATACAACAAACAGGAAAACCTTGTGTATTTAACTTTCCGTCTGTCGATCGAGCCGGGGTCTCAAGTTTCACAGTTTGTAATACATAGTCCGATATTAACATATTCAAGCGATTGTAGACGCATTTGATCCTAATCCTATAATGAATGAAATACGTATCTGGAAGTATCTCCCCTCCCCTCCCCTGACTTGGTGTGTCTCCCCTCCCCTACGTAACTTGGGGTGTCTCCCCTCCCCTAACTTGGGATGTCTCCCCTCCCCTCCCCTAACTTCGGGTGTCTCCCCTCCCCTATCTAACTTGGCGTGTCTCCCCTCCCCTCCCCTAACTTGGTGTGTCTCCCCTCCCCTCCCCTAACTTGGGGTGTCTCCCCTCCCCTATCTAACTTGGTGTGTCTCCCCTCCCCTATCTAACTTGGTGTGTCTCCCCTCCCCTACCTAACTTGGTGTGTCTCCCCTCCCCTACCTAACTTGGTGTGTCTCCCCTCCCCTAACTTGGGGTGTCTCCCCTCCCCTACCTAACTTGGGGTGTCTCCCCTCCCCTATCTAACTTGGTGTGTCTCCCTTCCCCTCCCCTAACTTGGTGTGTCTCCCCTCCCCTCCCCTAACTTGGGGTGTCTCCCCTCCCCTATCTAACTTGGTGTGTCTCCCCTCCCCTATCTAACTTGGTGTGTCTCCCCTCCCCTACCTAAGTTGGGGTGTCTCCCCTCCCCTACCTAACTTGGTGTGTCTCCCCTCCCCTAACTTGGGGTGTCTCCCCTCCTTTAACTTGGGGTGTCTCCCCTCCCCTCCCTTAACTTGGGGTGTCTCCCCTCCCCTATCTAACTTGGTGTGTCTCCCCTCCCTCCCCTAACTTGGGGTGTCTCCCCTCCCCTATCTAACTTGATGTGTCTCCCCTCCCCTATCTAACTTGGCGTGCCTCCCCTCCCCTCCCCTAACTTGGGGTGTCTCCCCTCCCCTCCCCTAACTTGGCGTGTCTCCCCTCCCCTACCTAACTTGGTGTGTCTCCCCTCCCCTAACTTGGTGTGTCTCCACTCCCCTATCTAACTTGGCGTGTCTCCCCTTCCCTCCCCTAACTTGGCGTGTCTCCCCTTCCCTACCTAACTTGGGGTGTCTCCCCTCCCCTCCCCTAACTTGGGGTGTCTCCCCTCCCCTCCCCTAACTTGGGGTGTCTCCCCTCCCCTACGTAACTTGGGGTGTCTCCCCTCCCCTATCTAATTTGGTGTGTCTCCCCTCCCCTCCCCTAACTTGGGGTGTCTCCCCTCCCCTACTTAACTTGGGTACCTAAGTAGGGGAGGGGAGACACACCAAGTTAGGGGAGGGGAGGGGAGACACACCAATTTAGGGGAGGAAGAAACACCAAGTTAGGGGAGGGGAGACACACCAAGTTAGGGGAGGGAAGGGGAGACCCACCAAGTTAGGGAGGGGAGGGGAGACACCCCAAGTTAGATAGGGGAGGGGAGACACACCAAGTTAGGGTGAAACCCCAAGTTTGGGGAGGAAGACACGCCAAGTTGGGGGGGGGGGACCCTTAGGCCATATTAGAAATAACCCGATGCAGCTGCAATACTGGCTGCTACAGCTTGAGACCTGCATCAAATGGATTATAGACCGTTCAATCGAATGCAGTGAATGACACTGATTCCGATCAGAGAAAGAGCCAGCAAAGGATTAGAGACATACATATCCAGGGTTATGGAAATGTATCATTAAATAGAAGAATCAAACCTGTTTTGTGACGGGGAAAATAGAAATGGTGACTGCTTAGCCACACCCCACTGTCGCAATTTATGTGTTTGTGTAAGTTTGTTTTTACCATGCCTATCTACAACAGATCGGCAGTACATCTACCCAAGGCTAAGACGCGTATATAGGACTTTAAATTGCAAAGCAAAAATTAATTAATATTAAAGATATTTTGTTTTGTATTTGGTACATTAAATGTGTTACGGGGGTAGGGTGAACCACCCCATGAAAAATACTGAATAGATTTTGGTAGTTTTTAGAAATGATATTCTCAGATACCTAAGGAATGAGACAAAAGAGGTTTGATTACAAGTGGGATTTGTTCCGGGATTCCGCACAGGCCGTCCGGACTAATAGCGAAACCACAATACAAAGTCTTGCTTAGCTAACTCACCGAGTACAGAGGAGGCATCGGTCCCTGCCAGGTGGGCCTCAACCTAATCAAAGAGCGTGGTAAGCGTTAGGCGTGAGTAACACATGAGCTATGCAGAGTGAGGCCATGACCCGGGGTGGCTGGCAGGCTGGTTACCTGTGAGGAAGGCGCTGGAGTATTCGATGGTCTTCTCCTGGTCCCACTTCCACTGGTTCTCGCTGAACTGACCCAGGATGAAGAAGGCGACGGTGGCCGCCGAGGACACGAGCGTGGCCGCCATCAGGAAGCGGAAGCGGAATATCAGGCCCTGCAACGCGATTACAGCCCCATGTCAGCCTGTGGGGCCCCAAACTGGGAGTAGTGGGGAGGGAGGGGGGGGGGGGGTACACTGACACACATCAGGGCCTGGATCCTGATTACAGCCCCATATCAGCCTCTTGAGACCTCAAACTGGGAGTGTAGGGGAGGGGGGTACACTGACACACATCAGGGCCTGGATCCTGGTTACAGCCCCATATCAGCCTCTTGAGACCTCAGCCTGGGTGTAGTGGGGAGGGGGGTACACTGACACACATCAGGGCCTGGGTCTTGATTACAGCCCCATATCAGCCTCTTGAGACCTCAAACTGGGTGTAGTGGGGAGGGGGGTACACTGACACACATCAGGGCCTGGATTCTGGTTACAGCCCCATATCAGCCTCTTGAGACCTCAGACTGGGTGTAGTGGGGAGGGGGGTACACTGACACACATCAGGGCCTGGATCCTGGTTACAGCCCCATATCAGCCTCTTGAGACCTCAGACTGGGTGTAGTGGGGAGGGGGGTACACTGACACACATCAGGGCCTGGGTCCTGATTACAGCCTCATATCAGCCTCTTGAGACCTCAGACTGGGTGTAGTGGGGAGGGGGATACACTGACACACATCAGGGCCTGGGTCTTGATTACAGCCCCATATCAGCCTCTTGAGACCTCAAACTGGGTGTAGTGGGGAGGGGGGTACACTGACACACATCAGGGCCTGGGTCTTGATTACAGCCCCATATCAGCCTCTTGAGACCTCAAACTGGGTGTAGTGGGGAGGGGGGTACACTGACACACATCAGGGCCTGAATCCTGGTTACAGCCTCATGTCAGCCTCCCTCCTTAGTACATCACAACATAAGGAACAGATGGCGGCGTCCCAGCCAGGCCCTCACGCTGACCTGGTAGAAGTGTCTCCGAGTCTTGCTCATCTGGGCGAGGTTGGCCTTCTTAGCGGATATGTTGATGAAGACCCTGACGACCATGTAACCCAGGAAGCAGAAGTAGATGACGGCAGCCAGAGCGGCCAGAATGATGAACGCCATCTAGGACAGGTCAAGGGTCATCGCCTGTGAGGTCCCACCACAGTTTGTGCCAGAGACGGCCTACCATGCACCAATATAAGTACACAGAGCACAATGGAGTAAACCAGTTTATAATACTCAGTTTTGTCTCGGGCAGCTTAGAGCAAACCAATTAAAGGTTTGGCTATCACATAGCGTGTTAATTCAAAGTAATCTAATTAAATGGTGTGGCTGTCATATGGCGTGCTAATTCAAAGTGAACTAATTGAATGGTCTGGCTATCACATAGCGTGTTAATTCAAAGTAAAGTAATTAAATGGTCTGGCTACCCGACTATGTGCAAACGGAGGAAGTAGTTAAATGATAAGGCTATCCTATCACGAGGGAAAAACCTCAAAGGTCTAACAGAGACATAGCGGGGCACCCCTGGTAAACCTCAAAGGTCTAACAGAGACATAGCGGGGTAGCCATGGTAAATCCCAAAGGTCTAACAGAGACATAGCGGGGTAGCCCTGGTAAACCTCAAAGGTCTAACAGAGACATAGCGGGGCACCCCTGGTAAACCTCAAAGGTCTAACAGAGACATAGCGGGGTAGCCATGGTAAACCCCAAAGGTCTAACAGAGACATAGCGGGGTAGCCATGGTAAACCTCAAAGGTCTAACAGAGACATAGCGGGGCACCCCTGGTAAACCTCAAAGGTCTAACAGAGATATAGCGGGGTAGCCCTGGTAAACCTCAAAGGTCTAACAGAGACATACCGGGGTAGCCCTGGTAAACCTCAAAGGTCTAACAGAGATATAGCGGGGTAGCCCTGGTAAACCTCAAAGGTCTAACAGAGATATAGCGGGGTAGCCCTGGTAAACCTCAAAGGTCTAACAGAGACATAGCGGGGTGCCTCTGGTAAACCCCAAAGGTCTAACAGAGACATAGCGGGGTAGCCCTGGTAAACCTCAAAGGTCTAACAGAGACATAGAGGGGTAGCCATGGTAAACCCCAAAGGTCTAACAGAGACATAGCGGGGTAGCCCTGGTAAACCTCAAAGGTCTAACAGAGACATAGCGGGGCACCCCTGGTAAACCTCAAAGGTCTAACAGAGATATAGCGGGGTAGCCCTGGTAAACCTCAAAGGTCTAACAGTGATATAGCGGGGTAGCCCCGGTAAACCTCAAAGGTCTAACAGAGACATAGCGGGGCAGCCCTGGTAAACCTCAAAGGTCTAACAGAGACATAGCGGGGTAGCCCTGGTAAACCTCAAAGGTCTAACAGAGACATAGCGGGGCCCCCCTGGTAAACCTCAAAGGTCTAACAGAGACATAGCGGGGTAGCCCTGGTAAACCCCAAAGGTCTAACAGAGACATAGCGGGGTAGCCCTGGTAAACCTCAAAGGTCTAACAGTGATATAGCGGGGTAGCCCCGGTAAACCTCAAAGGTCTAACAGAGACATAGAGGGGTAGCCCTGGTAAACCTCAAAGGTCTAACAGAGACATAGCGGGGTAGCCCTGGTAAACCTCAAAGGTCTAACAGAGACATAGCGGGGCCCCCCTGGTAAACCTCAAAGGTCTAACAGAGACATAGCGGGGTAGCCCTGGTAAACCCCAAAGGTCTAACAGAGACATAGCGGGGTAGCCCTGGTAAACCTCAAAGGTCTAACAGAGACATAGCGGGGCCCCCCTGGTAAACCTCAAAGGTCTAACAGAGACATAGCGGGGTAGCCCTGGTAAACCACAAAGGTCTAACAGAGACATAGCGGGGTAGCCCTGGTAAACCCCAAAGGTCTAACAGAGACATAGCGGGGTAGCCCTGGTAAACCTCAAAGGTCTAACAGAGACATAGCGGGGTACCTCTGGTAAACCCCAAAGGTCTAACAGAGACATAGCGGGGTAGCCCTGGTAAACCTCAAAGTTCTAACAGAGACATAGCGGGGTAGCCCTGGTAAACCTCAAAGGTCTAACAGAGACATAGCGGGGTACCTCTGGTAAACCCCAAAGGTCTAACAGAGACATACCGGGTTAGCCCTGGTAAACCTCAAAGGTCTAACAGAGACATAGCAGGGTACCCCTGGTAAACCCCAAAGGTCTAACAGAGACATAGCGGGGTAGCCCTGGTAAACCTCAAAGGTCTAACAGAGACCTAGCGGGGTACCCCTGGTAAACCCCAAAGGTCTAACAGAGACATAGCGGGGTAGCCCTGGTAAGCCACAAAGGTCTAAGAGAGACATAGCGGGGTACCCTTGGTAAACCCCAAAGGTCTAACAGATATAGCGGGTTAGTCCTGGTTAACATCAAAGGTCTAACGGAGACATAGCGGGGTAGCCCTGGTAAACCTCAAAAGGTCTAACAGAGACATAGCGGGGTACCCCTGGTAAATCCCAAAGGTTTAACAGAGACATAGCGGGGTAGCCCTGGTAAACCACAACGGACTAACAGCGACATAGCGGGGTACCCCTGGTAAACCTCAAAAGGTCTAACAGAGACATAGCGGGGTACCCCTGGTAAACCTCAAAAGGTCTAACAGAGACATAGCGGGGTACCCCTGGTAAACCACAAAGGTCTAACAGAGACATAGCGGGGTAGCCCTGGTAAACCTCAAAGGTCTAACAGAGACATAGCGGGGCACCCCTGGTAAACCTCAAAGGTCTAACAGAGACATAGCGGGGTAGCCCTGGTAAACCACAACGGTCTAACAGAGACATAGCGGGGTACCCCTGGTAAACCACAAAGGTCTAACAGAGACATAGCGGGGTACCCCTGGTAAACCTCAAAAGGTCTAACAGAGACATAGCGGGGTAGCCCTGGTAAACCTCAAAGGTCTAACAGAGACATAGCGGGGTACCCCTGGTAAACCCCAAAGGTCTAACAGAGACATAGCGGGGTACCCCTGGTAAACCACAACGGTCCAACAGAGACATAGCGGGGTACCCCTGGTAAACCACAACGGACTAACAGAGACATAGCGGGGTACCCCTGGTAAACCACAACGGTCTAACAGAGACATAGCGGGGTACCCCTGGTAAACCACAACGGTCTAACAGAGACATAGCGGGGTACCCCTGGTAAACCACAAAGGTCTAACAGAGACATAGCGGGGTACCCTGGTAAACCTCAAAAGGTCTAACAGAGACATAGCGGGGTAGCCCTGGTAAGCCACAAAGGTCTAAGAGAGACATAGCGGGGTACCCTTGGTAAACCCCAAAGGTCTAACAGATATAGCGGGTTAGTCCTGGTTAACATCAAAGGTCTAACAGAGACATAGCGGGGTACCCCTGGTGAACCCCAAAGGTCTAACAGAGACATAGCGGGGTACCCCTGGTGAACCTCAAAGGTCTAACAGAGACATAGTGGGGTAGCCCTGGTAAACCACAACGGTCTAACAGAGACATAGCGGGGTACCCCTGGTAAACCACAAAGGTCTAACAGAGACATAGCGGGGTACCCCTGGTAAACCACAACGGTCTAACAGAGACATAGCGGGGTACCCCTGGTAAACCACAAAGGTCTAACAGAGACATAGCGGGGTACCCCTGGTAAACCACAAAGGTCTAAGAGAGACATAGCGGGGTACCCCTGGTAAACCACAAAGGTCTAACAGAGACATAGCGGGGTACCCCTGGTAAACCACAACGGTCTAACAGAGACATAGCGGGGTACCCCTGGTAAACCACAACGGTCTAACAGAGACATAGCGGGGTACCCCTGGTAAACCACAAAGGTCTAACAGAGACATAGCGGGGTACCCCTGGTAAACCACAAAGGTCTAAGAGAGACATAGCGGGGTAGCCCTGGTGAACCTCAAAGGTCTAACAGAGACATAGCGGGGTACCCCTGGTAAACCACAACGGACTAACAGAGACATAGCGGGGTACCCCTGGTAAACCACAACGGTCTAACAGAGACATAGCGGGGTACCCCTGGTAAACCACAAAGGTCTAACAGAGACATAGCGGGGTACCCCTGGTAAACCACAACGGTCTAACAAAGACATAGCGGGGTACCCCTGGTAAACCACAAAGGTCTAACAGAGACATAGCGGGGTACCCCTGGTAAACCACAAAGGTCTAAGAGAGACATAGCGGGGTAGCCCTGGTGAACCTCAAAGGTCTAACAGAGACATAGCGGGGTACCCCTGGTAAACCACAACGGTCTAACAGAGACATAGCGGGGTACCCCTGGTAAACCACAAAGGTCTAACAGAGACATAGCGGGGTACCCCTGGTAAATCCCAAAGGTTTAACAGAGACATAGCGGGGTAGCCCTGGTAAACCACAACGGTCTAACAGAGACATAGCGGGGTAGCCCTGGTAAACCTCAAAGGTCTAACAGAGACATAGCGGGGTACCCCTGTAAACCTCAAAGGTCTAACAGAGACATAGCGGGGTACCCCTGGTAAACCCCAAAGGTCTAACAGAGACATAGCGGGGTAGCCCTGGTAAACCACAACGGTCTAACAGAGACATAGCGGGGTACCCCTGGTAAACCACAAAGGTCTAACAGAGACATAGCGGGGTACCCCTGGTAAACCCCAAAGGTCTAACAGAGACATAGCGGGGTACCCCTGGTAAATCCCAAAGGTCTAACGGAGACATAGCGGGGTACCCCTGGTAAACCACAACGGTCTAACAGAGACATAGCGGGGTACCCCTGGTAAACCACAAAGGTCTAACAGAGACATAGCGGGGTACCCCTGGTAAATCCCAAAGGTTTAACAGAGACATAGCGGGGTAGCCCTGGTAAACCACAACGGACTAACAGAGACATAGCGGGGTACCCCTGGTAAACCCCAAAGGTCTAACAGAGACATAGCGGGGTACCCCTGGTAAACCCCAAAGGTCTAACAGAGACATAGCGGGGTACCCCTGGTAAACCCCAAAGGTCTAACGGAGACATAGCGGGGTAGCCCTGGTAAACCACAACGGTCTAACAGAGACATAGCGGGGTAGCCCTGGTAAACCTCAAAGGTCTAACAGAGACATAGCGGGGTACCCCTGGTAAACCCCAAAGGTCTAACAGAGACATAGCGGGGTACCCCTGGTAAACCCCAAAGGTCTAACAGAGACATAGCGGGGTAGCCCTGGTAAGCCACAAAGGTCTAAGAGAGACATAGCGGGGTACCCTTGGAAAACCCCAAAGGTCTAACAGATATAGCGGGTTAGTCCTGGTTAACATCAAAGGTCTAACGGAGACATAGCGGGGTAGCCCTGGTAAACCTCAAAAGGTCTAACAGAGACATAGCGGGGTACCCCTGGTAAATCCCAAAGGTTTAACAGAGACATAGCGGGGTAGCCCTGGTAAACCACAACGGACTAACAGCGACATAGCGGGGTACCCCTGGTAAACCTCAACGGTCTAACAGAGACATAGCGGGGTACCCCTGGTAAACCACAAAGGTCTAACAGATATAGCGGGTTAGTTCTGGTTAACATCAAAGGTCTAACGGAGACATAGCGGGGTAGCCCTGGTAAACCTCAAAAGGTCTAACAGAGATATAGCGGGGTAGCCCTGGTAAATCCCAAAGGTTTAACAGAGACATAGCGGGGTAGCCCTGGTAAACCACAACGGACTAACAGCGACATAGCGGGGTACCCCTGGTAAACCACAACGGTCTAACAGAGACATAGCGGGGTACCCCTGGTAAACCACAAAGGTCTAACAGAGACATAGCGGGGTAACCCTGGTAAACCTCAAAAGGTCTAACAGAGACATAGCGGGGTAGCCCTGGTAAACCTCAAAGGTCTAACAGAGACATAGCGGGGTACCCCTGGTAAACCCCAAAGGTCTAACAGAGACATAGCGGGGTACCCCTGGTAAACCACAACGGTCTAACAGAGACATAGCGGGGTACCCCTGGTAAACCACAACGGACTAACAGAGACATAGCGGGGTACCCCTGGTAAACCACAACGGTCTAACAGAGACATAGCGGGGTACCCCTGGTAAACCACAAAGGTCTAACAGAGACATAGCGGGGTACCCCTGGTAAACCTCAAAAGGTCTAACAGAGACATAGCGGGGTAGCCCTGGTAAACCTCAAAGGTTTAACAGAGACATAGCGGGGTACCCCTGGTAAACCTCAAAAGGTCTAACAGAGACATAGCGGGGTACCCCTGGTAAATCCCAAAGGTTTAACAGAGACATAGCGGGGTAGCCCTGGTAAACCACAACGGTCTAACAGAGACATAGCGGGGTACCCCTGGTAAACCACAACGGACTAACAGAGACATAGCGGGGTACCCCTGGTAAACCACAACGGTCTAACAGAGACATAGCGGGGTACCCCTGGTAAACCTCAAAGGTCTAACAGAGACATAGCGGGGTACCCCTGGTAAACCACAACGGTCTAACAGAGACATAGCGGGGTACCCCTGGTAAACCACAACGGTCTAACAGAGACATAGCGGGGTACCCCTGGTAAACCACAAAGGTCTAAGAGAGACATAGCGGGGTAGCCCTGGTAAACCTCAAAGGTCTAACAGAGACATAGCGGGGTACCCCTGGTAAATCCCAAAGGTTTAACAGAGACATAGCGGGGTAGCCCTGGTAAACCTCAAAAGGTCTAACAGAGACATAGCGGGGTAGCCCTGGTAAACCTCAAAGGTCTAACAGAGACATAGCGGGGTAGCCCTGGTAAACCCCAAAGGTCTAACAGAGACATAGCGGGGTAGCCCTGGTAAGCCACAAAGGTCTAACAGAGACATAGCGGGGTAGCCCTGGTAAACCTCAAGGTCTAACAGAGACATAGCGGGGTACCCCTGGTAAACCTCAAAGGTCTAACAGAGACATAGTGGGGTAGCCCTGGTAAATCACAAAGGTCTAACAGAGACATAGTGGGGTAGCCCTGGTAAACCTCAAAGGTCTAACAGAGACATAGTGGGGTAGCCCTGGTAAATCACAAAGGTCTAACAGAGACATAGCGGGGTACCCCTGGTAAACCTCAAAGGTCTAACAGAGACATAGTGGGGTAGCCCTGGTAAACCACAAAGGTCTAACAGAGACATTGCGGGGTAGCCCTGGTAAACCTCAAGGTCTAAGAGAGACATAGCGGGGTACCCCTGGTAAACCTCAAAGGTCTAACAGAGACATAGTGGGGTAGCCCTGGTAAACCCCAAAGGTCTAACAGAGACATTGCGGGGTAGCCCTGGTAAACCTCAAAGGTCTAACAGAGACATAGCGGGGTACCCCTGGTAAACCACAAAGGTCTAACAGAGACATAGCGGGGTACCCCTGGTAAACCACAAAGGTCTAACAGAGACATAGCGGGGTAGCCCTGGTAAACCTCAAAGGTCTAACAGAGACATAGCGGGGTAGCCCTGGTAAACCTCAAAGGTCTAACAGAGACATAGCGGGGTAGCCCTGGTAAGCCACAAAGGTCTAACAGAGACATAGCGGGGTAGCCCTGGTAAACCTCAAAGGTCTAACAGAGACATAGTGGGGTACCCCTGGTAAACCACAAAGGTCTAACAGAGACATAGCGGGGTAGCCCTGGTAAACCTCAAAGGTCTAACAGAGACATAGCGGGGTACCCCTGGTAAACCTCAAAGGTCTAACAGAGACATAGCGGGGTACCCCTGGTAAACCTCAAAGGTCTAACAGAGACATAGCGGGGTACCCCTGGTAAACCTCAAAGGTCTAACAGAGACATAGCGGGGTACCCCTGGTAAACCTCAAAGGTCTAACAGAGACATAGCGGGGTACCCCTGGTAAACCTCAAAGGTCTAACAGAGACATAGCGGGGTACCCCTGGTAAACCTCAAAGGTCTAACAGAGACATAGCGGGGTACCCCTGGTAAACCTCAAAGGTCTAACAGAGACATAGCGGGGTACCCCTGGTAAACCTCAAAGGTCTAACAGAGACATAGCGGGGTACCCCTGGTAAACCTCAAAGGTCTAACAGAGACATAGCGGGGTAACCGCCATAACACGTGGATAATAGGAAGCCGTCCGAAGTGCTTTGCTCTAGCCATTAAGTGCAAAGGATACCGCCATGTTGGAGGTTGTCGGGGTGGCCCAAATACTGTAGAATGGATTCGTCAGCTGCACACCTCTGGAAACAATGAAAAATTCCGTGTCAGAGGCGCATAGCATAGCATTAAGGCGCATAGCATAGCATCAATGCGCATAGCATAGCATCAAGGCGCATAGCGTTATTTAAACATTACTCAAGCTTCCATATTATCCCCCGAACAACCTTCTTGCAATGGGTTGTCTACGGTAATTACTCCATTTCAATACATTACCAAATAGATACAGAACATAGACATACCAGTGCCATCAGAAACAACAGTAGAGGCAGAGCGCGAGTGGAGGTTACCTTTCGCACATCTCGAACACGAACAGGCAGATGCAACCAAACGCCACCGCAGACAGGTGCTTCCAGTAAGCCACCAGCTTATTCCGCTCAACTTGATCCTAGGGAGAAAACCAACAACACAACACTAACAGTCGTTCTACTAAGGATGAGAAAATAAGGATACGCAAGCCGTCTCCAAATAAAATAAGAGACAAGAGAGATGTCTTACCATAAGGTGGTCCCTGATGAGAGATGTCTTACCGTAAGGTGGTCCCTGATGAGAGATGTCTTACCGTAAGGTGGTCCCTGATGAGAGATGTCTTACCGTAAGGTGGTCCCTGATGAGAGATGTCTTACCGTGAAGTGGTCCCTGATGAGAGATGTCTTACTATGAGGTGGTCCCTGATGAGAGATGTCTTACCATGAGGTGGTCCCTGATGAGAGATGTCTTACCGTGAAGTGGTCCCTGATGAGAGATGTCTTACCATGAGGTGGTCCCTGATGAGAGATGTCTTACCATGAGGTGGTCCCTGATGAGAGATGTCTTACCATAAGGTGGTCCCTGATGAGAGATGTCTTACCATGAGGTGGTCCCTGATGAGAGATGTCTTACCATAGGGTGGTCCCTGATGAGAGATGTCTTACCATGAGGTGGTCCCTGATGAGAGATGTCTTACCATGAGGTGGTCCCTGATCAGAGATGTCTTACCATAAGGTGGTCTCTGATGAGAGATGTCTTACCATGAGGTGGTCCCTGATGAGAGATGTCTTACCTGGAGGTGGTCCCTGATGAGAGATGTCTTACCATAAGGTGGTCTCTGATGAGAGATGTCTTACCAGGAAGTGGTCCCTGATGAGAGATGTCTTACGGTGAGGTGGTCCCTGATGAGAGATGTCTTACCATGAGGTGGTCCCTGATCAGAGATGTCTTACCATAAGGTGGTCTCTGATGAGAGATGTCTTACCATGAGGTGGTCCCTGATGAGAGATGTCTTACCATGAGGTGGTCCCTGATGAGAGATGTCTTACCATAAGGTGGTCTCTGATGAGAGATGTCTTACCAGGAAGTGGTCCCTGATGAGAGATGTCTTACGGTGAGGTGGTCCCTGATGAGAGATGTCTTACCATGAGGTGGTCCCTGATCAGAGATGTCTTACCATAAGGTGGTCTCTGATGAGAGATGTCTTACCATGAGGTGGTCCCTGATCAGAGATGTCTTACCATGAGGTGGTCCCTGATCAGAGATGTCTTACCATAAGGTGGTCTCTGATGAGAGATGTCTTACCATGAGGTGGTCCCTGATGAGAGATGTCTTACCATGAGGTGGTCCCTGATGAGAGATGTCTTACCATAAGGTGGTCTCTGATGAGAGATGTCTTACCAGGAAGTGGTCCCTGATGAGAGATGTCTTACGGTGAGGTGGTCCCTGATGCAAGATGTCTTACCATGAGGTGGTCCCTGATGAGAGATGTCTTACCATAAGGTGGTCCCCGATGAGAGATGTCTTACCAGGAGGTGGTCCCTGATAAGATGTCTTACCATGAGGTGTTCGCCCGCAAAGATGATCCAGAAGGAGAGCAGAACGGAGTAGAAGAGTCCTTGGCGGATGTCCGAGAGCAGCATCATATAAGGCATGTAGAAGGAGAGAGAGAGCCACTCCAATGGAACTGGAAATAAAAATCGTACAGGGAACGGCTCGCGACAAGCAGTGAACGCCTCGTGAGCCAAGTGCTCAAGCCATGGCTAGAAGGAGAATTATTATAACTGGTCAATAGGATTATTGCGGAACCATGGTTATAACCGGTCAATCGGATTATTGATGGGAACAGTGGTTATAACCGGTCAACAGGATTATTGACGGAACCATGGTTACAAGCCGTCAATAGGATTATTGGTCTGACCAGTGGTTATAACCGGTCAATAGGATTATTGACGGAACCATGGTTATAACCGGTCAATCGGATTATAGATCCGACGAATGGTTATAACCGGACAATAAGAACATTGATCGGACCAGTGGTTATAACCGGTCAATACGAGTATTTATCGGACCAGTGGTTATAACCTGTCAATATGATTATTGACGGAACCATGGTTATAACTGGTCAATAAGATTATTGATGGAACAGTGGTTATAACCGGTCAATAGTATTATTGATCGGACTAGGTTATAAACGGTCAATAGCATTATTGACAGAACCATGGTTACAATCGGTCAACAGGATTATTGGTCGGACCAGTGGTTATAATCGGTCAATAGTATTATTGACGGAACCACGGTTATAATCATTCAATGGGATTATTGACGGAACCATGGTTATAACCGGTCAATATGATTATTGATCTGACGAGTGGTTATAACCGGTCAATATGGTTATTTACGGAACCATGGTTATAACCGGTCAATACGAGTACTGATCGGACCAGTGGTTATAACCGGTCAATAGGATTACTGATGGAACCATGGTTATAACCGGTCAATACGTGTACTGATCGGACCAGTGGTTATAACCGGTCAATAGGATTACTGATGGAACCATGGTTATAACTGGTCAATACCAGTATTAATGGGACTAGTGGTTATAACGGTTAATAGAAATATCGACCGGACCATTGCTTATAACGGATCAATAGCAGCTGGAGTAAATGCACTTAAAACAAAGAACAAGAGGAGTTGAGAGCAGATAATATGAGTGTTGTAAGAACTTCAACCACTAGAGTTCCGCGGTACACGGTCTGGCCGACTGGCGTCATTCTTGTTGGCATTAGTACCATGGAACGGATTAATTCACACCACTAGCTCAGCCACGGTGACCGCAGCCGGGCAGAACCAGAGTACAAAGATGCACTGACAGATTACTATCGCAGAATGATCGTATGAATTATTCTTCACTACAACGTGTCCCCAACAGGCAGTGAAGGGGTGTCAAATGTCTCCACTATAGCACAGAATCAACTCTCACCGTTAAGCAGCGACAGCGTAGCTCCCACCGAAATCAACGTTCTGAAGAACAACCAAACAGCATTAATAAAGATTGACCTAGACTGCAATAAAAAAACAAGCAATAGATCGTTCCAGATATCACAGGCGACTACTATCGTCAAAAATATACACTGCGTGTTTCGGGTTAGAAAACCGATTCTCGCATGCGTTTACCATGCATCCCTATGGAATTGGTTTAGGTGCCCGGCTTCAACGTTTCCTTTGTCAGGGGTAGGTTGGTTCTATGGCATTGCTATTCACAGAGAAAACACACAAGACGTCTCTACAAACTTTCCTGTAAGTATTATATTATATAATGGAATCACAGCTTATATTTCACTAGATTAAGAACAGTTTAACAGTCCTATCTGGAAGGCTTCCCGTTCGATATACCTGGTTGCTAGGCAAACAAGGCCACTCGCGTGCACTAAGATTCGTATTGAACAGACAGTGTATACCGGTCCATATAACTGCTTTATGACAAATTATAATCGGTACACATATGGTACCAAGTTATGTATTCTGTACAACATATATTCCTGAATCAGATTCGTAATATATCGAGACAAAATAGACGCCAGAACCAGCATTATTTCGGCACTAAAGAACAGCAGCAAACCGAGAATATGGCCGCTTTCCTGCCACGCGCAACGTAGTGACAGTCATTACATTCGTCGGCTGGCATTTATATCAGCTGCTTCCTCGCCTCCATCTCGTTCTTAAAATGGTGTAGTATTTAATAGTCAAGATATTTATCTGTACAGTGTTTTTTTTAACCTATGATACACTGTTGAAAAATTATGCAGCTATAAGTACTCGCCCATGTTATGCAAATCCAGCAGGTTGGCCAGTGACTCACCTCTCCAGCAGGTTGGCCAGTGACTCACCTCTCCAGCAGGTTGGCCAGTGATTCACCTCTCCATCAAGTTGGCCAGTGACTCACCTCTCCAGCAGGTTGGCCAGTGACTCACCGCTCCAGCAGGTTGGCCAGTGACTCACCTCTCCAGCAGGTTGGCCAGTGACTCACCTCTCCAGCAGGTTGGCCAGTGACTCACCGCTCCAGCAGGTTGGCCAGTGACTCACCGCTCCAGCAGGTTGGCCAGTGACTCACCCCTCCAGCAGGTTGGCCAGTGACTCACCGCTCCAGCAGATTGGCCAGTGATTCACCTCTCCAGCAGGTTGGCCAGTGACTCACCTCTTCAGCAGGTTGGCCAGTGACTCACCTCTCCAGCAGGTTGGTCAGTGACTCACCTCTCCAGCAGGTTGGCCAGTGACTCACCGCTCCAGCAGGTTGGCTAGTGACTCACCGCTCCAGCAGGTTGGCCAGTGATTCACCGCTCCAGCAGGTTGGTCAGTGACTCACCTCTCCAGCAGGTTGGCCAGTGACTCACCGCTCCAGCAGGTGGGCCAGTGACTCACCTCTCCAGCAGGTTGGTCAGTGACTCACCTCTCCAGCAGGTTGGCCAGTGACTCACCGCTCCAGCAGGTTGGCCAGTGACTCACCTCTCCAGCAGGAAGGCCAGTGACTCACCTCTCCAGCAGGTTGGCCAGTGACTCACCTCTCCAGCAGGTTGGCCAGTGACTCACCGCTCCAGCAGGTTGGCCAGTGACTCACCTCTCCAGCAGGTTGGTCAGTGACTCACCTCTCCAGCAGGTTGGTCAGTGACTCACCTCTCCAGCAGGTTGGCCAGTGACTCACCGCTCCAGCAGGTTGACCAGTGACTCACCTCTCCAGCAGGTTGGCCAGTGACTCACCGCTCCAGCAGGTTGACCAGTGACTCACCTCTCCAGCAGGAAGGCCAGTGACTCACCTCTCCAGCAGGTTGGCCAGTGACTCACCTCTCCAGCAGGTTGGCCAGTGACTCACCTCTCCAGCAGGTTGGCCAGTGACTCACCGCTCCAGCAGGTTGGCCAGTGACTCACCTCTCCAGCAGGTTGGCTTGACGGTGCTGACGACGGATTCGCAGTCCGAACCAGACTAGCGCCGCGACGACGATAGGGAAGAAGAAGGTCTTGAGGCAAAGCCAAACCATCGTGAAGCCTCCGTTCTGGTGAATGACCTGTCGCACCAGATTATAAGGTTCCCAATGTAATACTTGACAATTAATAGCATTATAATATAATTGCTTGAAGCCATGATTATGATGAACACATCTACAGCGGTACAGGCATTGATACAGCTCGCCTAGTAACACAGAATACAACGATACACCTAGCGCACGGTCACAGCATGTAAAGATACACCTAGCGCAGGTAACAGCATATAACATTACACCTAGCGCAGGTAACAGCATATAACGATACACCTAGCGCAGGTAACAGCATATAACATTACACCTAGCGCAGGTAAAAGCATATAACGATACACCTAGCGCAGGTAACAGCATATAACGATACACCTAGCACATGGTCATAGCATATAAAGATACACCTAGCGCACGGTCACAGCATACAACGATACACCTAGCGCACGGTCAAAGCATATAACGATACACCTAGCGCACGGTCACAGAACACAACGATACACCTAGCGCACGGCCACAGCATATAACGATACACCTAGCGCACGGTCAAAGCATATAACGATACACCTAGCGCACGGTCACAGAACACAACGATACACCTAGCGCACGGTCACAGCATATAACGATACACCTAGCGCACGGTCACAGAACACAATGATACACCTAGCGCACGGTCACAGCATATAACGATACACCTAGCGCAGGTAACAGAATATAACGATACACCTAGCGCACGGTCACAGCATACAACGATACACCTAGCACACGGTCACAGCATATAACGATACATCTAGCGCACGGTCACAGAACACAACGATACACCTAGCGCACGGTCACAGCATATAACGATACACCTAGCGCACGGTCACAGAACACAATGATACACCTAGCGCACGGTCACAGCATATAACGATACACCTAGCGCAGGTAACAGAATATAACGATACACCTAGCGCACGGTCACAGCATACAACGATACACCTAGCACACGGTCACAGCATATAACGATACATCTAGCGCACGGTCACAGAACACAACGAGACACCTAGCGGACGGTCACAGCATACAACGATACACCTAGCGCACGGTCACAGCATACAACGATACACCTAGCGCACGGTCACAGCATACAACGATACACCTAGCGCACGGTAACAGAACACAACGATACACCTAGCGCACGGTCACAGCATATAACGATACACCTAGCGCACGGTCACAGCATACAACGATACACCTAGCACACGGTCACAGTATATAACGACACACCTAGCGCACGGTCACAGAACACAACGATACACCTAGCGCACGGTCACAGCATATAACGATACACCTAGAGCACGGTCACAGCATACTACGATACACCTAGCGCACGGTCACAGCATATAACGATACACCTAGCGCACGGTCACGGCATATAACGATACACCTAGCGCACGGTCACAGCATATAACGATACACCTAGCGCACGGTCACAGAACACAACGATACACCTAGCGCACGGTAACAGCAAATAACGATACACCTAGCGCACGGTAACAGCATATACCGATACACCTAGCGCACGGTCACAGCATATAACGATACACCTAGCGCACGGTCACAGAACACAACGATACACCTAGCGCAGGTAACAGCATATAACGATACACCTAGCGCACGGTAACAGCATATAACAATACACCTAGCGCACGATAACAGCATATAACAATACACCTAGCGCACGGTCACAGAACACAACGATACACCTAGCGCACGGTCACAGCATACAACGATACACCTAGCACACGGTCATAGCATATCAAGATACACCTAGCGCACGGTCACAGAACCCAACGATACACCTAGCGCACGGTCACAGCATATAACGATACACCTAGCGCACGGTCACAGCAAACAACGATACACCTAGCGCACGGCAACAGCATATAACGATACACCTAGCGCACGGTCACAGCATATAACGATACACCTAGCGCAGGTAACAGAATATAACGATACACCTAGCGCACGGTCACAGCATACAACGATACACCTAGCACACGGTCACAGCATATAACGATACATCTAGCGCACGGTCACAGAACACAACGATACACCTAGCGGACGGTCACAGCATACAACGATACACCTAGCGCACGGTCACAGCATACAACGATACACCTAACGCACGGTCACAGCATACAACGATACACCTAGGGCACGGTAACAGAACACAACGATACACCTAGCGCACGGTCACAGCATATAACGATACACCTAGCGCACGGTCACAGCATACAACGATACACCTAGCGCACGGTCACAGTATATAACGACACACCTAGCGCAGGTAGCAGCATATAACGATACACCTAGCGCACGGTAACAGCATATAACGATACACCTAGCGTACGGTCACAGCATACAACGATACACCTAGCGCACGGTCACAGAACACAACGATACACCTAGCGCACGGCCACAGCATATAACGATACACCTAGCGCACGGTAACAGCATATAACGATACACCTAGCGTACGGTCACAGCATACAACGATACACCTAGCGCACGGTCACAGAACACAACGATACACCTAGCGCACGGCCACAGCATATAACGATACACCTAGCGCACGGTCAAAGCATATAACGATACACCTAGCGCACGGTCACAGAACACAACGATACACCTAGCGCACGGTCACAGCATATAACGATACACCTAGCGCACGGTCACAGAACACAATGATACACCTAGCGCACGGTCACAGCATATAACGATACACCTAGCGCAGGTAACAGAATATAACGATACACCTAGCGCACGGTCACAGCATACAACGATACACCTAGCACACGGTCACAGCATATAACGATACATCTAGCGCACGGTCACAGAACACAACGAGACACCTAGCGGACGGTCACAGCATACAACGATACACCTAGCGCACGGTCACAGCATACAACGATACACCTAGCGCACGGTCACAGCATACAACGATACACCTAGCGCACGGTAACAGAACACAACGATACACCTAGCGCACGGCCACAGCATATAACGATACACCTAGCGCACGGTCACAGCATACAACGATACACCTAGCACACGGTCACAGTATATAACGACACACCTAGCGCACGGTCACAGAACACAACGATACACCTAGCGCACGGTCACAGCATATAACGATACACCTAGCGCACGGTCACAGCATACTACGATACACCTAGCGCACGGTCACAGCATATAACGATACACCTAGCGCACGGTCACAGCATACAACGATACACCTAGCGCACGGTCACAGCATATAACGATACACCTAGCGCACGGTCACAGAACACAACGATACACCTAGCGCACGGTAACAGCAAATAACGATACACCTAGCGCACGGTAACAGCATATACCGATACACCTAGCGCACGGTCACAGCATATAACGATACACCTAGCGCACGGTCACAGAACACAACGATACACCTAGCGCAGGTAACAGCATATAACGATACACCCAGCGCACGGTAACAGCATATAACGATACACCTAGCGCACGGTCACAGAACACCACGATACACCTAGCGCAGGTAACAGCATATAACGATACACCTAGCGCACGGTAACAGCATATAACGATACACCTAGCGCACGATAACAGCATATAACAATACACCTAGCGCACGGTCACAGAACACAACGATACACCTAGCGCACGGTCACAGCATACAACGATACACCTAGCACACGGTCATAGCATATAAAGATACACCTAGCGCACGGTCACAGAACCCAACGATACACCTAGCGCACGGTCACAGCATATAACGATACACCTAGCGCACGGTCACAGCAAACAACGATACACCTAGCGCACGGTCACAGCATATAACGATACACCTAGCGCACGGTCACAGAACACAACGTTACACCTAGCGCACAGTAACAGCATATAACGATACACCTAGCGCACGGTAACAGCATATAACGATACACCTAGCGCACGGTCACAGCATATAACGATACACCTAGCGCACGGTCACAGAACACAACAATACACCTAGCGCAGGTAACAGCATATAACGATACACCTAGCGCACGGTAACAGCATATAACGATACACCTAGCGCACGGTCACAGCATACAACGATACACCTAGCGCACGGTCACAGCATATAACGATACACCTAGCGCACGGTCACAGAACACGATACACCTAGCGCACGGTAACAGCATATAACGATACACCTAGGGCACGGTAACAGCATATAACGATACACCTAGCGCACGGTCACAGCATATAACGATACACCTAGCGCACGGTCACAGAACACAACGATACACCTAGCGCAGGTAACAGCATATAACGATACACCTAGCGCACGGTAACAGCATATAACGATACACCTAGCGCACGGTAACAGCATATAACGATACACTTAGCGCACGGTCACAGAACACAACGATACACCTAGCGGACGGTCACAGCAGCATAACAGATGCAGCTAGCAAATGGTCATATAATGGCACGGAGGCAATTTTTTTTTACATATATACAGTTAGCATTGTGTCTCAGGAAACACAACGATATAGGCATGGATACAGGTAAAATGACTCACAAAGATCCAGATGTCCTCCAGCTTGCCCACAGACCCGAGATCGTCGTTGAGACGGTGGTCGTCAGTTACAGGGAGTCGCAGGTTGATCAGGTAGGACTCGTGATGGCTGGCTCCCAGTTGGAACAGCGGTAGGGCGTCACAGGCCAGCTCCGACTCAGAGTCGTTCTGCAACAGACATAACAACTCAGCGTCCATATAGATGGTGACGGGCCAACTGGGGTACAAGGGCCTTCACAGAACACGCTTGTCAACTTGTACTGTCAGCATGCTTGCCTCCCGAGGGTATAGCCGTCATTCCTATTGCAGATATATGCACAAAACATAACTTGTACTGTCAGCAAGCTTTCCGCCCAAGGTTATACCCGTCCTTCCTATTGCAGACCATCGTTCATACAATGAACAAGATATCAGACCAGCGTTCATACAATGAACAAATTATCAGACCAGCGTTCATACAAGGAACAAAATATCAGACCAGCGTTCATACAATGAACAAGATATCAGACCAGCGTTCATACAAGGAACAAGATATCAGACCAGCGTTCATACAATGAACAAGATATCAGACCAGCGTTCATACAATGAACAAGATATCTGACCAGCGTTCATACAATGAACAAGATACCAGACCAGCGTTAAAACAATAAACAAGATATCTGACCAACGTTCATAGAATAAACAAGATATCAGACCAGCGTTCAAACAATGAACATGATATCAGACCAGCGTTCATACAATGAACAAAATATCAGTTTAATCGTGTTCCTACAGCAGCTAACTAAGCAACTAACTCATCTGACCCACTCACGTGTTCGTGTCGGATAAAGCTGGTCAGCTGACAGCGAAGCTGTCTCGTCTCCATAGATTCAGCCAACTTGTTCCACTCGGTTTGATCATCTCCATGGTTACGGTAGGCAAGGCGGGCCACCACAGTCAACTCAATATCACGGTCTTCAGCTGTAAAAGAGGTGTTGTGCATGGTAGCGAGAACATGCACACAGTTGTATAATACGATATTATATATATCCTTTGAAACTCATATCGGCTCCATGCAGAAAAAATGAAGATCGGAGCCGAGATATTCACTTTCTCTTTCAAAATAACATGAGTTCTTTATCCTACACAACCCAGAACACTAGAAAAGATTGTGGCGCTAACCCCCGTACTCCGGCCCAGCGGGACGCTAACTCCCGTACTCTGGCAGCGCTAACCCCCGCTTTCAGGCACAGCGGGGCGCTAACCTCCGTACTCCGGCCCAGCGGGGCGCTAACCCCCGTACTCCGGCCCAGCGGGGCGCTAACACCCGTACTCCGGCCCAGTGGGGCGCTAACCCCCGTACTCTGGCAGAGTGGGGCGCTTACCCCCGTACTCCGGCCCAGCGGGGCGCTAACCCCCGTACTCCGGCACAGTGGGGCGCTAACCCCCGTACTCCGGCAGTGGGGCGCTAACCCCCGTACTCCGGCACAGTGGGGCGCTAACCCCCGTACTCCGGCCCAGTGGGGCGCTAACCCCCGTACTCCGGCCCAGTGGGGCGCTAACCCCCGTACTCAGGCACAGTGGGGCCCTAACCCCCGTATTCAGGCAGTGGGGCGCTAACCCCCGTACTCCGGCACAGTGGGGCGCTAACCCCCGTACTCCGGCACAGTGGGGCGCTAACCCCCGTACTCCGGCCCAGCGGGGCGCTAACCCCCGTACCCTGGCAGAGTGGGGCGCTAACCCCCGAACTCTGGCAGAGTGGGGCGCTAACCGCCCTACTCCGGCAGAGTTGGGCGCTAACCCCCGTACTCAGGCAGTGGGGCGCTAACCCCCGTATTCAGGCACTGGGGCGCTATCCCCCGTACGCCGGCCCAGCGGGGCGCTAACCCCCGTACTCCGGCCCAGCGGGGTGCTAACACCCGTACTCCGGCAGTGGGGCGCTAACCCCCGTACTCCGGCACAGTGGGGCGCTAACCCCCGTACTCCGGCCCAGTGGGGCGCTAACCCCCGTACTCCGGCACAGTGGTGCGCTAACCGCCGTACTCCGGCCCACAGGGCTGCTAGCCCCGGTACTCCGGCCCAGCGGGGTGCTAACACCCGTACTCCGGCAGTGGGGCGCTGACCCCCGTACTCCGACAGTGGGGCGCTAACCCCCGTACTCCGGCACAGTGGGGCGCTAACCCTCGAACTCCGGCACAGTGGGGCGCTAACCCCCGTACTCAGGCACAGTGGGGCCCTAACCCCCGTATTCAGGCAGTGGGGCGCTAACCCCCGTACTCCGGCACAGTGGGGCGCTAACCCCCGTACTCCGGCCCAGTGGGGGGCTAACCCCCGTACTCTGGCAGAGTGGGGCGCTAACCCCCCTACTCCGGCAGAGTTGGGCGCTAACCCCCGTACTCCGGCACAGTGGGGCGCTAACCCTCGTACTCCGGCAGAGTTGGGCGCTAACCCCCGTACTCCTGTAGTCAGGCGCTAACCCCCGTACTCCTGTAGTCAGGCGCTAACCCCCGTGCTCTGGCATAGTGAGGCGCTAACCCCCGTACTCCGGCAGTCAGGGGCTAACCCCTATACTCTGGCACAGTGGGGCGCTAACCCCCGTACTCCGGCAATTGGGCGCTAACCCCCGTACTCCGGCCCAGCGGGGCGCTAACCCCCGTACTCCGGCCCAGCGGGGTGCTAACACCCGTACTCCGGCAGTGGGGCGCTAACCCCCGTACTCCGGCACAGTGGGGCGCTAACCCCCGTACTCCAGCACAGTGGGGCGCTAACGCCCCTACTCCGGCAGAGTTGGGCGCTAACCCCCGTACTCAGGCACTGGGGCGCTAACCCCCGTACTCTGGCACAGTGGGGCGCTAACCCCCGTCCTTTGGCAGTGGGGCGCTAACCCCCCTACTCCGGCAGAGTGGGGCGCTAACCCCCCTACTCCGGCAGAGTGGGGCGCTAACCCCCGTACTCTGGCACAGTGGGGCGCTAACCCCCGTACTCCGGCCCAGTGGGGGGCTAACCCCCGTACTCCGGGACAGTGGTGCGCTAACCGCCGTACTCCGGCCCACAGGGCTGCTAGCCCCGGTACTCCGGCCCAGCGGGGTGCTAACACCCGTACTCCGGCAGTGGGGCGCTGACCCCCGTACTCCGGCACAGTGGGGCGCTAACCCCCGTACTCCGGCACAGTGGGGCGCTAACGCCCCTACTCCGGCAGAGTTGGGCGCTAACCCCCGTACTCAGGCACTGGGGCGCTAACCCCCGTCCTTTGGCAGTGGGGCGCTAACCCCCGTACTTTGGCATAGTGGGGTGCTAACACCCGTACTCCGGCAGTGGGGCGCTAACCCCCGTACTCCGGCCCAGTGGGGCGCTAACCCCCGTACTCCGGCACAGTGGGGCGCTAACCCCCGTATTCAGGCAGTGGGGCGCTAACCCCCGTACTCCGGCACAGTGGGGCGCTAACCCCCGTACTCCGGCCCAGTGGGGGGCTAACCCCCGTACTCTGGCAGAGTGGGGCGCTAACCCCCCTACTCCGGCAGAGTTGGGCGCTAACCCCCGTACTCCGGCACAGTGGGGCGCTAACCCCCGTACTCCGGCAGAGTTGGGCGCTAACCCCCGTACTCCTGTAGTCAGGCGCTAACCCCCGTACTCTGGCATAGTGAGGCGCTAACCCCCGTACTCCGGCAGTCAGGCGCTAACCCCTATACTCTGGCACAGTGGGGCGCTAACCCCCGTACTCCGGCAATTGGGCGCTAACCCCCGTACTCCGGCCCAGCGGGGCGTAAAAAACCCCCGTACTCCGGCCCAGCGGGGTGCTAACACCCGTACTCCGGCAGTGGGGCGCTAACCCCCGTACTCCGGCACAGTGGGGCGCTAACCCCCGTACTCCGGCACAGTGGGGCGCTAACGCCCCTAGTCCGGCAGAGTTGGGCGCTAACCCCCGTACTCAGGCACTGGGGCGCTAACCCCCGTACTCTGGCACAGTGGGGCGCTAACCCCCGTCCTTTGGCAGTGGGGCGCTAACCCCGTACTTTGGCATAGTGGGGCGCTAACCCCCGTACTCTGGCACAGTGGGGCGCTAACCCCCGTACTCCTGTAGTCAGGCGCTAACCCCCGTACTCTGGCATAGTGAGGCGCTAACGCCCGTACTCTGGCATAGTGAGGCGCTAACGCCCGTACTCCGGCAGTCAGGCGCTAACCCCTGTACTCCGGCAATTGGGCGCTAACCCCTGTACTCTGGCACAGTAGGGCGCTAACCCCCGTACTCCGGCAGTCAGGCGTTAACCCCTGTACTCTGGCATAGTGAGGCGCTAACCCCCGTACTCCGGCAGTCAGGCGCTAACCCCTATAATCTGGCACAGTGGGGCGCTAACCCCCGTACTCCGGCAATTGGGCGCTAACCCCCGTACTCCGGCCCAGCGGGGCGCTAACCCCCGTACTCCGGCCCAGCGGGGTGCTAACACCCGTACTCCGGCAGTGGGGCGCTAACCCCCGTACTCCGGCACAGTGGGGCGCTAACCCCCGTACTCCGGCACAGTGGGGCGCTAACGCCCCTACTCCGGCAGAGTTGGGCGCTAACCCCCGTACTCAGGCACTGGGGCGCTAACCCCCGTACTCTGGCACAGTGGGGCGCTAACCCCCGTCCTTTGGCAGTGGGGCGCTAACCCCCGTACTTTGGCATAGTGGGGCGCTAACCCCGTACTCTGGCACAGTGGGGCGCTAACCCCCGTACTCCTGTAGTCAGGCGCTAACCCCCGTACTCTGGCATAGTGAGGCGCTAACGCCCGTACTCTGGCATAGTGAGGCGCTAACGCCCGTACTCCGGCAGTCAGGCGCTAACCCCTGTACTCCGGCAATTGGGCGCTAACCCCTGTACTCTGGCACAGTAGGGCGCTAACCCCCGTACTCCGGCAGTCAGGCGTTAACCCCTGTACTCTGGCACAGTAGGGTGCTAACCCCCGTACTCCGGCAGTCAGGCGCTAACCCCTGTACTCTGGCACAGTGGGGCGCTAACCCCCGTTCTCCTGTAGTCAGGCGCTAACGCCCGTACTCCGGCAGTCAGGCGCTAACCCCTGTACTCTGGCATAGTGAGGCGCTAACCCCTGTACTCTGGCATAGTGAGGCGCTAACCCCTGTACTCTGGCAGAGTGCGGCGCCATAGCGTACTTATGTTTATACGTCTACCTCTTGTCGATGTGCCAACAACCCATACTTATGTTTACATGTCTACCTATTGTTGACATAATGCCATAGCATTCTTATTTTTACATAGTAAGTAAGTATAATGTTTATTAGGTACTTTAGGCACAACGCCCATGGTACATATGTACAATTTTCGGTTCAAAATTCATATAGATAACGTGCAAATACAAATATATACAAATATATATTACAATGCCTACCCCTTTCAATTTCTAAGCTATGAGCCGAGCACCTCAACCTGGCTAGTGCCCTTCTGTGATTGATAACGTTAACACACCTCAAATATAATTCTGGCTTTAGTAAAGACTTAACTTGAGCTAGTGTTCTAAGTTTGCTGGAGCTGTCCATATCAGATTGCCATTCTTGTTGGGAAGTGTCTCTTAACCTCTGTTTTACTTCATTCATGAAGACATTTACATTTCCAACATCTTGAGATATCCAACAAATACCAAATCCTAACTTAAACAATATATCTCTAACATGTGTAGCCCAAGTCATCCATGTATATAAGTTTGCACCAGTATTTCAATAATCTTTCTACACATACTACTCTAATTGGATGTCTCCCACACTCGCCCCTTACAGCCACGCTAGAGGTGTTACTCGGAAGCTGCAGAATTCCCCTACAAAAATTATTCTGAACATTTTCTGTACACCAATGAGTACTGTATCCCCATACTTCGCTACCATAAGTTAGGATTGGCACAACCATTTTGTCAAAAAACATCCAGAGCATATCCATATCAAAAAATTTGGTACATTTTGACACTTGTAATATAACCGATACTGCTTTGTTTGCCTGAGTAGCAATATTCTGCTGAGCTTTAGTCCAACATAGCCGACTAGAGAAAATAATGCCCAGGTATTTGTAATAAGATATGACCTCAATTTCCTTCCCATGGAAATACCACTTTTTATGTTTACATGTCTACCTATGGTTGATGTAATGCCATGGCATACTTAGGTTTACATGTCTACCTATTGTTGACATAATTCCATAGCATTTTTATGTTTACATGTCTACCTATGGTTGACGTAATGCCATGGCATACTTATGTTTACAGGTCTACCGATTGTTGACATAATTCCATAGCATTCTTATGTCTACATGTCTACCTATGGTTGACGTAATGCCATGGCATATTTATGTTTACATTTCCACCTATTGTTGATGTAATGCCAATCGCATACATATGTTTACATGTATACCTATTATTGACGTAATGCTGTGGAATACATAGTTGACATGTCCACCTATTGTTGACGTTATGCTGTAGCGTACTTAGGTTTACATGTCTACCTATTGTTGACGTAATGACATGGCATATTTATGTTTACATGTCTACCTATTGTTGATGTAATGCCATAGCATACTTAGGTTTACAGGTCTACCTCTTGGCAATGGAATGCCATAGCATAATTATGTTTACAGGTCTATCTCTTGTTTCCTCTTATCCACCTTATGTGTCTGGAGTAGCAGACTCAGAGCTGTAACAATTTATAGCACATCCTATTGTACATCTGTAGAATATTTGGTTAGCGCAATTCCAATTTCCCAGTATAATAATCTGGGGCATTTTTCTCATTACTTAGTTGTGGGGTGCAAAGTTTGTAGGAATACACATGGCCTGCCTGTCTTAGACTGGTTGTTGATACTTACGCAGTTGATACCCCTCAGGGTGGTTAATGTGCATGTGAAATACACCAATGACATTGCTGAACCACCTGGACATGGTGAGCTCCTGGCCTTCCCGGGCATGTGGGAACTGGGCGGAGAACACCACCTGGTTTGCTGTGATGTGGTCAGCCAGCACTTCCGGGTCACTAAAGCTGGAGATTTGTTTACATGAGGCATTGCCACGCGGTTGGAGCCAGCGGGATGAGTCTCCACTCTGGTGGACACATTTTGTTGTGAGCAGAGTCTGCACATTGTAAGGTGCTGGTGCTGCATGGAAGCAAAAGACATCTCATATACACTCTGGCCAGGCAATCTTTCCAGTAGCATGGCATTGTCAGATTAAGGCACAATATATTAGCCTAGAGATAGTAATGTTTAGGTTACTGTGGGTAGATCAATGCATAAGATCTTAGTCTGGAGATAGCAATGGGGTCCGGAGGGGGGGGGGGGGGGAGTGGAGAGGGATACTACATATAGTTAGGTATATACATATGTGTCAACCAAATGACCCCTTTTTCCCCTCAATCCTCTGAGCAGAAATCCATAATTTTGTCTTGATGTGCCTTTCTGAAAATGAAGTTTTATCAATATTACAGCTTTTGACTAAATGTTCCAGTTGATATCGAAAGTGTTCAATTAATCAGCCTCAACTGTCTGTATCCATTTCGGATGCCTTTTTTAACCAAAAATGTCTCTTTCAATTACTACAAGATCTCACACTTTTATCTCTTCCCATAGAGATGGCTTGGGCTGCACATCCCTATCACTGTACTAATGTAGTACCCCCCCCACCCCTCCCCAGAATGGGGTGAACACTAAAACTATCTGATTTATTTTTCTTATAATTTGAGCCAAAACCTGGAGCCAGTGGAGGTCTATAAAATGAAAATCCTAAATAATGAGTGAACACTATTATTCTGAGCATATGAAATCAATACAATATATAGATCCGGCAAGTATTATATTATATTTGATAAATAGTCTGCTGATATATTTGTATTATACCTTTATTATGATTAATATAAACCTGATTACCTATATCTATCTGATCACCTCATCAATACAATGGACCAATACAATAATACTGGTAAATATTTAATGCATACCATTAGATCTACTAGTCTCATTTTCTCATATGATACATATATAGGCCTCATCTGCCATTTTAAGGAAAACATCAATTTCACTTCATTGGCACTAGGTCTAGGTGACTGAGTAATGAATACATGACTCAGGGGTTCTATAAGTTATGGTTATTGCATGGAAAAAGATGAAATTCTTACTCTCTAATAAATGTATAAAATATAACTTAATAAATATTTAAATGTCTTCGGACTCTTTTGTTCATTCAGAGAGCTCTACTGTACAAACTTACCGACGAGCCCTCCAATGAGAAAACAGCCAAGTTGGCTGAGTAAAGTTACCACTCCCAAGGCAAGTAGCTTTTTGCCACTAAGAGTTTCTAAAACCACTCCAACCATATTGATCGTGAATATACACGCCTTAACCAGTTAACATCAGCCTTCGTTACACCTAGACTGAACTAAAAGTTTGTAACAGACACAGTATGTCACCATTAGACTAAATTTCCTGAACTCGATTTTTGGTAGGGCTGCCGGCCAGCAGTCGGTCTTCATGCACTGTGTACTTGGCATCTACATAGCACTTGGTGAACCCGACGGCGACTGTCGTCGGCAGCGACGTCTACCGGAGGAAAACTTTTGGAAGGGGTCACTTCAGTTTTGGGGTTGTCAGGTTACACAGTTACATCGTCAGGCAGGCACCAGAGGTTATTTTCTATTTTTGCATACTCTTTCATGAACTTGAGATGAACATATAGCTTTTTATTGGATAAACTCACATTAAAAGTATTTCTCAAGGAATATTTTCTTTTGTGTCATGGTATTCTTTATAATCTATCGGTCCCTACAGCGTGATGCCTGATGGAACGTTCGGGCGGCCATTTTCAAACTTGCTTTTCACTCCGCTGCTTCGAAGGAAGAACGTGATTTTCTTTCGACCGGTTAGCCATTAGGTCGACTATAGTATAGATATCGATTGATAAGGAAAGCTTGTGAGTCCTGTTGCTGTTGTTTTACAATTAGCTACGATTCTGGTCCCGGATGTACAAAGAATTGCGAATTGATTGCGCGCTAAACAAATATAAACTCAAGTCAAGAGTCAAGTTTATAAACTCAAGAGTCAAGTCAGTCATAGATCTAAGACTTATATGCAGTTAGCTCTGACATCAAAACCGCCACCAAGGTGAAGGTTTTGAATAGCACAACACTTTTTGATGTACAAAACAAGCATGGCAGCGTGCGCAAACTGAACTCATGGCTCATATTTCAGATATTTTGCGGGCTTTCGACTTCAGAAGTTCAGTAAACACTGGTAAAGGCGCCGGGAGTAAGAATACAGTTTGTACTATTGTAGATTGCAAAAATACCAATATTTAAAAAATTAGTTGACACATTTAGCGCCGGGAGCTTTCGAAAGAACTCTACACAGAACAGTGTTGCGCTGTTCAAAACCTTCACCTTGGTGGTGGTTTTGATGTCAGAGCCAATATGCAGTAAGCTTAGACGGCTTAGTGTAAAAGACGAAACGAAATGAAACGAAAGATATATGGTAAGAATCTCTAATCTCGACCCCGCACTAGAACCTGTCGACCCCTCGCGAGGGATGGCTTGGGACTCCCGCTTGCATGTCCCTCCAACCCTAGCCCAGAACCCTAGGCTGTGTGGGCTGAACACAGCCTAGACCCCTAGTCGCATTCCATAGTAAAATTCTGGTCTGGAACAACCTAGCCCAGAACCCTAGGCTGTGTGGGCTGAAACACAGCCTAGTCGCATTCCATAGTAAAATTCTGGTCTGGAACAACCTAGCCCAGAACCCTAGGCTGTGTGGGCTGAAACACAGCCTAGTCGCATTCCATAGTAAAATTCTGGTCTGGAACAACCCCATTTCAGGGTTGTTTGACTTTGACCAAGTATAGCTCTGATTTTCTTTTGCTGAGGGAAAAGTTTTATAACAGAAACAAACCTTAATCCTGTTCTTATTACTTCCTGACAAGCAATGACTAATCACGTAAGTAACCTTTCTTGAAAGGCAAAAATAGTCCAGTCTGTCACCAGAAATTCACATGAAAACATGTGTTTTCACTGACCCAATGACTGGGTCCCTGAACAATGAACCAATTAGCATGGCTTATAATATCATGTGATGACCTTGCACATGTGCAGTGATCAGCTTCCTGTAAAAAAAATGGTGGCATGTTGTTGTCCATTTTTATGCCAGGAGGCAATTATAGCTCCTTTTGAAGACTGTAACAACTTTGGAAGAGTTCATATATCAGTAATTATATACAGAAAAGTATTTTTACATTGTTGAAACTAATTATGAAAGCTACACTTAAACAATTCTATTTGTTATGTGAAGTTGATTTTTCACTATAGAATGCTACATGGCTATGATTCTTCTAGCTTGATTCTTCAACCATAGCCGTGGATTCATGGCTAGGAACAACCCCATTTCAGGGTTGTTTGACTTCAACCATAGCCATGGATTCATGGCTACTCCATGCGTCACAAGACACACTCCAACCCGCACTGATTTACTATGCCTGTCAACGGGAGTAGGGCCACACTTTCTCGCCCTTGCACTGAACTGAAGGCGTGCATGTCAGACCCCCCCCCCCAACCGTGGGCACTATGCGAATCTGCTTGACTGATATATCTCGGTCCGAAGTTTTGGGCGCCAAAGCTGAGTGTATGTTTGTGGGGGCCTTGTGTGTCCTCCAGGTTTTATGTCTCCCTCGCCTCCGTCTCCCCCCCCCCCCCTACATTGGGCCACGCTGTGGACCTTAAACCAAACCTCCAGGGGATATCCATTGGCCCTAACTTATCTGAATCCCTAATCCCTGACCCTTAATTCCCAATCGCCGACTCCTAATCCCTAATCCCCAACCCCTAATTGAGCCCTAAATTAACCCTAATATATGAGCCTTAATCCTCAATTCCTGACCTTTGATAAAATCCCGGAACCACAATTGCTGACCCCTGACCCTTAATCTCCAACATTAACAATAATAAGGCCCTCACAGACGTAGGGATCAGGGATTTGGGGTCAGCCATTAGAGATTAGCGATCTGGGATTTAGGATTAGGGTTGAGGGATAAGGGTTAGGAGGTAGGGCCTATGGATAGAGCCCACGGCTTAAGGATAGAAGTTCGGCGTCACAAGACACATAAATCCAGGAAGACACATACGTTCTCAGCAGGCCGCTTGTACGATCATTGTTCCCCCACCCTGAACTGTCAATCAATGCCACGCACGTACGCACCGCAGTCTTTTCGTTTCATTTCATTTCGTCTTTTATGCTAAGCTGCTTAGACTCCCGTTTCGGCCCAGATTTTCCACCAATTTGTCGCAATCGCTCTGAAATTCACTAACGTGAGAAAGCAACACCATGCAATTTTAATGATACCAAACTTACGTGTGCACTGCAAGGTTATCCTTTTTTAAGATCAGATATTTTGCTCATTGGCAGCAGACACTTTGTCACAAATAGTAGAATAATAAGAATAAATCACAGACAATGAAAGGTTATAGTTGCCATGGCACGTGTGGCTGGTGCAAATATGGAGCATGTATTGTTCAGAGCATGTATTGTTCAGAGCATGTATTGTTCAGAGCATGTATTGTTCAGAGCACATTCGGCGCCATGGAAACTGTCATCTTATGACTTATGCTTTAGTATGTTTACAAAACTGCGTTTGCTGCCAATAGACTGTTAGCATGAAGAAATATTGGTTGTGTCATTGTTGCTTTCTCACGTCAGTGAATTTCAGAGTAATCACGGCAAATTCATGGAAAATATGGGCCGAAATGTGAGTCTACAGCATTTATGACTGAATTTAGGCCTAAAAAATAAAGCCTTAATACTGTAACTGTTGCCATGGCTTTTATGAGTGAATAGTGATAGGTTAGCTAGGCCTATAAGCTGAATTAAGGTCAGCCAGTATCTGTCTAGGTTACAGGGTGGAGTATAACAGGGCTTTTAGGATTTGACCCCCACACCTCAAGCCAGTCAAGGAGACTAGGGGATGTCAAGTTAACCCCCCCTCCCCTACCAGCGATTCTGATAGGTACGCATCCTGCTTCATTTATTACACACAAAATTCAAATGACTCATTTCATTGAGTTGTGAGGAGACGCATTATAAATATATAGCAGACTACATAATATTTCATTTCAATTAATGTCCCATTGTTGTTCGGATATCCCATAACTTTAAAGAGCTCTGGGACACGGGACCCACCCACTGGCCTACTTATCAGAATCACTGCCCCACCCCCATACTTCTCAAGCAAGCAGATGTGAAGTCTTTTTGCTGACAATGTCTCAGTCCCGGCTCCTAAAAAAACATATAAGCAAGCTTGGCATAGGTGAAGCTCATGGGTGGGTGGATGGGGGGTTGTCATAGGGTAAATATAGCTATGACCAAGTGTCCCATTAGCTTAACATGGAATTACTGACCCATGTAGGTTGTAGGGAATACATTCATGTTATGAAGTGAACTAGAGCCATGACCATGTGTTAGATTAATTAGTTTGGTATTAACAATCCATGTGGGTTAAAGGAAATAAGGGGGTGGGGGGGGGGGGGGCAGGGGCATACATATACATACTATTTGCAAACTGTATGCACGGATATACTTTAGGATCTGAAGTATATCTGTGCACCCCGCCTGGTCCGCCCCCCCCCCCCCCCCCACTGGACATGCCCATGGGTGGGAGCACATTGTCATAGGCTGAATATAGCCATGACCAAGTCTCCTTAGTTTAGCATGGAATTACTGATCCATGTCGGTTTGGGGACTTAGGGGGCAGGGAGACACTTTGTTATACCTGAGCTAATCTGAAGAGATTAGCGCCAGCCTCGCAGCCCCGATGCTTCACATGGGTTTGGCCTTGGCCTCGGCCCCGATTCGACTTTAGTCTGGTCCCTCAGCCCTTTCTGGCTCCAGCCTCGGCCCCGATGCGTCACTTTAATCTGATCCCAGCCCCCGCCCGATGCGTCACTTTAATCTGACCCCAGCCTCGGCCCCGATGCGTCACTTTAATCTGACCCCAGCCTCGGCCCCGATGCTTCACATAAGTCTGGTCCCTCGGCCTCGATGCGTCACTTTAATCTGACCCCAGCCTCGGCCCCGATGCGTCACTTTAATCTGACCCCAGCCTCGGCCCCGATGCGTCACTTTAATCTGACCCCAGCCTCGGCCCCGATGCTTTACATAAGTCTGGTCCCTCGGCCCCGATGCGTCACTTTAATCTGACCCCAGCCTCGGCCCCGATGCTTCACATAAGTCTGGTCCCTCGGCCTCGATGCGTCACTTTAATCTGACCCCAGCCTCGGCCCCGATGCGTCACTTTAATCTGACCCCAGCCTCGGCCCCGATGCGTCACTTTAATCTGACCCCAGCCTCGGCCCCGATGCTTTACATAAGTCTGGTCCCTCGGCCCCGATGCGTCACTTTAATCTGACCCCAGCCTCGGCCCCGATGCTTCACATAAGTCTGGTCCCTTGGCCTCGATGCGTCACTTTATTCTGACCCCAGTCTCGGCCCCGACGCGTCACTTTAATCTGACCCCAGCCTCGGCCCCGATGCTTTACATAAGTCTGGTCCCTCGGCCCCGATGCGTCACTTTAATCTGACCCCAGCCTCGGCCCCGATGCTTCACATAAGTCTGGTCCCTTGGCCTCGATGCGTCACTTTATTCTGACCCCAGTCTCGGCCCCGACGCGTCACTTTAATCTGACCCCAGCCTCGGCCCCGATGCTTCACATTAGTCTGGTCATTCGGCCCCAATGTGTCACTTTAATCTGACCCCAGCCTCGGCCCCGATGCTTCACATTAATCTGGTCATTCTTCCCCGATGTGTCACTTTAATCTGACCCCAGCCTCGGCCCCGATGCGTCACTTTAATCTGTCCCCAGCCTCGGCCCCGATGCTTCACATAAGTCTGGTCCCTCGGCCCCGATGCGTCACTTTAATCTGACCCCAGCCTCGGCCCCGATGCTTCACATAAGTCTGGTCCCTCGACCTCGATGCGTCACTTTATTCTGACCCCAGCCTCGGCCCCGACGCGTCACTTTAAGCCGAACCCAGCCTCGGCACCGATACTACACATAAGTCTGGTCCCTCGGCCTCGATGCGTCACTTTAATCTGACCCCAGCCTCGGCCCCGATGCTTCACATTAGTCTGGTCATTCGGCCCCGATGCGTCACTTTATTCTGACCCCAGCCTCGGCCCCGACGCGTCACTTTAAGCCGAACCCAGCCTCGGCACCGATACTACACATAAGTCTAGTCCCTCGGCCCCGATGCGTCACTTTAATCTGACCCCAGCCTCGGCCCCGATGCTTCACATTAGTCTGGTCATTCGGCCCCGATGTGTCACTTTAATCTGACCCCAGCCTCGGCCCCGATGCGTCACTTTAATCTGACCCCAGCCTCGGCCACGATGCTTCACATAAGTCTGGTCCCTCGGCCTCGATGCGTCACTTTAATCTGACCCCAGCCTGGGCCCCGATGCTTCACATAAGTGTGGTCCCTCGGCCTCGATGCGTCACTTTAATCTGACCCCACTCTCTGCCCCGATGGGTCACTTTAATCTGACTCCAGCCTTGGCCCCGATGCGTCACTTTAATCTGACCCCAGCCTCGGCCCCGATGCGTCACTTTAATCTGACCCCAGCCTCGGCCCCGATGCGTCACTTTAATCTGACCCCAGCCTCGGCCCCGATGCTTCACATAAGTCTAGTCCCTCCGCCCCGATGCGTCACTTTAATCTGACCCCAGCCTCGGCCCCGATGCGTCACTTTAATCTGACCCCAGCCTCGGCCCCGATGCGTCACTTTAATCTGACCCCAGCCTCGGCCCCGATGCGTCACTTTAATCTGACCCCAGCCTCGGCCCCGATGCGTCACTTTAATCTGACCCCAGCCTCGGCCCCGATGCGTCACTTTAATCTGACCCCAGCCTCGGCCCCGATGCGTCACTTTAATCGGACCCCAGCCTCGGCCCCGATGCGTCTCTTTAATCTGACTCCAGCCTCGGCCCCGATGCGTCACTTTAATCTGACCCCAGCCTCGGCCCCGATGCGTCACTTTAATCTGACCCCAGCCTCGGCCCCGATGCTTCACATAAGTCTGGTCCCTCGGCCCCGATGCGTCACTTTAATCTGACCCCAGCCTCGGCCCCGATGCGTCACTTTAATCTGACCCCAGCCTCGGCCCCGATGCTTCACATAAGTCTAGTCCCTCGGCCCCGATGCGTCACTTTAATCTGACCCCAGCCTCGGCCCCGATGCGTCAATTTAATCTGACCCCAGCCTCGGCCCCGATGCGTCACTTTAATCTGACCCCAGCCTCGGCCCCGATGCTTCACATAAGTCTGGTCCCTCGGCCTCGATGCGTCACTTTAATCTGACCCCAGCCTCGGCCCCGATGCGTCACTTTAATCTGACCCCAGCCTCGGCCCAGATGCTTCACATATGTCTAGTCCCTCGGCCCCGATGCGTCACTTTAATCTGACCCCAGCCTCGGCCCCGATGCGTCACTTTAATCTGACCCCAGTCTCGGCCCCGATGCTTCACATAAGTCTAGTCCCTCGGCCCCGATGCGTCACTTTAATCTGACCCCAGCCTCGGCCCCGATGCGTCACTTTAATCTGACCCCAGCCTCGGCCCCGATGCGTCACTTTAATCTGACCCCAGCCTCGGCCCCGATGCTTCACATAAGTCTGGTCCCTCGGCCTCGATGCGTCACTTTAATCTGACCCCAGCCTCGGCCCCGATGCGTCACTTTAATCTGACCCCAGCCTCGGCCCCGATGCTTCACATAAGTCTAGTCCCTCGGCTCCGATGCGTCACTTTAATCTGACCCCAGCCTCGGCCCCGATGCGTCACTTTAATCTGACCCCAGCCTCGGCCCCGATGCGTCACTTTAATCTGACCCCAGCCTCGGCCCCGATGCTTCACATAAGTCTAGTCCCTCGGCCCCGATGCGTCACTTTATTCTGACCCCAGCCTCGGCCCCGATGCGTCACTTTAATCTGACCCCAGCCTCGGCCCCGATGCTTCACATAAGTCTAGTCCCTCGGCCCCGATGCGTCACTTTAATCTGACCCCAGCCTCGGCCCCGATGCTTCACATGAGTCTGGTCCCTCGGCCCCGATGCGTCACTTTAATCTGACCCCAGCCTCGGCCCCGATGCTTCACATAAGTCTAGTCCCTCGGCCCCGATGCGTCACTTTAATCTGACCCCAGCCTCGGCCCCGATGCTTCACATGAGTCTGGTCCCTCGGCCCCGATGCGTCACTTTAATCTGACCCCAGCCTCGGCCCCGATGCTTCACATAAGTTTGGTCCCTCGGCCTCGATGCGTGACTTTAATCTGACCCCAGCCTCGGCCCCGATGCGTCACTTAATCTGACCCCAGCCTCGGCCCCGATGCTTCACATAAGTTTGGTCCCTCGGCCTCGATGCGTCACTTTAATCTGACCCCTGCCTCGGCCCCGATGCGTCACTTAATCTGACCCCAGCCTCGGCCCCGATGCTTCACATAAGTCTGGTCCCTCGGCCCCGATGCGTCACTTTAATCTGACCCCAGCCTCGGCCCCGATGCTTCACATAAGTTTGGTCCCTCGGCCTCGATGCGTGACTTTAATCTGACCCCAGCCTCGGCCCCGATGCGTCACTTAATCTGACCCCAGCCTCGGCCCCGATGCTTCACATAAGTTTGGTCCCTCGGCCTCGATGCGTCACTTTAATCTGACCCCTGCCTCGGCCTCGATGCGTCACTTTAATCTGACCCCAGCCTCGGCCCCGATGCGTCACATCACATGCCTTCTCGTCCGACGGTATTTCTCTTGCCCCTGCAAATTAATTCGTCGCTCACTGAACTTTCCTTCTCGTCCGACGGTATCTCCCTTGCTCCTGCAAACTAGATTCGTCGCACACCGCACTTTCGTTCACGTCCGACGGTATCTCACTGGCTCCTACAAACTAGATTCGTCGCACAACGCACTTTCCTTCTCGTCCGACGGTATCTCCCTTGCTCCTGCAAACTAGATTCTTCGCACACCGCACTTTCCTTCTCGTCCGACGGTATCTCCCTTGCTCCTGCAAGCTAGATTCGTCGCACATCGCAGTCCTTCTCGTCCGACGGTATCTCCCTTGCTCCTGCAAACTAGATTCGTCGCACAACTCACTTTCCTTCTCGTCCGACGGTATCTCCCTTGCTCCTGCAAACTAGATTCTTCGCACACCGCACTTTCCTTCTCGTCCGACGGTATCTCCCTTGCTCCTGCAAACTAGATTCGTCGCACAACTCACTTTCCTTCTCGTCCGACGGTATCTCCCTTGCTCCTGCAAACTAGATTCTTCGCACACCGCACTTTCCTTCTCGTCCGACGGTATCTCCCTTGCTCCTGCAAACTAGATTCGTCGCACAACTCACTTTCCTTCTCGTCCGACGGTATCTCCCTTGCTCCTGAAAACTAGATTCGTCGCACAACGCACTTTCCTTCTCGTCCGACAGTATCTCCCTTGCTCCTGAAAACTAGATTCTTCGCACACCGCACTTTCCTTCTCGTCCGACGGTATCTCCCTTGCTCCTGCAAGCTAGATTCGTCGCACATCGCACTTTCCTTCTCGTCCAACGGTATCTCCCTTGCACTTGCAAACTAGATTCGTCGCACATCGCACTTTCCTTCTCGTCCGATGGTATCTTCCTTGCTCCTGCAAACTAGATTCGTCGCACAACGCACTATCCTTCTCGTCCGACGGTATCTCCCTTGCTCCTGCAAACTAGATTCGTCGCACACCGCACTTTCCTTCTCGTCCAACGGTATCTCCCTTGCTCTTGCAAGCTAGATTCGTCGCACACCGCACTTTCCTTCTCGTCCAACGGTATCTCCCTTGCTCCTGCAAACTAGATTCGTCGCACATCGCACTTTCCTTCTCGTCCGACGGTATCTCCTTTGCACTTGCAAGCTAGATTCGTCGCACATCGCACTTTCCTTCTCGTCCGATGGTATCTCCCTTGCTCCTGCAAACTAGATTCGTCGCACCTCGCACTTTTCTTCTTCGACATGTCGAGTTGCATTCGTAGTTTTATCTTCTAGCCGACATGGCATCGGAGACCTGCCCGTCCTATGCCGATCATGCCGTGAGTGACGGCGTTGCGTGCGTCTCTCTGCCGCTGGCGCTGCTCACCAGTCGAGACCTGCTGACCGCCAATGCCCAGCAACTAGTGGAGGATATTAACGTAAAGAGAAAGCAGGACTCAGATCTTACCAGGGACTTCAAGAAAGCTCTGCATGCCAATGTAGGTTGCTTCAATTGTTAATGGCTCAGGACATGTGAAACATATTAGGGAAATTCCTCCGTGCTGCATGCCATTCACGCAAATGTGCTGCTGTGCAAATTGTTCAGTGTCTTCAGTTTCATTATTACTGAAACACAACGTATATATAATTAGTAACGAAGAAGTAACTAAGAAATACGAATTACGGACGGGGCGACTGCCGGTGGTTGCAAGGGGCGGTTGCGGGTGATTGGAAGGGGCGGGTGGTTGGAGGGGGCGGGTGGTTAGAGGGGGCGGTTGGTTGGAAGGAGCGGGTGGTTGGAAGGGGCGGGTGGTTGGAGGGGGTGGGTGGTTGGAGGAGGCGGGTGGTTGGAAGGGGCGGGTGGTTGGAAGGGGCGGGTGGTTCGAGGGGACTGGTGGTTGGAGGGGCGGGCGAGTGGTTAGAGGAGATGGGTGGTTGGAGGGGGCAGGTGGTTGGAAGGGGCGGGTGATTGGGGGAGGCGGGTGGTTGGAGGGGGCGGGCGGGTGGTTGGAGGGGGCGGGTGGTTAGAAGGGGCGGGTGGTTAGAAGGGGCGGGTGGTTGGAGGGAGCGGACGGTTGGAGGGGGCGGGTGGTTGGATAGGGTGGGTGGCTGGAAGGGGCGGTGGATGGGGTGGGTGGTTGGAAGTGGCGGGTGGTTGGAGGGGGCGGGTGGTTGGATGGGGCGGGTGGTTAGAGGGGGTGGGTGGTTGGAATGGGCGGGTGGTTAGAGGGGGTGGGTGGTTGGAAGGGACGAGTGGTTAGAGGGCGTGGGTGGTTGGATGGGGCGGGTGGTTAGAGGGGGTGGGTGGTTGGATGGGGCGGGTGGTTAGAGGGGGTGGGTGGTTGGAAGGGGCGGGTGGTTAGAGGGGGTGGGTGGTTGGAAGGGGCGGGTGGTTAGAAGGGGCGGGTGGTTGGAAGGGGCGAGTGGTTAGAGGGGGTGGGTGGTTGGAAGGGGCGGGTGGTTAGAAGGGGCGGGTGGTTAGAAGGGGCCGGTGGTTGGAGAGGGCGGGTGGTTGGAGAGGGCGGGTGGTTAGAAGGGGCCGGTGGCCGGAGGGGGCGGATGGTTGGAGGAGGCGGGTGGTTGGAGGGGGTGGGTGGTTGGAAGGGGCGGTGGTTGGAAGGGGCGGATGGTTGGAGGGGGCGGGTGGTTAGAGGGGGCGGGCGGGTGGTTGGAGGAGGGGGGGGCGGGTGGTTGAAGGGGGCGGGTGGTTAGAAGGGGCGGATGATTGGAGGGGGCGGGTGGTTGGAGGGGGCGGGTGGTGGGAGGGGGCGGATGGTTGCAGGGGGCGGGTGGTTGGAGGGGCCGGGTGGTTAGAGGGGGTGGGTGGTTGGAATGGGTGGGTGGTTAGAGGGGGTGGGTGGTTGGAAGGGGCCTGTGGTTGGAGGGGGCGGGTGGTTGGTGTTCATGCAGATACGGACAAATGCCCAACTTCACCTCCTGTGATACCCCGTCACCTCCCCCGGCAACCCTCCCATCCGCAGAGCTGCAGCGCCTGGGAAGTAAATGTCTGATGCATCCTATGGCGTAGATAACTTTGGTCATAATACCCTACTTTTTTTCCAGGTAGCCCCACTGTAACCCATACTACAAGGTCCCTGGCCTTACAGTCTCTCCTCCAAGGGAATATTTACATGTCTACAAGGACCCTGACCCTACAGTCTCTCCTCCAAGGGAATGTTTGCACGTCTACAAGGACCCTGGCCTTACAGTATCGCATCCAAGGGAACGTTTACTTGTCTACAAGGACCCTGGCATTACATATAAGTCTCTCCCCTAAGGAAATGTTTACATGTCTGCAAGGACCCTGGCCTTACAGATAAGTCTCTCCTCCAAGGGAATGTTTACATGTCTACAAGGACCCTGGCCTGACAGATAAGTCTCTCCTCCAAGGGAATGTCTACATGTCTACAGGAACCCTGGCCTTACAGTCCCTCCTCCAAGGGAATATTTACATGTCTACAAGGACCCTGGCCTGACAGATAAGTCTCTCCTCCAAGGGAATGTTTACATGTCTACAAGGATCCTGGCCTGACAGATAAGTTTCCCCTCCAAGGGAATGTTTACATGTCTGCAAGGACCCTGGCCTTACAGATAAGTCTCTTCTCCAAGGGAATGTTTACATGTCTGCAAGGACCCTGGCCTGACAGATAAGTCTCCCCTCCAAGGGAATGTTTACATGTCTGCAAGGACCCTGGCCTTACAGATAAGTCTCCCCTCCAAGGGAATGTTTACATGTCTGCAAGGACCCTGGCCAGACAGACAGTTTCTCCTCCAAGGGAATATTTACATTTCTACAAGGACCCTGGCCAGACAGAGAGTTTCTCCTCCAAAGGAATATTTACATGTCTACAAGGACCCTGGCCTGACAGATAAGTCTCCCCTCAAAGGGAATGTTTACATGTCTGCAAGGACCCTGGCCTTACAGATAAGTCTCTCCTCCAAGGGAATGTTTACATGTCTACAAGGACCCTGGCCAGACAGAGAGTTTCTCCTCCAAGGGAATATTTACATGTCTACAAGGACCCTGGCCTGACAGATAAGTCTCCTCTCAAAGGGAATGTTTACATGTCTACAAGGACCCTAGCCTTACAGTCTCTCCCCCAGGGGAATGTCTACATGTCTACAAGGACCCTGGCCATACAGACATTCTTTCCTCCAAGGGAATGTTTACATGTCTACAAGGACCCTGGCCTTACAGATAAGTCTCTCCAAGGAAATGTTTACATGTCTACAAGGACACTGGCCTTACAGATAAGTCTCCTATACGGGAATGTTTACATGTCTACAAGGACCCTGACCTGACAGTCTCTCCTCCAAGGGAACGTTTACATGTCAACAAGGACCCTGGCCGTACAGTCTCTCCTCCAAGGGAATGTTTACATGTCTACAAGGACCCTGGACTTACAGATAAGTCTCCCCCAAGGGAATGTTTACATGTCTACACGGACCCTAGCCTTACAGACAGTCTCTCCTCCAAGGGAATGTTTATTTATCTACAAGGACCCTGACCTTACAGTCTCTCCTCCAAGGGAATGTTTAATGTTAACATGTTAAGGTACAACATGTTTGATGTCTTTGCAGGTCGAGCAAACCAGCGCCATTCTGGAGCGCCACCTGGTGGCGCTGTACGAGACACAGAGTGATCGTATCCAGGACAAAGTGCGGAAACTGTTTGCTACACTCGACCGCATCGCTTCGCTCGAGGCGGAGTTGTCTCAATTTAGACAGATGCTGGGTGTTCTTTACCAGGATGTCCAACCCTGACCCTGGAGACGATGTCTTTAAGGCGTGTCTGCTGTTGCAGAAGACTTGGGAGTGGGTGGAACTGGGTACATAAACACAGCGACGGAACTCTTGTAGATGTTGACCTGTTCTGGTCCAAACCGATTATGTTTCTGTTTCTTGTTAAAATAAACGAGGACGTTTCTTCAGCGGACGATTCGCTTGTTAAAGCAATATACTTACATGCGCCATCGTAGATTTTTTACATTTTAGAAACAAGACTAAAAGTATCTCAAAAATTATGATGCATATGTTTTATAGCTCTTTGAGTCTGTAAAACAAACATTTCAACATAAAACTGCGCGGTCTATTTTTATCGCGCGCGGACGTGATAGTGAGCCGCGGTCGACATCACACACAAAATACCGAACGGAGAACAGGCGCGCAGGGATATTATTATTATTATTATTATCTCTATTCGTATCGATCATTAAAGAAAACGATACACAGTAAAAAGCAGTTGACATAAAAAATCATTCAAGACGTACAAATAAAACGCAGGATGCAATCCAATTCCTCAGCCGACATAAAATTATAACGGCATGCGTCTCTCTCTTTAAGAATAGTTTGTGCAAAAGCACCAAAAGCTTTATCTTGATGGGTAACGATTCATTAAGACGCTCAGTGCATAAACGTTTAAAAAATAGACCCTTTGCACTATTACAAACGTCTATCTGCATTTTATTCTTTGCTAAAATGTGTCTTAAGCTTAAAGATAGGGGAGTGCTAGTACCATTTGTAGCGATCTTGACTAGAAATTTGACTAATTGATTGTCACTAGTATATGCGACATTTACAAATTTTAACATACCATATGAAATTTGATCTTTAATGGTCAGACATTGCGCTATTAATGGGAGTAACCTGCCGTGCGTACATGCTGGCAATTTTAAAACTTTTCTAATGCATACTCTCCAGGAGGTAAAAAAATTACGTACATCCTTGTGCTGCAGGTCCCACAGACAACATCCATAAAACGAAGTACAATATGAATTAAAAAGCGTATATAACGTCAATACATCGCATGTGCCATAATTGGCTAAAACGTAATTAGTGCGGCGGATCATGTCATATGATGCCTTCCTAAAAACGTCACTCGAGACGTTAGGTCCTATTAAATGGCCTAGGTGTATACCACTACGTACAACATCTACCGGAACATCGTTGAAATTAAAGCATACATCTTCATTTTTGCTAAAATTAATCAGCTTGCACTTCGACGGGTTAAACTCGAGACAGAAATACTTTGCAAATATATTACAAATATTGCACATCATTTTCAAGGCATGTAAATTGGGAGCCAAAAGGCTAACGTCATCTGCGTAGCTAAAAGCTCCACAAAATAAATGGCCAACCATGCAGCCGTATCCTGACGTTTTAAGACGTAAAAGCAGCTCATCTATATATATACCAAATAAAATCGGTGATAAAACGGCTCCCTGTTTAACGCCGTTGGAAGTGGAGAAGTATGCAGAACGCTCGTCGTTCCAGTTGACATTAAGCTCCTGTTTAGTGTACATATAGAGAAGACATTTGATATACAATGGATGCACCCCTCTTTGGAGCAGTAAATGAAATAGCTTAATGTAATTAACTTTATCAAACGCCTTGGAAGCATCCAATAGTAAAACATAAGCTTCGGAGCTATTAGCAGTAAAATAATTAACAGTTTCCATCACAGCAAAAGTACACCGACTTGTAGAGCTATTTGGCTTGAAGCCGAATTGAAGATCATCCGTTTTTAACTTATCGCCATTCTTTCCTAGCAATATCCAATCAAACAGTTTTGCTAAGGGGCTGCTTAAAGCTATAGCCCTGTAATTATTGGAGTCGCTTACTGACTTCTTCCCATCTTTAACAAGAGGTTGAATTGTTGCAACATTGAAGCCGTGTGGGTTAAAACCATGCGCAATCATAGAATCATACAGAAATGATAACAGTAAATATAACTTCTTAATCCCATGTATAATATGATCCGTGTATAGTATTCCGTCTCCGTCTTTTTTGTTGGCCTTGATGTGATTCACGGCGGTTTTCACATCGACGACAGATACGCTTTCTACGACATCTTTGGATTCAATAATTAAAGTGTCAACCTTGGTTTTAGCGCATTCATCTGATCAGCGTCATATGACACAGAGTTATACAGAGACGCATATTTATCTGCAAACAGTTGCGTTATACTCTCCGCTCCTACGGCATCGTCAATAGAATAGGTACATTTTTGTTCGAGGAAGTAATTTTCTTGGTTTCTTTCCAAAAATCTTCATTATTTCTTATAAGGGCATCTGCAATCTTTTGCCTGCGTATACCATCCTGGCTACGTTTAACTGTTCGAACCGCTTTATGGTACTGTGCCCGCGCTCTTCGCATCACATCAGCTATCACTGCGTTACGTGGGGAACCACACTCCTTCCAGATATTATGCCAGACCAAGGAGCTTTCTCTATATGGCTTCACCATATCGTTCCAACCTGACACGACCTTTCTTTTCGGTGCTGATTTCGTGTATGGTACACACAGTTTACTTGCTTTGATACATGCATCAACTATTGCATCATGATATGTTTGTATCGTTTCTTGGTGACCTGTCCTATTTGGACATACAGAGTGCTTACACTTGATGATATCCCATGGTACATTAATGTCACCGAGATGTTTATCCAAAACATTACCATAATCCAGTAGCTGGGCACTGGTGGCGTCCGCCCACTTCGGCTTCCTGTGGTATTGTCTACGGATAAGGTCGGCGTGCTTGATATTAACATTGAGCTTAAGTACTATGGGGGAATGCATAGATAGGTTATCCCCTTCGTGCTGACTGCTGTATTCAATTATTCGATCAAAGAGGCCACTGTTTAACACAAAATGATCTATAGTATTCCGACTGTTACATGCGGGGCTAATAAAAGAATAAATAACCTGAGATTTCGCAAAAGATAAACAGTTCACAAGACTCTCTTCTTCTAGGACATGTTGTAAATGTCTAGTAAACGAGGATCCTGGCCGATCGAGACTCGTATTAAAATCTCCACCAACAACTATATGCGTAGGTCTCTTCGCATCACAAATATCAATAATTTCTGACATAACGCTTCTGTATTCCAGATTACTATCTGAGTCACATGGCATGTAGACATTAAAAATCAGAATAATATTGCCCCATACGTCTACTTCTACACAACATGCGCGTTTCGTACACATTGTGACGGGATGCACGTGACCTGCAAATGTGTTTTTCCATACAATTGAGCAGCCCCCGTAACCCCTGCCTGCTGTGAACAGTTCATCCGACATCGGCGTAACATTATGTGATAACACAGAATAATCAGAGTTACATGGTATATTCTGGATCCGATGGAACTGACATTGACGCAGCCAGTGCTCCTGGAGTAGAAGAAAGTCACTAGCGTGGAGCAACTTAGCTACATATTCAGGTTTTCCAGGGCCGAATCCTGTACTGTTGTAAGTTGTAAGTGTAAGGTGTCTATCCATGATAAAAAGTTGTATAAAGTATTATGTTCGAGATAGGGGACCATTGTTATAACGCAGGTAATACAACATTACTTCTGGGTCTGATTGATCGCCCTCCTCTGTTGGAAGCTACGAACGCAAACTCCCACAGGCCATATACTGCTGTCAAACGATTTGGCGAAGTCTGTCACTGAGACGGTTAGCCTGAGTGACTTGTTTCTGGCACTGTCATGTGATACGCATTCCAGCGCTATAATAGCGATATCTATGCTGAAAATGTAAGCAGTTAAATCTTCTATCCGGACACATTTGTCCACTCTGTAGATAAAAAGATCTCGTTGCTGGAGGTGTGATGCGCCTTTCCCTGTCTCAAATGATGTGGCTGATCCAGTAACACACGGCGGTTCAGTTCTCTTTCCTGCTTCCGACGTGCATATCGAGGTATCTCGAAGCCTTCATCATTGGTGTGGTCATCGACACCGTCGTCGTCACTCGCATCTGGCTGCCGTTGTGATCCACGCCTGAATCGTGACGTCACTTCTCTGGTTTGGCAGGACTGCCGATCAGCTTGCGACCGCTGCCGATCAGCTTGCGACGGCTGACGATCAGCTTGTGACCGCTGCCGATCAGCTTGCGACGGCTGACGATCAGCTTGCGACGGCTGACGATCAGCTTGTGACCGCTGACGATCAGCTTGTGACCGCTGCCGATCAGCTTGCAACGGCTGCTGATCAGCTTGCGAGGCCTGCCGATCGAGCGGAGATGTATTTTTTCGCGATTGAGATGTCTGTCGTCCTGACTGGGATGATTGTCGCCCGCATGGTAAATGGTGCTTCTCCGCGGTCGTTGTTGAACGATTTATACTTGCGTCGGGCCGTTTTAAAAACGACGACATCGGAGCCCGTGGTGGAGTATTCGGCCGCTTCGGTTGCTCCGGGTAATTTTGGGGCAGATCCACCACCAAAGAGGTTTCAGCTTGATAGATAGCAGCTGTCGATGTTGGAATGGATCCGTTTAGCACTATCTTCATATTTTCCGTAAGATCGTCAACTTTGTCCTCCAGTGAGAGGCTGCCAGCCACGTTGTGGTCTATGCTGGTATGGAGTTGTCTTATTTGAGACTCAACAATCACCAGTCTCTCCACCAGGGAGGCCTCCAAAAGTTCTCCCGGTAAGCATCGTGGCAGTCTGACTATATCTTCTGCCTTCATGATAAAGTTGTGGGGTGGGGGGGGGGGGAACTTAAATACTTTCTGGAGGATATTCAATATGTCGTCTGTATTAGCGTCCTCTGCTTTTCTCGATGTGGTGTCCACTCTGCGCACCATTCTGTCCAGAGAGTACTGGTCGCCACACGAGTCCCATAGTTTTTCCTTCGCATCGGAGATTTCGCCCTTAGAGAAATGCGACACTACAACCGTTTTTATCTGGTCTCTGGGACGTTGATGAAAGTGGCCTACCATATAGGATAGAACACAATCGTTGATTTGTATATTTTGGAGATCTCTAGACATGTCAGGTGAAGTACTCTGAGTGCCCCCAACTGGCGCTTCATCGCTTGTCGTCGCAGGATAGGCGGGCATCCGCCCGGCCGTCACAGCATCTCAGTCAGGCATAGTTTGGGTTCTCAGGCAGTAATTATTGTAGTCCGCACATTGAGAACACAGTTTATCCTCGCACGCTCTCAGTGCGACATCCGATTTAGTTTTCTTACACCTGAAGCATTTTTCTCTCCCCATTTTCGAGGGTAACGCACTTGTCACCAATGGCACGTTATGATGGTTGTAAATGGTCTGCTTGGTCGCACCGTAGAGCCGATCGCGTGCTCGCTCAAGCGTGACGATCACCAAGCTGTAGCGGGCCAACTCGGCGTGGAGCCGGTTACCTCGGGCGTGACGGTGACAACTTGGTAGCAACGGCTTGGTGGGCGATATAAGAGAACTTAGATAGTCTTTGACTAGAAATTACACAAGATAAAATAAGATCCGAGTCATATATATATGTACGAGTGCAAACCTCTCATCTACGCGCTGCAAGCTACTTGTATCAGGATTCCAGGGACTTTTCGTCCGCTATATGAACCGATATACAGTTATTTTCGTTCTGAGCGGCAGAACATATGCTTTGTATGTCTTGAAGGCGGTGGCGGTGGCGGTGGCGGGCCACCAGCCGGCCACCAACTTCTGCTCCGGTGACCAAATTGCTTCTCTCCGGATAGCCCACAGGCTTTCAGGATTTAAATTCAAGACAGAATGTACTTATTTGACATGGAGAAGAGGTTGGTAATACAAAAAATTACGGAATATATTGCTTTAAATATCGCCGACCAAGTCATAACCCGTATGACGAAGTTATTACGTAACCTCGTCATACACCAACCAGGTAACCAGGTCATACACCAACCACGTAAACTCACCATACACCAACCAGGTAACCACGTCATACACCAACCAGGTAACCACGTCATACACCAACCACGTAACCTCATCATACACCAACCACGTAACCTCATCATACACCAACCAGGTAACCACGTCATACACCAACCACGTAACCTCATCATACACCAACCAGGTAACCACGTCATACACCAACCACGTAACCTCATCATACACCAACCACGTAACCTCATCATACACCAACCAGGTAACCTCGTCATACACCAAAGACGTAACCTCATCATACACCAATCAGGTAACCACGTCATACACCAACCACGTAACCTCATCATACATCAACCACGTAACCTCATCATACACCAACCAGGTAACCACGTCATACACCAACCACGTAACCTCATCATACACCAACCAGGTAACCACGTCATACACCAACCACGTAACCTCATCATACACCAACCAGGTAACCACGTCATACACCAACCACGTAACCTCATCATACACCAACCAGGTAACCACGTCATACACCAATCACGTAACCTCATCATACACCAACCAGGTAACCACGTCATACACCAACCACGTAACTTCATCATACAGCAACCAGGTAACCACGTCATACACCAACCACGTAACCTCGTCATACACCAACCTCATAAGATCGTCATACACCAACCACGTAACCTCATCATACACCAACCACGTAACCACGTCATACACCAACCACGTAACCTCGTCATACACCTCACTCGTAACCTCGTCATAAACCAACCACGTAACCTCAGCATGCTCCAACCTCGTCATACACCAACCTCGAAACCTCGTCATACACCAACCTCCTAACCTCATCAAACACCAACCTCGTAACCTCATCATACACCAACCACGTAACATTGTCATACACCAACCTCTTAACCTCGTCATACACCAACCACGTCATACACCAACCACGTAACCTCGTCATACACCAACCACGTAACCTCGTCATACACCAACCTCGTAACCTCGTCATGCACCAACCACGTAACCTCGTCATACACCAACCTCGTAAGATCGTCATACACCAACCACGTAACCTCATCATACACCAACCACGTGACCACGTCATACACCAACCTCGTAACCTCATCATACACCATACTCGTAAGATCGTCATACACCAACCTCGTAACCACGTCATACACCAACCTCGTTACCTCATCATACACCAAAGACGTAACCTCGTCATACACCAACCACGTAACCTCGTCATACATCAACCACGTAACATCGTTATACACCAACCACGTAACCTCATCATACACCAACCTCGTCATACACCAACCACGTAACCTCATCATACACCAACCTCGTCATACACCAGCCACGTAACATCGTCATACACCAACCTCGTAACCTCATCATACACCAACCTCGTAACCTCATCATACACAAACCTCGTCATACACCAACCACGTAACCTCATCATACACCAACGTCGTAACCTCATCATACACCAACCTCGTCATACACCAACCACGTAACCTCATCATACACCAACCTAGGGACCTCATCATACACCAACCTCGTCATACACCAACCACGTAACCTCATCATACACCAACCTCGTCATACACCAGCCACGTAACATCGTCATACACCAACCTCGTAACCTCATCATACACCAACCTCGTAACCTCATCATACACAAACCTCGTCATACACCAACCACGTAACCTCATCATACACCAACGTCGTAACCTCATCATGCACCAACCTCGTCATACACCAACCACGTAACCTCATCATACACCAACCACGTAGCCTCGTCATACACCAACCTCGTAACCTCATCATACACCAACCTCGTCATACACCACCCACGTAACCTCATCATACACCAACCTCGTCATACACCAACCACGTAACCTCTTCATACACCAACGTCGTAACCTCGTCATACACCAACCACGTAACCTCATCATACACCAAACTCGTAACCTCATCAAACACCAACCCCGTAACCACGTCATACACCAACCTCGTAACCTCGTCACACACCAACTACGTAACCTCAGCATGCACCAACCTCGTCATACACCAACCAGGTAACCACGGCATAGACCAACCTCGTAACCACGTCATACACCAACCTCGTAATCTCATTATACACCAACCATTTAACCTCGTCATACACCAACCACGTAACCACGTCATACACCAAGCATGTAACCACGTAACCTCGTCATACACCAACCACGTAACCTCATCATACACCAACCTCGTAACCTCATCATACACCAACCGGGTAACATCGCCATACACCAACCACATAAACTCATCATACACCAACCACGTAACCTCGTCATACACCAAAGACGTAACCTCGTCATACACCAACCACGTAACCTCGTCATACACCAACCACGTAACATCGTCATACACCAACCTCGTAACCTCGTCATACACCAACCTCGTAACCTCGTCATACACCAACCTCGTAACCTTATCATACACCAACCACGTAACCTTATCATACACCAACCACGTAACCTCGTCATACACCAAAGACGTAACCTCGTCATACACCAACCACGTAACCTCGTCATACACCAACCACGTAACCTCGTCAAACACCAACCACGTAACCTCAGCATACACCAACCACGTAACCTCGCCATACACCAACCACGTAACCTCATCATACACCAACCTCGTACCCTCGTCACACACCAACTATGTAAACTCATCATGCACCAACCTCGTCATACACCAACCATGTAACCACGGCATACACCAACCTCGTAACCTCATCAAACACCAACCTCGTAACCTCATCATACACCAACCACGTAACCTCCTCATACACCAATCTCGTAACCTCATCATACACCAACCACGTAACCACGTCATACACCAACCATGTAACCACGTAACCTCGTCATACACCAAACACGTAACCTCATCATATACCAACCTCGTAACCTCATCATACACCAACCTCGTCATGCACCAACCACGTAACCTCATCATACACCAACCACGTAACCTCATCATACACCAACCACGCAACCTCATCATACACCAACCTCGTAACCTCATCATACACCAACCGGGTAACATCGCCATACACCAGCCACGTAAACTCATCATACACCAACCACGTAACCTCGTCATACACCAAAGACGGAACCTCGTCATACACCAACCACGTAACCTCGTCATACACCAACCACGTAACCTCGTCATACACCAACCACGTAACCTCATCATACACCAACCACGTAACCTCGTCATACATCAACCACGTAACCTTATCATACACCAACCACGTAACCTCATCATACACCAACCACGTAACCTCGTCATACACCAACCACGTAACCTCATCATACACCAACCACGTAACCTCGTCATACATCAACCACGTAACCTTATCATACACCAACCACGTAACCTCATCATACACCAACCACGTAACCTCGTCATACACCAACTTCGTAACATCGTCATACACCAACCTCGTAACCTCGTCATACACCAACCACGTAACCTCGTCATACACCAACCACGTAACCTCATCATACACCAACCTCGTAACCTCGTCATACACCAACTTCGTAACCTCGTCATACACGAACCACGTAACCTCGTCATACATCAACCACGTAACCTCGTCATACATCAACCACGTAACCTTATCATACACCAACCACGTAACCTCATCATACACCAACCACGTAACATCGTCATACACCAACCTCGTAACCTGGTCATACATCAACCACGTAACCTTATCATACACCAACCACGTAACCTCATCATACACCAACCACGTAACCTCGTCATACACCAACCACGTAACCTCATCATACACCAACCACGTAACCTCGTCATACACCAAAGACGTAACCTCGTCAAACACCAACCACGTAACCTCGTCAAACACCAACCACGTAACCTCATCATACACCAACCACGTAACCTCGTCATACACCAACCACGTAACCTCATCATACACCAACCTCGTAACCTCGTCATACACCAACCACGTAACCTCATCATACACCAACCTCGTCATACACCAACCATGTAACCACGGCATACACCAACCTCGAAACCTCATCAAACACCAACCTCGTAACCTCATCATACACCAACCACGTAAGCTCATCATACACCCACCTCGTAACCTCATCATACACAAACCTCGTCATACACCAACCACGTAACCTCATCATACACCAACGTCGTAACCTCATCATGCACCAACCTCGTCATACACCAACCTCGTAACCTCATCATGCACCAACCTCGTCATACACCAACCTCGTAACCTCATCATGCACCAACCTCGTCATACACCAACCACGTAACCTCGTCATACACCAACCTCGTAACCTCATCATACACCAACCTCGTCATACACCAACCACGTAACCTCATCATACACCAACGTCGTAACCTCATCATGCACCAACCTCGTCATACACCAACCACGTAACCTCGTCATACACCAACCACGTAGCCTCGTCATACACCAACCTCGTAACCTCATCATACACCAACCTCGTCATACACCAACCACGTAAACTCATCATACACCAACGTCGTAACCTCATCATGCACCAACCCCGTCATACACCAACCACGTAACCTCATCATACACCAACGTCGTAACCTCATCATGCACCAACCCCGTCATACACCAACCTCGTAACCTCATCATACACCAACCACGTAACCTCGTCATACACCAACCTCGTAACCTCGTCATACACCAACCACGTAACCTCTTCATACACCAACGTCGTAACCTCGTCATACACCAACCACGTAACCTCATCATACACCAAACTCGTAACCTCATCAAACACCAACCTCGTAACCACGTCATACACCAACCTCGTAACTTCCTCACACACCAACTACGTAACCTCAGCATGCACCAACCTCGTCATACACCAACCAGGTAACCACGGCATAGACCAACCTCGTAACCACGTCATACACCAACCTCGTAATCTCATTATACACCAACCAGTTAACCTCGTCACACAACAACCACGTAACCACGTCATACACCAATCATGTAACCACGTAACCTCGTCATACACCAACCACGTAACCTCATCATACACCAACCTCGTAACCTCATCATACACCAACCACGTAACCTCGTCATACACCAACCACGTAACCTCGTCATACACCAAACTCGTAACCTCATCTTACACCAACCACGTAACCTCGTCATACACCAACCACGTAACCTCGTCATACACCAACCACGTAACCTCGTCATACACCAATCTCGCAACTTCGTCATACACCAACCTCGTAACCTCGTCATACACCAACGTCGTAACCTCGTCATACACCAACCTCGTAACCTCATCATACACCAACCACGTAACCTCATCATACACCAAACTCGTAACCTCATCAAACACCAACCTCGTAACCACGTCATACACCAACCTCGTAACCTCCTCACACACCAACTACGTAACCTCAGCATGCACCAACCTCGTCATACACCAACCAGGTAACCACGGCATAGACCAACCTCGTAACCACGTCATACACCAACCTCGTAATCTCATTATACACCAACCAGTTAACCTCGTCACACACCAACCACGTAACCACGTCATACACCAATCATGTAACCACGTAACCTCGTCATACACCAACCACGTAACCTCATCATACACCAACCTCGTAACCTCATCATACACCAACCACGTAACCTCGTCATACACCAACCACGTAACCTCGTCATACACCAACCTCGTAACCTCATCATACACCAACCACGTAACCTCGTCATACACCAACCACGTAACCTCGTCATACACCAACCACGTAACCTCGTCATACACCAATCTCGCAACTTCGTCATACACCAACCTCGTAACCTCGTCATACACCAACGTCGTAACCTCGTCATACACCAACCTCGTAACCTCATCATACATCAACCACGTAACCTCGTCATACACCAACCACGTAACCTCATCATACACCAAGCAAGTAACCTCATCATACACCAACCACGTAACCTCGTCATACACCAACCACATAACCTCGTCAGACACCAACCTCGTAAGATCGTCATACACCAACCACGTAACCTCATCATACACCAACCTCGTCATACACCAACCAGGTAACCACGTCATACACCAACCTAGGGACCTCGTCATACACCAACCACGTAACATAGTCATACACCAACCTCGTACCCTCGTCATACACCAACCTCGTAACCTCATCATACACCAACCAGGTAACATCGTCATACACCAACCTCGTAACCTCGTCATATACCAAACAGGTAACCACGTCATACACCAACCTAGTAACCTCATAAACCAACATGGTAACCTCATCATACACCAACCTCGTAACCTCATCATACACCAACCACGTAACCTCATGATACACCAACCACGTAAGATCGTCATACACCAACCACGTAACCTCATGATACACCAACCACGTAAGATCGTCATACACCAACCACGTAACCTCATCATACACCAACCTCGTAACCTCATCATACACCAACTCCATAACCTCATGATACACCAACCACGTAAGATCGTCATACACCAACCACGTAACCTCGTCATACACCAACCTCGTGACCTCATCATACACCAAACTCGTAAGATCGTCATACACCAACCTAGTAACCTCATAAACCAACATGGTAACCTCATCATACACCAACCTCGTAACCTCATCATACACCAACCACGTAACCTCATCATGCACCAACCACGTAACCTCATCATACACCAACCACGTAAGATCGTCATGCACCAACCACGTAACCTCGTCATACACCAACCTCGTAACCTCATCATACACCAAACTCGTAAGATCGTCATACACCAACCTCGTGACCTCATCATACATCAACCACGTAACCTCGTCATACACCCACCACGTAACCTCGTCATACACCAACCACGTAACCTCATCATACACCAACCCCGTAACCTCATCATACACCAACCACGCAACCTCGTCATACACCAACCACGTAACCTCGTCATACACCAACCTCGTAAGATCGTCATACACCAGCCTCGTAACCTCATCATACACCAACCTCGTCATACACCAACCAGGTAACCACGTCATACACCAACCTCGTAACTTCATCATACACCAACCTCGTTATACACCAACCAGGTAACCACGTCATACACCAAACTGGTAACCTCGTCATACACCAACACGCAACATAGTCATACACCAACCTCGTAACCGCGTCATACACCAACCTCGCAACCTCATCATACACCAACCTCGTAACCTCGTCATACACCAACCTCGTAACCTCATCATACACCAACCACGTAACCTCGTCATACACCAACCACGTAACCTCATCATACACCAACCACGTAACCTCGTCATACACCAATCTCGCAACTTCGTCATACACCAACCTCGTAACCTCGTCATACACCAACGTCGTAACCTCGTCATACACCAACCACGTAACCTCATCATACACCAAGCAGGTAACCTCATCATACACCAACCACGTAACCTCGTCATACACCAACCACATAACCTCGGCAGACACCAACCTCGTAAGATCGTCATACACCAACCACGTAACCTCATCATACACCAACCTCGTCATACACCAACCAGGTACCCACGTCATACACCAACCTAGGGACCTCGTCATACACCAACCACGTAACATAGTCATACACCAACCTCGTACCCTCGTCATACACCAACCTCGTAACCTCATCATACACCAACCAGGTAACCTCGTCATACACCAACCACGTAACCTCATCATACACCAACTCCATAACCTCATCATACACCAACCACGCAACCTCGTCATACACCAACCACGTAACCTCGTCATACACCAACCTCGTAAGATCGTCATACACCAAGCTCGTAAACTCATCATACACCAACCACGTAACCACGTCATACACCAACCTCGTAACATAGTCATACATCAACCAGGTAACCTCGTCATACACCAACCACGTAACATAGTCATACACCAACCACGTAATCTCGTCATACATTAACCACGTAACCTCGTCATACACCAACCACGTAACCTCGTCATACACCAAGCACGTAACATAGTCATACATCAACCACGTAACCTCGTCATACACCAACCACGTAATCTCGTCATACATTAACCACGTAACCTCGTCATACACCAACCACGTAACCTCATCATACACCAACCTCGTAACCTCATCATACACCAACCACGTAACCTCGTCATACACCAACCACGTAACCTCGTCATACACCAAACTCGTAACCTCATCTTACACCAACCACGTAACCTCGTCATACACCAACCACGTAACCTCGTCATACACCAACCACGTAACCTCGTCATACACCAATCTCGCAACTTCGTCATACACCAACCTCGTAACCTCGTCATACACCAACGTCGTAACCTCGTCATACACCAACCTCGTAACCTCATCATACACCAACCACGTAACCTCATCATACACCAAACTCGTAACCTCATCAAACACCAACCTCGTAACCACGTCATACACCAACCTCGTAACCTCCTCACACACCAACTACGTAACCTCAGCATGCACCAACCTCGTCATACACCAACCAGGTAACCACGGCATAGACCAACCTCGTAACCACGTCATACACCAACCTCGTAATCTCATTATACACCAACCAGTTAACCTCGTCACACACCAACCACGTAACCACGTCATACACCAATCATGTAACCACGTAACCTCGTCATACACCAACCACGTAACCTCATGATACACCAACCTCGTAACCTCATCATACACCAACCACGTAACCTCGTCATACACCAACCACGTAACCTCGTCATACACCAACCTCGTAACCTCATCATACACCAACCACGTAACCTCGTCATACACCAACCACGTAACCTCGTCATACACCAACCACGTAACCTCGTCATACACCAATCTCGCAACTTCGTCATACACCAACCTCGTAACCTCGTCATACACCAACGTCGTAACCTCGTCATACACCAACCTCGTAACCTCATCATACATCAACCACGTAACCTCGTCATACACCAACCACGTAACCTCATCATACACCAAGCAAGTAACCTCATCATACACCAACCACGTAACCTCGTCATACACCAACCACATAACCTCGTCAGACACCAACCTCGTAAGATCGTCATACACCAACCACGTAACCTCATCATACACCAACCTCGTCATACACCAACCAGGTAACCACGTCATACACCAACCTAGGGACCTCGTCATACACCAACCACGTAACATAGTCATACACTAACCTCGTACCCTCGTCATACACCAACCTCGTAACCTCATCATACACCAACCAGGTAACATCGTCATACACCAACCTCGTAACCTCGTCATATACCAAACAGGTAACCACGTCATACACCAACCTAGTAACCTCATAAACCAACATGGTAACCTCATCATACACCAACCTCGTAACCTCATCATACACCAACCACGTAACCTCATGATACACCAACCACGTAAGATCGTCATACACCAACCACGTAACCTCGTCATACACCAACCACGTAACCTCATGATACACCAACCACGTAAGATCGTCATACACCAACCACGTAACCTCATCATACACCAACCTCGTAACCTCATCATACACCAACTCCATAACCTCATGATACACCAACCACGTAAGATCGTCATACACCAACCACGTAACCTCGTCATACACCAACCTCGTGACCTCATCATACACCAAACTCGTAAGATCGTCATACACCAACCTAGTAACCTCATAAACCAACATGGTAACCTCATCATACACCAACCTCGTAACCTCATCATACACCAACCACGTAACCTCATCATGCACCAACCACGTAACCTCATCATACACCAACCACGTAAGATCGTCATGCACCAACCACGTAACCTCGTCATGCACCAACCTCGTAACCTCATCATACACCAAACTCGTAAGATCGTCATACACCAACCTCGTGACCTCATCATACATCAACCACGTAACCTCGTCATACACCCACCACGTAACCTCGTCATACACCAACCACGTAACCTCATCATACACCAACCCCGTAACCTCATCATACACCAACCACGCAACCTCGTCATACACCAACCACGTAACCTCGTCATACACCAACCTCGTAAGATCGTCATACACCAGCCTCGTAACCTCATCATACACCAACCTCGTCATACACCAACCAGGTAACCACGTCATACACCAACCTCGTAACTTCATCATACACCAACCTCGTTATACACCAACCAGGTAACCACGTCATACACCAAACTGGTAACCTCGTCATACACCAACACGCAACATAGTCATACACCAACCTCGTAACCGCGTCATACACCAACCTCGCAACCTCATCATACACCAACCTCGTAACCTCGTCATACACCAACCTCGTAACCTCATCATACACCAACCACGTAACCTCGTCATACACCAACCACGTAACCTCATCATACACCAACCACGTAACCTCGTCATACACCAATCTCGCAACTTCGTCATACACCAACCTCGTAACCTCGTCATACACCAACGTCGTAACCACGTCATACACCAACCACGTAACCTCATCATACACCAAGCAGGTAACCTCATCATACACCAACCACGTAACCTCGTCATACGCCAACCACATAACCTCGTCAGACACCAACCTCGTAAGATCGTCATACACCAACCACGTAACCTCATCATACACCAACCTCGTCATACACCAACCAGGTACCCACGTCATACACCAACCTAGGGACTTCGTCATACACCAACCACGTAACATAGTCATACACCAACTTCGTACCCTCGTCATACACCAACCTCGTGACCTCATCATACATCAACCACGTAACCTCGTCATACACCCACCACGTAACCTCGTCATACACCAACCACGTAACCTCATCATACACCAACCCCGTAACCTCATCATACACCAACCACGCAACCTCGTCATACACCAACCACGTAACCTCGTCATACACCAACCTCGTAAGATCGTCATACACCAGCCTCGTAACCTCATCATACACCAACCTCGTCATACACCAACCAGGTAACCACGTCATACACCAACCTCGTAACTTCATCATACACCAACCTCGTTATACACCAACCAGGTAACCACGTCATACACCAAACTGGTAACCTCGTCATACACCAACACGCAACATAGTCATACACCAACCTCGTAACCGCGTCATACACCAACCTCGCAACCTCATCATACACCAACCTCGTAACCTCGTCATACACCAACCTCGTAACCTCATCATACACCAACCACGTAACCTCGTCATACACCAACCACGTAACCTCATCATACACCAACCACGTAACCTCGTCATACACCAATCTCGCAACTTCGTCATACACCAACCTCGTAACCTCGTCATACACCAACGTCGTAACCTCGTCATACACCAACCACGTAACCTCATCATACACCAAGCAGGTAACCTCATCATACACCAACCACGTAACCTCGTCATACACCAACCACATAACCTCGGCAGACACCAACCTCGTAAGATCGTCATACACCAACCACGTAACCTCATCATACACCAACCTCGTCATACACCAACCAGGTACCCACGTCATACACCAACCTAGGGACCTCGTCATACACCAACCACGTAACATAGTCATACACCAACATCGTACCCTCGTCATACACCAACCTCGTAACCTCATCATACACCAACCAGGTAACCTCGTCATACACCAACCACGTAACCTCATCATACACCAACTCCATAACCTCATCATACACCAACCACGCAACCTCGTCATACACCAACCACGTAACCTCGTCATACACCAACCTCGTAAGATCGTCATACACCAAGCTCGTAAACTCATCATACACCAACCACGTAACCACGTCATACACCAACCTCGTAACATAGTCATACATCAACCACGTAACCTCGTCATACACCAACCACGTAATCTCGTCATACATTAACCACGTAACCTCGTCATACACCAACCACGTAACCTCGTCATACACCAAGCACGTAACATCGTCATACACCAACCACGTAACCACGTCATACACCAACCTCGTAACCACGTCATACACCAACCTCGTAATCTCATTATACACCAACCAGTTAACCTCGTCATACACCAACCACGTAACCACGTCATACACCAATCATGTAACCACGTAACCTCGTCATACACCAACCACGTAACCTCATCATACACCAACCTCGTAACCTCATCATACACCAACCACGTAACCTCGTCATCAACCACATAACCTCGTTATACGCCAACCACGTAACCTCATCATACACCAACCACGTAACCTCGTCATACACCAACCTGGTAACCTCATCATACACCAAAGACGTAACCTCGTCATACACCAACCACGTAACTTCGTCATATACCAACCACGTAACCTCGTCATACACCAATCAGGTAACATCGTCACACACCAACCAGGTAACCACGTCATACACCAAACATGTAACCACGTAACCTCGTCATACACCAAGCACGTAACCTCATCATACACCAACCTCGTAACCTCATCATACATCAACCACGTAACCTCGTCATACACCAACCACGTAACCTCGTCATACACCAACCTCGTAACGTCATCATACACCAACCACGTAACCTCGTCATACACCAACCACGTAACCTCATCATACACCAACCACGTAACCTCGTCATACACCAATCTCGCAACTTCGTCATACACCAACCTCGTAACCTCGTCATACACCAACGTCGTAACCTCGTCATACACCAACCTCGTAACCTCATCATACATCAACCACGTAACCTCGTCATACGCCAACCACGTAACTTCATCATACACCATGCAAGTAACCTCATCATACACCAACCACGTAACCTCGTCATACTCCAACCACATAACCTCGTCAGACAGCAACCTCGTAAGATCGTCATACACCAACCACGTAACCTCATCATACACCAACCTCGTCATACACCAACCAGGTAACCACGTCATACACCAACCTAGGGACCTCGTCATACACCAACCACGTAACATAGTCATACACCAACCTCGTACCCTCGTCATACACCAACCTCGTAACCTCATCATACACCAACCAGGTAACATCGTCATACACCAACCTCGTAACCTCGTCATATACCAAACAGGTAACCACGTCATACACCAACCTAGTAACCTCATAAACCAACATGGTAACCTCATCATACACCAACCTCGTAACCTCATCATACACCAACCACGTAACCTCATCATGCACCAACCACGTAACCTCATCATACACCAACCACGTAAGATCGTCATACACCAACCACGTAACCTCATCATACACCAACCTCGTAACCTCATCATACACCAAACTCGTAAGATCGTCATACACCAACCTCGTGACCTCATCATACATCAACCACGTAACCTCGTCATAAACCCACCACGTAACCTCGTCATACACCAACCACGTAACCTCATCATACACCAACCCCGTAACCTCATCATACACCAACCACGCAACCTCGTCATACACCAACCACGTAACCTCGTCATACACCAACCTCGTAAGATCGTCATACACCAGCCTCGTAACCTCATCATACACCAAGCTCGTCATACACCAACCAGGTAACCACGTCATACACCAACCTCGTAACTTCATCATACACCAACCTCGTTATACACCAACCAGGTAACCACGTCATACACCAAACTGGTAACCTCGTCATACATCAGCACGCAACATAGTCATACACCAACCTCGTAACCGCGTCATACACCAACCTCGCAACCTCATCATACACCAACCTCGTAACCTCGTCATACACCAACCTCGTAACCTCATCATACACCAACCACGTAACCTCGTCATACACCAATCTCGCAACTTCGTCATACACCAACCTCGTAACCTCGTCATACACCAACGTCGTAACCTCGTCATACACCAACCACGTAACCTCATCATACACCAAGCAGGTAACCTCATCATACACCAACCACGTAACCTCGTCATACACCAACCACATAACCTCGTCAGACACCAACCTCGTAAGATCGTCATACACCAACCACGTAACCTCATCATACACCAACCTCGTCATACACCAACCAGGTACTCACGTCATACACCAACCTAGGGATCTCGTCATACACCAACCACGTAACATAGTCATACACCAACCTCGTACCCTCGTCATACACCAACCTCGTAACCTCATCATACACCAACCAGGTAACCTCGTCATACACCAACCACGTAACCTCATCATACACCAACTCCATAACCTCATCATACACCAAGCACGCAACCTCGTCATACACCAACCACGTAACCTCGTCATACACCAACCTCGTAACCTCGTCATACACCAAGCACGTAACATCGTCATACACCAACCAGGTAACCACGTCATACACCAACCTCGTAACCTCGTCATACACCAAGCACGTAACATCGTCATACACCAACCTCGTAACCTCGTCATACACCAACCTTGTAACCTCATCATACACCAACCAGGTAACATCGTCACACACCAACCACGTAACCACGTCATACACCAAACATGTAACCACGTAACCTCGTCATACACCAAGCACGTAACCTCATCATACACCAACCTCGTAACCTCATCATACATCAACCACGTAACCTCGTCATACACCAACCACGTAACCTCGTCATACACCAACCTAGTAACCTCATCATGCACCAATCACGTAACCTCTTCATACACCAACCACGTAACCACGTCATACACCAACCTCGTAACCTCGTCATACCCCAACCACGTAACCTCGCCATGCACCAACCTCTTAACCTCGTCATACATCAACCACATAACCTCGTTATACGCCAACCACGTAACCTCATCATGCACCAACCACGTAACCTCGTCATACACCAACCTGGTAACCTCATCATACACCAAAGACGTAACCTCGTCATACACCAACCACGTAACTTCGTCATATACCAACCACGTAACCTCGTCATACACCAACCAGGTAACATCGTCACACACCAACCACGTAACCACGTCATACACCAAACATGTAACCACGTAACCTCGTCATACACCAGGCACGTAACCTCATCATACACCAACCTCGTAACCTCATCATACATCAACCACGTAACCTCGTCATACACCAACCACGTAACCTCGTCATACACCAACCTCGTAACCTCATCATACACCAACCACGTAACCTCGTCATACACCAACCACGTAACCTCATCATACACCAACCACGTAACCTCGTCATACACCAATCTCGCAACTTCGTCATACACCAACCTCGTAACCTCGTCATACACCAACGTCGTAACCTCGTCATACACCAACCTCGTAACTTCATCATACACCATGCAAGTAACCTCATCATACACCAACCACGTAACCTCGTCATACACCAACCACATAACCTCGTCAGACAGCAACCTCGTAAGATCGTCATACACCAACCACGTAACCTCATCATACACCAACCTCGTCATACACCAACCAGGTAACCACGTCATACACCAACCTAGGGACCTCGTCATACACCAACCACGTAACATAGTCATACACTAACCTCGTACCCTCGTCATACACCAACCTCGTAACCTCATCATACACCAACCAGGTAACATCGTCATACACCAACCTCGTAACCTCGTCATATACCAAACAGGTAACCACGTCATACACCAACCTAGTAACCTCATAAACCAACATGGTAACCTCATCATACACCAACCTCGTAACCTCATCATACACCAACCACGTAACCTCATCATGCACCAACCACGTAACCTCATCATACACCAACCACGTAAGATCGTCATACACCAACCACGTAACCTCATCATACACCAACCTCGTAACCTCATCATACACCAAACTCGTAAGATCGTCATACACCAACCTCGTGACCTCATCATACATCAACCACGTAACCTCGTCATACACCCACCACGTAACCTCGTCATACACCAACCACGTAACCTCATCATACACCAACCCCGTAACCTCATTATACACCAACCACGCAACCTCGTCATACACCAACCACGTAACCTCGTCATACACCAACCTCGTAAGATCGTCATACACCAGCCTCGTAACCTCATCATACACCAAGCTCGTCATACACCAACCAGGTAACCACGTCATACACCAACCTCGTAACTTCATCATACACCAACCTCGTTATACACCAACCAGGTAACCACGTCATACACCAAACTGGTAACCTCGTCATACATCAGCACGCAACATAGTCATACACCAACCTCGTAACCGCGTCATACACCAACCTCGCAACCTCATCATACACCAACCTCGTAACCTCGTCATACACCAACCTCGTAACCTCATCATACACCAACCACGTAACCTCGTCATACACCAATCTCGCAACTTCGTCATACACCAACCTCGTAACCTCGTCATACACCAACGTCGTAACCTCGTCATACACCAACCACGTAACCTCATCATACACCAAGCAGGTAACCTCATCATACACCAACCACGTAACCTCGTCATACACCAACCACATAACCTCGTCAGACACCAACCTCGTAAGATCGTCATACACCAACCACGTAACCTCATCATACACCAACCTCGTCATACACCAACCAGGTACTCACGTCATACACCAACCTAGGGATCTCGTCATACACCAACCACGTAACATAGTCATACACCAACCTCGTACCCTCGTCATACACCAACCTCGTAACCTCATCATACACCAACCAGGTAACCTCGTCATACACCAACCACGTAACCTCATCATACACCAACTCCATAACCTCATCATACACCAACCACGCAACCTCGTCATACACCAACCACGTAACCTCGTCATACACCAACCTCGTAAGATCGCCATACACCAAGCTCGTAACCTCATCATACACCAACCACGTAACCACGTCATACACCAACCTCGTAACCTAGTCATACATCAACCACGTAACCTCGTCATACACCAACCACGTAATCTCGTCATACATCAACCACGTAACCTCGTCATACACCAACCACGTAACCTCGTCATACACCAAGCACGTAACATCGTCATACACCAACCAGGTAACCACGTCATACACCAACCTCGTAACCTCGTCATACACCAAGCACGTAACATCGTCATACACCAACCTCGTAACCTCGTCATACACCAACCTCGTAACCTCATCATACACCAACCAGGTAACATCGTCACACAGCAACCACGTAACCACGTCATACACCAAACATGTAACCACGTAACCTCGTCATACACCAAGCACGTAACCTCATCATACACCAACCTCGTAACCTCATCATACATCAACCACGTAACCTCGTCATACACCAACCACGTAACCTCGTCATACACCAACCTCGTAACCTCATCATGCACCAATCACGTAACCTCGTCATACACCAACCACGTAACCACGTCATACACCAACCTCGTAACCTCGTCATACACCAACCACGTAACCTCGTCATACACCAGCCTCGTAGCCACGTCATACCCCAACCACGTAACCTCGCCATGCACCAACCTCTTAACCTCGTCATACATCAACCACATAACCTCGTTATACGCCAACCACGTAACCTCATCATACACCAACCACGTAACCTCGTCATACACCAACCTGGTAACCTCATCATACACCAAAGACGTAACCTCGTCATACACCAACCACGTAACTTCGTCATATACCAACCACGTAACCTCGTCATACACCAACCAGGTAACATCGTCACACACCAACCACGTAACCACGTCATACACCAAACATGTAACCACGTAACCTCGTCATACACCAGGCACGTAACCTCATCATACACCAACCTCGTAACCTCATCATAAATCAACCACGTAACCTCGTCATACACCAACCACGTAACCTCGTCATACACCAACCTCGTAACCTCATCATACACCAACCACGTAACCTCGTCATACACCAACCACGTAACCTCATCATACACCAACCACGTAACCTCGTCATACACCAATCTCGCAACTTCGTCATACACCAACCTCGTAACCTCGTCATACACCAACGTCGTAACCTCGTCATACACCAACCTCGTAACCTCATCATACATCAACCACGTAACCTCGTCATACACCAACCACGTAACCTCATCATACACCAAGCAAGTAACCTCATCATACACCAACCACGCTGACTGACTACAGCGTGCATGCGGACGGACGTGTCAACTTGAGCTCTGGCAAATCTTACAATCTGGAAGGATCTGAGACACTGGAGACCATAGATATAGTTGCAGCGTTTAGATCCCATTGCCAAGCAACGAAGGTGCTAAAATGGGCATCGAAATAGCAGTCTGGAGGGCAAGAATTGGACTTTATGCATGTAAAGGAACACATGCCCGAAGGCAACTAAAGGCCATTGTTGTAGGCCGTGCAGGCCGTACTGTACTCCGACTACTGTTGCTCGGCCTGGTGCTGTGTGTAAGCGGGGCTACCCCACATGGAACGAAATTTGCTCACAGCTCGAGGCATGTGGTGCATTCAGCCGGAACGAGCACAACAACAGCGCGCACTGAGCCCATGGTAAATCATCTGTATCGACCACATAGGTGCAACACGGCGCGACACTTGGTGGGTCAACAGGCAAATCAAGTGCAGTATAAGCATATCCAAATAAATGCGGGGGACTTCGATTCCCGACAACACCTTGAACTGAAACAAAGCATGGATATGTCTTTTCTTATGGTTATTCTATTGTGTGCTGGTGACATTGAGTTAAACCCAGGACCACCGAAACACACTCGCCAGACACAGCTGCAGCAAGCTGAAAGCGGCCAGTTAAATGTACAAGCAGACGAACAACCTACCTTGTCGGACATTCTGCATGAGATACGTAAGTCGAAAGAAGAAACGGAGAAATGCGTGCGCACAAGCAAGGAAGAATTAGCAGCACAAATCAAGGATCTGTACAACAAAAACGAACAGTTGCAGGATAGACTTGACGAGCTTGCTAAGGAAAACAGAAAGCTGGAAGACAGGCTGGATGGTCTAGAAAACAGATCAAGGAGGAAAAACGTTGTTATAACTGGCCTGGAGGAGGGTGAGCACGAGACGTGGGAGCGGAGCGAGGCGATCGTCAAGGAGTTCTTTAATGACAAGTTAAAACTAGACCATGACATCGACGTCGAACGCGCTCACAGAATGGGTCAGAAACGAACTGAAAGAAACCGAACAATGATAGTGTGCCTCTCAAAGTTCAAAGACAAGACGCAGGTCCTGGATGCAGCAAGGCATGTTAAGCCTCGTGGGATCTATGTGATGGAGGACTTTGCGAAATCAACACGAGACGCGAGAGCCAACCTTCGGATTCCCATGACCGAAGCCAGGCAGAAAGGCCTCCGCGCTCATCTCAGTTTGGATAAGTTGATAATTACAAATGATCAAGGAGACAGAAATGTATACTGTGATAAACACGGAACAGTCACTGCCATCCGAACCTCCTTCCCATACGAAGCCCTGTCTGCAAACACAGAGCAAAGCTGAGATTTCGGCCGGGCCCTAGCTCCAGATTCCGCCCAAGCTGCGCTCTCTCTGAAAGCCGCTGTCTCTCCGCAAGCCGCTGACTCTCGGCAAGCCGCTGACTCTCCGCAAGTTGCTGTCTCGCCGCAAGCTGCTATCTCGCCGCAAGCTGCTGTCTCGCCGCAAGCTGCTATCTCGCCGCAAGCCGCTATCTCGCCGCAGACTGCTATCTCGCCGCAAGCCGCTGACTCTCCGCAAGTTGCTGTCTCGCCGCAAGCCGCTGACTCTCCGCAAGTTGCTGTCTCGCCGCAAGCCGCTGACTCTCCGCAAGTTGCTGTCTCGCCGCAAGCTGCAGTCTCGCCGCAAGCCGCTGTCTCGCAGCAAGCTGCTATCTCGCCGCAAACTGCAGTCTCTCCGCACGCTGCAGTCTCACCGCAAGCTGCTGTACCACCGCAAGCTGCTGTCTCGCCGCAAGCTGCTGTCTCGCAGCAAGCTGCAGTCTCACCGCAAGCTGCCGTCTCACCGCAAGCAGCCGTCTCACCGCAAGCTGCTGTCTCGCCGCAAGCTTCTGTCTCATCGCAAGCTGCTGTCTCTTCCTTCGTCCAAGACATCGACTACCTCCGAGATGCTCACCTCGTCCAAGCGATGGATTACTCCCAAACTGACGATGCCCCCAGTCAGTCAGGACCATCCGCATACCTTAAGATACGTTCATGGAATCCCGACGGCTTGTTACGTTTGTTGAACGAAGGGTATAATATAAATCCATTACTAAACGGTTTTGATATTGTAGCTATAAACGAAACGTGGGCTGTCGATGAAAGTACCTTAGACAATATGATTGATACTCCAAATTTTATATACGAAGCGATTAATGCAAGGCGATATAGCAAACACGGTAGAGCCGGCGGGGGAACGATTGTATTTTATAGATCATCCTTTGCTGTTGGAGTGGAACGAGTATTTGACAATTTTCTATATGGTGTAATACTAAGAGTGAAATCTTCCGTATCAAAGCTTAAGAATGATACTGTGTTTGTCTGTACGTACTTACCCCCCGAAGGTGCTGCTGATTATTTACACCAATCACATGAACAAAATGGCGTTGAAATATTGTACGAACAGATTATCGATATCAAAGCGAGGTATCCACTTGATAAGGTTGTCATCATGGGAGACTTGAACTCGAGAATAGGATTGGAAAACGATTACATTGATGATACTGTGAAACATATTCCAAACATGGAGTGGTATAAAAGTGACGACTTCGACACCAAGGTGTAAATAATTTCGGCCGGTCGTTACTTAAATTATGTATAGCGCTAGATCTCCACATATTAAATGGTCGATGCAAAGGTGATGCATACGGTGAAATTACAAACATAACAGAAAGTGGTTGCAGTGTCGTAGATTATATTATTGCCCCAAGTGATATGTTTAGTTCAATAGTCAAGTTCGAAGTGTTGAAACCAGATTTTCACTGTGTAACTAATCATCTCCCAGTAAGTTGCATGTTTCGATATGACTTGTTAGATATGGAAGACTGTGTAACTGGAGTGTGCATGACAACGGGTCTAAAGTCTCACGATATATTTAAATGGAATGCCGATCTCTCTCAAGAGTTTAGTTTGCATGTTTTAGAGTCTCTAGACAGTGAGTTTGAAAGCATATTTAATGAACATTGCAATTCAAATGACACAGACGAGCTGGTCAAACTGTTAGTTAATACTCTGCAGCTCAGTGGTATTGCGATGCGCAGACCAGCCAGGCGTACAATGCGAGTAAGCGTACAGCAGAGTCCGCCTGAATGGTGGGATGCAGACTGCAGTCGAGCAAAGCAACAGAAACTAGATATGCTGGACCTCTTTCGCGTTTCAAATTCGCAAGAGCATCTCAATGAATATAAGGGTGCTCGAAGAATCTTTAAAAACCTTTGTAAAAGTAAAAAGCTACTACATGCACGGATCTTACAGCAGTCATTGATAGATAGCTGTACCGATTGTACTACCTTTTGGCGTTGTATCCAGCGATTGCACAGTAACCATGGTAACAGTAGGAGTAGTTCTAATATAAAACCTGAGGAGTGGAAGGAATACTTCGCAAATCTATTAAATGTCACGGCTGCGAAATCAGATTCTGTTTTTTTGGAAGAGGTGTTATCCACCCTAGCTGATCACGACAATGTATGTATTAAGTGTGACGTTGAACAGGTTGAGAGTTTGGAAAGAGATCATCTGAATAGAGCTTTTGATGCTGAGGAAATACTAGGTTGTATACGACATTTGCCCAACGGCAAAGCTGCCGGTTACGACGGAATACCGAATGAAATGTTGAAAGGGGTTGCCGAACTGTTGTTACCATATCTTGTTCGTCTGTTTAATCTGATACTGGACACGGGGAAGTTTCCGAGAGATTGGTGTAAAGCCCTCATATTGCCGGTACATAAGAAAGGATCACTGTCTGACATGGGTAATTATAGAGGTATATCCTTATTGTCTGCCCTCAGTAAGCTATTCACAAAATTAATCAACGAGAGATTAACTGTATGGGTCGACCAGAACGAGTTACGGTCAGAAGAGCAGGCGGGATATAGAAAAGGATATTCGACTTGTGATCAAATATTTGTCTTGCAGTCTATAATTCAAAAGTATGTAACGAAAGAGAAAGGCAGGTGTTATATCCTATTTATTGATTTTTCAAAGGCGTTCGATAGCATGCCCCATAGTCTGTTATGGTTTAGTCTACTAGGTAAAGGTATTCATGGAAATGTAATGACGGTTATTCGTGATATGTACGCTAACTTAAAATCGTGTATTAAGACACAATCTAGTTTGACAGACTATTTTCAGTTTAAAATCGGAACGCGACAGGGCTGTATGTTAAGTCCCTTGCTGTTTGCTTTATATATAGAGGAGTATTTATCCATGCTATCAGACTCTAACTGCCCAGGTATCTATGTGAGCAACGATGCCCCAAACATAATATCACTCATGTTTGCCGATGATTTAGCAAACTGCGCGGATACCGTAGGACGTCTCCAGCAAACGATAAATATGTTAGAGGCATATTGTAAGAAGTGGAGTTTAAAAGTAAACATGAACAAAACGCAAGTGATGGTATTTCGGAGAGGAGGAATAGTTAAAGCAAACGAGCGATGGTTTTTCGATGGTGAACGGTTGAAAGTTGTATCGTCGTATAAATATTTAGGGTTGGTATTGACTAGCACACTTAGATGGTCGAAAGCTGTTTCTACACTGACTGGTCAAGCCAACAGAGCATTGGCCTCTATCTACAAGCTTGATAAGAAACTTAACGGTCTACCTATAAAAGCAGCATTTACTCTATTTGATCGAATCATTGTGCCAATTCTCACGTATGGAGCCGAAATCTGGGGCTATCAAGAGTATAAGGAAATCGAGAAAGTCCAAGTTAGATTTTGTAAGAGATTATTGGGACTACCCAAGTTAACATCGGACGCCGCCGCATTAGGTGAATGTGGCAGGTTACCCTTAGCAAAAATTTATAATGTTAAGTGTATTAAGTACTGGTTAAAGATATTACGGATGCCAAATAGTAGGTATGTCAAAAGCTGTTATAACATGCTTAAAGAATTTGACAATCAAAGTAGATCATCCTGGGCTAGCTCAGTGAAAGTTCTGTTGTCTAAATATGATTTTAATGATGTATGGATTAACCAATCAGTTTATGACGAAAGTGTATTTATTGCTGAGCTAAACCAGAGATTAGAAAACTGTTTTATTGAAGAATGGCATATGAAGGTTAGAGATCAAAGTCGCCTTAGTGTGTTTTGTACATTTAAGGACCAACTCTTCTTTGAAGTATATTTACTGAGAGTAAATGTTGCCAAACTTAGAAAGTCTCTTTCGCGTTTTAGATGTTCAGCTCATAATCTCTCTATTGAATTAGGTCGCCGTGATGGAACATTACTTGAAAACAGAATTTGTAAACACTGTGCTGTAAGAAATGTCCTTGTTATAGAAGATGAATACCACGTGTTATTGTGTTGCCCGAAGTTTATGGATATCAGACATTTATATATAGACAACGCTTTTTGGAATCCCCCAACATACGAGAACTTTATTATGTTGATGTCAAGTGTAGATATGTTTACCCTAAGAAAATTAGCGATGTTTGTGCACACTCTAGAAAAACGTGTCAGCGCGCAGCTGTAAATTCAAAACACGGAAAATGTTATTATTTGTTGACAAATGTATATACGTTCATTGTTATGTCCCATGGGCCTGAAGGCCTTTTGACAAAATAAACTACCTACCTACCTACCTACCACGTAACCTCGTCATACACCAACCACATAACCTCGTCAGACACCAACCTCGTAAGATCGTCATACACCAACCACGTAACCTCATCATACACCAACCTCGTCATACACCAACCAGGTAACCACGTCATACACCAACCTAGGGACCTCGTCATACACCAACCACGTAACATAGTCATACACCAACCTCGTACCCTCGTCATACACCAACCTCGTAATCTAATCATACACCAACCAGGTAACATCGTCATACACCAACCTCGTAACCTCGTCATATACCAAACAGGTAACCACGTCATACACCAACCTAGTAACCTCATAAACCAACATGGTAACCTCATCATACACCAACCACGTAACCTCGTCATACACCAACCACGTAACCTCATCATGCACCAACCACGTAACCTCATCATGCACCAACCACGTAACCTCATCATACACCAACCACGTAAGATCGTCATACACCAACCACGTAACCTCATCATACACCAACCTCGTAACCTCATCATACACCAAACTCGTAAGATCGTCATACACCAACCTCGTGACCTCCTCATACATCAACCACGTAACCTCGTCATACACCCACCACGTAACCTCGTCATACACCAACCACGTAACCTCATCATACACCAACCCCGTAACCTCATCATACACCAACCACGCAACCTCGTCATACACCAACCACGTAACCTCGTCATACACCAACCTCGTAAGATCGTCATACACCAACCTCGTAACCTCATCATACACCAACCTCGTAACCTCATCATACACCAACCTCGTCATACACCAACCAGGTAACCACGTCATACACCAACCTCGTAACTTCATCATACACCAACCTCGTTATACACCAACCAGGTAACCACGTCATACACCAAACTGGTAACCTCGTCATACACCAACACGCAACATAGTCATACACCAACCTCGTAACCGCGTCATACACCAACCTCGCAACCTCATCATACACCAACCTCGTAACCTCGTCATACACCAACCTCGTAACCTCATCATACACCAATCACGTAACCTCGTCATACACCAACCACGTAACCTCATCATACACCAACCACGTAACCTCGTGATACACCAATCTCGCAACTTCGTCATACACCAACCTCGTAACCTCGTCATACACCAACGTCGTAATCTCGTCATACACCAACCTCGTAACCTCATCATACATCAACCACGTAACCTCGTCATACACCAACCACGTAACCTCATCATACGCCAAGCAGGTAACCTCATCATACACCAACCACGTAACCTGGTCATACACCAACCACATAACCTCGTCAGACACCAACCTCGTCAGATCGTCATACACCAACCACGTAACCTCATCATACACCAACCTCGTCATACACCAACCAGGTAATAGCGTCATACACCAACCTAGGGACCTCGTCATACACCAACCACGTAACATAGTCATACACCAACCTCGTACCCTCGTCATACACCAACCTCGTAACCTAATCATACACCAACCAGGTAACATCGTCATACACCAACCTCGTAACCTCGTCATATACCAAACAGGTAACCACGTCATACACCAACCTAGTAACCTCATAAACCAACATGGTAACCTCATCATACACCAACCTCGTAACCTCATCATACACCCACCACGTAACCTCGTCATACACCAACCACGTAACCTCATCATACACCAACCCCGTAACCTCATCATACACCAACCACGCAACCTCGTCATACACCAACCACGTAACCTCGTCATACACCAACCTCGTAAGATCGTCATACACCAACCTCGTAACCTCATCATACACCAACCTCGTAACCTCATCATACACCAACCTCGTCATACACCAACCAGGTAACCACGTCATACACCAACCTCGTAACTTCATCATACACCAACCTCGTTATACACCAACCAGGTAACCACGTCATACAACAAACTGGTAACCTCGTCATACATCAGCACGCAACATAGTCCTACACCAACCTCGTAACCGCGTCATACACCAACCTCGCAACCTCATCATACACCAACCTCGTAACCTCGTCATACACCAACCTCGTAACCTCATCATACACCAATCACGTAACCTCGTCATACACCAACCACGTAACCTCATCATACACCAACCACGTAACCTCGTGATACACCAATCTCGCAACTTCATCATACACCAACCTCGTAACCTCGTCATACACCAACCTCGTAACCTCATCATACATCAACCACGTAACCTCGTCATACACCAACCACGTAACCTCATCATACGCCAAGCAGGTAACCTCATCATACACCAACCACGTAACCTGGTCATACACCAACCACATAACCTCGTCAGACACCAACCTCGTCAGATCGTCATACACCAACCACGTAACCTCATCATACACCAACCTCGTCATACACCAACCAGGTAATAGCGTCATACACCAACCTAGGGACCTCGTCATACACCAACCACGTAACATAGTCATACACCAACCTCGTACCCTCGTCATACACCAACCTCGTAACCTAATCATACACCAACCAGGTAACATCGTCATACACCAACCTCGTAACCTCGTCATATACCAAACAGGTAACCACGTCATACACCAACCTAGTAACCTCATAAACCAACATGGTAACCTCATCATACACCAACCTCGTAACCTCATCATACACCCACCACGTAACCTCGTCATACACCAACCACGTAACCTCATCATACACCAACCCCGTAACCTCATCATACACCAACCACGCAACCTCGTCATACACCAACCACGTAACCTCGTCATACACCAACCTCGTAAGATCGTCATACACCAACCTCGTAACCTCATCATACACCAACCTCGTAACCTCATCATACACCAACCTCGTCATACACCAACCAGGTAACCACGTCATACACCAACCTCGTAACTTCATCATACACCAACCTCGTTATACACCAACCAGGTAACCACGTCATACAACAAACTGGTAACCTCGTCATACATCAGCACGCAACATAGTCCTACACCAACCTCGTAACCGCGTCATACACCAACCTCGCAACCTCATCATACACCAACCTCGTAACCTCGTCATACACCAACCTCGTAACCTCATCATACACCAATCACGTAACCTCGTCATACACCAACCACGTAACCTCATCATACACCAACCACGTAACCTCGTGATACACCAATCTCGCAACTTCGTCATACACCAACCTCGTAACCTCGTCATACACCAACGTCGTAATCTCGTCATACACCAACCTCGTAACCTCATCATACATCAACCACGTAACCTCGTCATACACCAACCACGTAACATCATCATACACCAAGCAGGTAACCTCATCATACACCAACCACGTAACCTGGTCATACACCAACCACATAACCTCGTCAGACACCAACCTCGTCAGATCGTCATACACCAACCACGTAACCTCATCATACACCAACCTCGTCATACACCAACCAGGTAACCACGTCATACACCAACCTAGGGACCTCGTCATACACCAACCACGTAACATAGTCATACACCAACCTCGTACCCTCGTCATACACCAACCTCGCAACCTCATCATACACCAACCTCGTAACCTCGTCATACACCAACCTCGTAACCTCATCATACACCAATCACGTAACCTCGTCATACACCAACCACGTAACCTCATCATACACCAACCACGTAACCTCGTGATACACCAATCTCGCAACTTCGTCATACACCAACCTCGTAACCTCGTCATACACCAACGTCGTAATCTCGTCATACACCAACCTCGTAACCTCATCATACATCAACTACGTAACCTCGTCATACACCAACCACGTAACATCATCATACACCAAGCAGGTAACCTCATCATACACCAACCACGTAACCTGGTCATACACCAACCACATAACCTCGTCAGACACCAACCTCGTCAGATCGTCATACACCAACCACGTAACCTCATCATACACCAACCTCGTCATACACCAACCAGGTAACCACGTCATACACCAACCTAGGGACCTCGTCATACACCAACCACGTAACATAGTCATACACCAACCTCGTACCCTCGTCATACACCAACCTCGTAACCTCATCATACACCAACCAGGTAACCTCGTCATACACCAACCACGTAACCTCATCATACACCAACTCCATAACCTCATCATACACCAACCACGCAACCTCGTCATACACCAACCACGTAACCTCATCATACACCAACCTCGTAAGATCGTCATACACCAAGCTCGTAACCTCATCATACACCAACCACGTAACCACGTCATACACCAAACTCGTAACTTCATCATACACCAACCACGTAACCTCGTCATACACCAACCCCGTAACCTCATCATACACCAACCTCGTAACCTCATCATACACCAACCACGTAACCACGTCATACACCAACCACGTAACCACGTCATACACCAACCTCGTAACCTCATCATACACCAACCACGTAACCACGTCATACCCCAACCACGTAAACTCGTCATACACAAACCTGGTAACCTCATCATACACCAATCACGTAACCTCGTCATACACCAACCACGTAACCACGTCATACACCAACCTCGTAACATCGTCATACACCAACCACGTAACTTCGTCATACACCAGCCTCGTAGCCACGTCATACCCCAACCACGTAACCTCGTAACCTCGTCATATACCAACGTCGTAACCTCGTCATATACCAACCTCGTAACCTCATCATACACCAAGCTCGTAACCTCGTGATACACCAACATCGTAACCTCTTCATACATCAACCTCGTATGTATGGGGTTAGAGGATGGGTTAGTAAGGTCTCCTCTTGTACATTATTGTATGGGGTTAGAGGATGGGTTAGTAAGGTCTCCTCTTGTACATTATTGTATGGGGTTAGAGGATGGGTTAGTAAGATCTTCTCTTGTACATTACTGTATGGGGTTAGAGGATGGGTTGGTCAGGCCTACTCTTGTACATTATTGTATGGGGTTAGAGGACGGGTTGGTAAGGTCTCCTTTTGTACATTATTGTATGGGGTTAGAGGATGGGTTAGTAAGGTCTCCTTTTGCACATTATTGTATGAGGTTAGAGGGTGGGTTAGTAAGGCCTACTCTTGTACATTATTGTATGGGGTTAGAGGATGGGTTGGTAAGGTGTCCTCTTGTACATTATTGTATGGGGTTAGAGGATGGGTTGGTAAGGTCTCCTCTTGTACATTATTGTATCGGGTTAGTGGGTGGGTTGGTGAAGTCTCCTCTTGTACATTATTGTATGGGGTTAGAGAATCGGTTAGTAAGGTCTCCTCTTGTACATTATTGTATGGGGTTAGAGGATGGGTTAGTAAGGTCTCCTCTTGTACATTATTGTATGGGGTTAGAGGATGGGTTGGTAAGGTCTCCTCTTGTACATTATTGTATGGGGTTATAGGATGGGTTAGTAAGGCCTACTCTTGTACATTATTGTATGGGGTTAGAGGATGGGCTGGTGAGGCCTACTTTTGTACATTATTGTATGGGGTTAGAGGATGGGTTGGTGATGCCTACTCTTGTACATTATTGTATGGGGTTAGAGGGTGGGTTGGTAAGGTCTCCTCTTGTACATTATTGTATGGGGTTAGAGGATGGGTTGGTAAGGTCTCCTCTTGTACATTATTGTATGGGGTTAGAGGATGGGCTAGTAAGGTCTCCTCTTGTACATTATTGTATGGGGTTAGAGGATGGGTTGGTGATGCCTACTCTTGTACATTATTGTATGGGGTTAGAGGATGGGTTGGTAAGGTCTCCTCTTGTACATTATTGTATGGGGTTAGAGGATGGGTTGGTAAGGTCTCCTCTTGTACATTATTGTATGGGGTGAGAGGATGGGTTGGTAAGGTCTCCTCTTGTACATTATTGTATGGGGTTAGAGGATGGGTCAGTAAGGTCTCCCCTTGTACATTATTGTATGGGGTTAGAGGATGGGTTGGTGAGGCCTACTCTTGAACATTATTGTATGGGGTTAGAGGATGGGTCAGTAAGGTCTCCCCTTGTACATTATTGTATGGGGTTAGAGGATGGGTTGGTGAGGCCTACTCTTGAACATTATTGTATGGGGTTAGAGGATGGGTTGGCAAGGTCTCATCTTGTACATTATTGTATGGGGTTAGAGGATGGGTTGGTAAGGTCTCCTCTTGTACATTATTGTATGGGGTTAGAGGATGGGTTGGTGAGGCCTACTCTTGTACATTATTGTATGGGGTTAGAGGATGGGTTGGTAAGGCCTACTCTTGTACATTATTGTATGGGGTGAGAGGATGGGTTGGTAAGGCCTACTATTGTACATTATTGTATGGGGTTAGAGGATGGGTCAGTAAGTTCTCCCCTTGTACATTATTGTATGGGGTTAGAGGATGGGTTGGTGAGGCCTACTCTTGAACATTATTGTATGGGGTTAGAAGATGGGTTGGTGAGGTCTACTCTTGTACATTATTGTATGGGGTAGGAGGATGGGTTGGTGAGGCCTACTCTTGTACATTATTGTATGGGATTAAAGGATGCGTTGATAGGGCCTACTCTTTTACGTTATTCTACGCTTTAGAGTGTGGGTGGCAAGGCGTCTTTTGGTACATTATGATATGAGGTTATGCCCAGAACGATCGTTGGCTGAAAGAGCGGCTAACATACCAGGGGACATGGTGAGCGCAATCACCTTAGAGTAGCCTACGCCCAACATGGAGTCTCTCTGCCCCTCCCCCCCCCCCCCACCTCCGCCCATTAACATCCTGGGTCGACCATTGCTACCGTATTACACATAAATGTAGATATAATGTAAACATTGTTGTATAAATTTCACAAATGTACGCTAAGAGACGCTAAACCGTCGCATATCCATCTCTTAGACCTTTAATGCTAGACAGATCTCATCGTGTTATCATCACTTAGACCTGATGCTAGACAGATCCAATCGTGTAAACATCGTCTAGACCTCTGATGCTAGATGTTAGACAGATCCCATCGTGTAAACATCACTTAGACCTCTGATGCTAGACAGATCACATCGTGTCAACATCACTTAGACCTCTGATGCTAGACAGATCACATCGTGTAAACATCACTTAGACCTCTGATGCTAGATGTTAGACAGATCACATCGTGTAAACATCACTTAGACCTCTGAAGCTAGACAGATCCAATCGTGTAAACATCGTTTAGACCTCTGATGCTAGACAGATCCCATGGTGTAAACATCACTTAGATTTCTGATGCTAGATAGATCCCATCGTGCAAACATCACTTAGACCTCTGATGCTAGACAGATCCCATCGTGTAAACATTACTTAGACCTCTGATGCTAGATGTTAGACAGATCCCATCGTGTAAACATCACTTAGACCTCTGATGCTAGACAGATCACATCGTGTCAACATCACTTAGACCTCTGATGCTAGACAGATCACATCGTGTAAACATCACTTAGACCTCTGATGTTAGACAGATCCCATCGTGTAAACATCATTTAGACCTCTGATCCTAGACAGATCCCATCGTGTAAACATCACTTAGACCTCTGATGCTAGACAGATCACATCGTGTAAACATCGCTTAGACCTCTGATGCCAGACAGATCACATCGTGTAAACATCACTTAGATCTCTGATGCTAGATACATCCCATCGTGTAAACATCGCTTAGACCTCTGATGCCAGACAGATCACATCGTGTAAACATCACTTAGACCTCTGATGCTAGACAGATCACATCGTGTAAACATCACTTAGATCTCTGATGCTAGACAGATCCCATCGTGTAAACATCGCTTAGACCTCTGATGCCAGACAGATCACATCGTGTAAACATCACTTAGACCTCTGATGTTAGACAGATCCCATCGTGTAAACATCACTTAGACCTCTGATGCTAGACAGATCCCATCGTGTAAACATCGCTTAGATCTCTGATGTTAGACAGATCCCATCGTGTAAACATCACTTAGACCTCTGATGTTAGACAGATCCCATCGTGTAAACATCACTTAGACCTCTGATGCTAGACAGATCACATCGTGTAAACATCACTTAGACCTCTGATGCTAGACAGATCACATCGTGTAAACATCACTTAGACCTCTGATGCCAGACAGATCCCATCGTGTAAACATCACTTAGACCTCTGATGCTAGACATAATCACATCGTGTAAACATCACTTAGACCTCTGATGCTAGACATATCCCATCGTGTAAACATCACTTAGACCTCTGATGCTAGACAGATCCCATCGTGTAAACATCACTTAGGCCTCTGATGCTAGACAGATCCCATCGTGTAAACATCACTTAGACCTCTGATGCTAGACAGATCCCATCGTGTAAACATCACTTAGACCTCTGATGCTAGACAGATCCCATCGTGTAAACATCACTTAGGCCTCTGATGCTAGATACATCCCATCGTGTAAACATCACTTCGACCTCTGATGCTAGATGTTAGACAGATCCCATCGTGTAAACATCACTTAGACCTCTGATGCTAGACAGATCACATCGTGTAAACATCACTTAGACCTCTGATGCTAGATGTTAGACAGATCACATCGTGTAAACATCACTTAGACCTCTGATGCTAGACAGATCCCATCGTGTAAACATCACTTAGACCTCTGATGCTAGACAGATCACATCGTGTAAACATCACTTAGGCCTCTGATGCCAGACAGATCCCATCGTGTAAACATCACTTAGACCTCTGATGCTAGACAGATCACATCGTGTAAACATCACTTAGACCTCTGATGCTAGACAGATCCCATCGTGTAAACATCACTTAGACCTCTGATGCCAGACAGATCCCATCGTGTAAACATCACTTAGACCTCTGATGCTAGACAGATCCCATCGTGTAAACATCACTTAGACCTCTGATGCTAGACAGATCACATCGTGTAAACATCACTTAGGCCTCTGAAGCTAGACAGATCCCATCTTGTAAACATCACTTAGACCTCTGATGCTAGACATAATCACATCGTGTAAACATCACTTAGACCTCTGATGCTAGACAGATCACATCGTGTAAACATCACTTAGACCTCTGATGCTAGACAGATCCCATCGTGTAAACATCACTTAGACCTCTGATGCTAGACAGATCACATCGTGTAAACATCACTTAGACCTCTGATGCTAGACAGATCCCATCGTGTAAACATCACTTAGACCTCTGATGCTAGACAGATCCCATCGTGTAAACATCACTTAGACCTCTGATGCTAGATGTTAGACAGATCCCATCGTGTAAACATCACTTAGATCTCTGATGCTAGACAGATCACATCGTGTAAACATCACTTAGACCTCTGATGCTAGACATAATCACATCGTGTAAACATCACTTAGACCTCTGATGCTAGACAGATCACATCGTGTAAACATCACTTAGATCTCTGATGCTAGACAGATCCAATCGTGTAAACATCACTTAGATCTCTGATGCTAGACAGATCACATCGTGTAAACATCACTTAGACCTCTGATGCTAGACAGATCACATCGTGTAAACATCACTTAGACCTCTGATGCTAGACAGATCACATCGTGTAAACATCACTTAGACCTCTGATGCTAGACAGATCACATCGTGTAAACATCACTTAGACCTCTGATGCTAGACAGATCACATCGTGTAAACATCACTTAGACCTCTGATGCTAGACAGATCACATCGTGTAAACATCACTTAGACCTCTGATGTTAGACAGATCCCATCGTGTAAACATCACTTAGACCTCTGATGCTAGACATAATCACATCGTGTAAACATCACTTAGACCTCTGATGCTAGACAGATCACATCGTGTAAACACTACCACTAAGAAACAGGGTGGCAGTGCTGGGAAGACTCCAGGTGTTAAATCCGTCAGACGATGATGTTGCTGACATTAGCGATGTTTCTGACCGGCATGACAGACTGGGTTCTTGCTTGCCTGGATGCACTTGTATAAAGACATGAGCAGTAATTGACCAAGACCGACGGACCCAAACTTTGGCTACATAATGAGACCTATATGTAGGCCGAAGTTGGAATCCCTCCGTCCGACCGGCAGCGACCATACCCATAAGGTCGTCGATTCCTACAACTCCTCCGTTGGCTATACAGCAAACAAGTGGACATGTCTAGATCCTCATAATTCTGAACCGAAACCTCTGAGGATTATTCCGGCTGTGTGGACGTTCTTTCACCCAGGCTTGGGCTATGGTCTACGGCTGGTTACTTTGTTATAACTAGCTAACTGGCTTTGGGGAGGATTGGGGCTCCCCAAGCTGGTGCTGTTTATATAGATGGTTGTGACAGGTTGGTTGGCTTTAACTATAAATGTCCGCTGGTTACTGAGGGGGTCTGGACCAGATACTCCCCACCAGACACGTGCGGCCTGTTGAGAAATACGGTCTTCACAGTTAAGTTTTGTCCCGTACTCGATACTTTCTATCACATTATATCAAAAACTGAGCTTCGTGAGATAAGAATACACCCCTGACCGCTGTAAGTGCAGGCTTCTGGTATGGGGGTTGGCAAGAGCTGTGTTTGGGTTGAACGCTAATTGGATTATATCTGGTAAAGAGGAACTGAGCGGCCTCATGGGTCTGTGAGCGTCGACCGTAATAGCAAACCAGCCAACGGCTCAGTTGGCACGTGGGCAAAACTGGGGCCGCGCCACGCGAGCCCCGTGCTTTGGACACATTGTAACACATTGTCCCACAATTAGACGTGTCATGCCGCAATAGGCTTACTACATAGCCCGTAAAACAATACTTATGGAATGCCATATTCAGCATTACTATGACATTATGTGAAAGTGGAAGTGTACATGTGGAAACTAGCGCACTCTACCGAACCCGCCTCTTCGTAACTTGCTGGTTAGAAAACGCAGGGCAAATCGGCACTGACCACATATAAATAACGTTATCCTCGTAGACTTGCACTGCAAATCACTTAATGTAATACACCGAGAAAAGGCGCTGTGTGTTTCATAGCAATCACGTTGCTTTGTTTGAAATTGATATAATTATAGCTGTTCGACCTTTATACCGTATCATCTGAGAAATGTGTTGCATCTTTAACTGTAGATCAACTGCTGTAATTATGCGCATTGTTAGAGTAGCATTTTCCTGGATTAGTGATCTCACGTGACAACAACATGGCTTCTCTCCTTTTGCTTTACCTGAAGAATAATATGATAACAAGTATTATTCTAAAGACTCAAAACTAACACTAACAAGCAAACTATATATCCAGTTATCCAGTAAATTAGGTTACTGTATAGGGTGAGAATATTCCCATGCCTTATCCCCCACTCCTTAGACCCCATGCCGTATCCCCTACCCCTCCGGCCCCATGCCTTACCCCACCCCTCCGGCCCCATGCCTTATCCCCAACCTCCGGCCCCATGCCCTATCCCCTACCCCTCCGGCCCCATGCCCTATCCCCTACCCCTCCGGCCCCATGCCTTGTCCCCACCCCTCCGGCCCCATGCCCTTCCCCCTACCCCTCCGCCCCCATGCCTTGTCCCCACCCCTCCGGCCCCATGCCTTATCCCCCACTCCTTAGACCCCATGCCCTATCCCCTACCCCTCCGGCCCCATGCCTTGTCCCCACCCCTCCGGGCCCATGCCTTATCCCCCACCCCTCCGGCCCCATGCCTTATCCCCTACCCCTCCGGCCCCATGCCTTGTCCCCACCCCTCCGGCCCCATGTCTTATCCCCCACCCCTCCGGCCCCATGCCCTATCCCCTACCCCTCCGGCCCCATGCCTTGTCCCCACCCCTCCGGCCCCATGCCTTATCCCCACCCTCCGGCCCCATGCTTTATCCCCTACCCCTCCGGCCCCATGCCTTATCCCCACCCCTCTGGTCCCCATGTCTTATCCCCACCCCTCCGGACCCATGCCTTATCCCCTACCCCTCCGGCCCCATGCCTTATCCCCACCCCTCTGGTCCCCATGTCTTATCCCCACCCCTCCGGGACCATGCCTTATCCCCTACCCCTCCGGCCCCATGCCTTATCCCCACCCCTCCGGCCCCATGCCTTATCCCCACCCCTCCGGCCCCATGCATTATCCTCCACCCCTCCGGCCCCATGCCTTGTCCCCACCCCTCCGGGCCCATGCCTTATCCCCCACCCCTCCGGCCCCATGCCCTATCCCCTACCCCTCCGGCCCCATGCCTTATCCCCAGTCCTCCGGCCCCATACCATATCCCCTACCCCTTTGCACCCCATGCCTTATCCCCACCCCTCCGGCCCCATGCCTTATCCCCTACCCCTCCGGCCCCATGCCTTATCCCCACCCCTCCGGCCCCATGCATTATCCCCCACCCCTCCAGCCCCATGCCTTGTCCCCACCCCTCCGGCCCCATGCCTTATCCCCACCACTCCGGCCCCATGAATTTTCCCCCACCCCTCCGGCCCCATGCCTTGTCCCCACCACTCCGGCCCCATGCCTTATCCCCAGTCCTCCGGCCCCATACCATATCCCCTACCCCTTTGCACCCCATGCCTTATCCCCACCCCTCCGGCCCCATGCCTTATCCCCACCCTCCGGCCCCATGCTTTATCCTCTACCCCTCCGGCCCCATGCCTTGTCCCCTACCCCTCCGGCCCCATGCCTTATCCCCACCCTCCGGCCCCATGCTTTATCCCCTACCCCTCCGGCCCCATGCCTTGTCCCCACGCCTCCGGCCCCATGCCTTATCCCCTACCCCTCCGGCCCCATGCCATATCCCCTACCCCTCTGGTCCCCATGCCTTATCCCCACCCCTCTGGTCCCCATGTCTTATCCCCACTCCTCCTGCCCCATGCCTTATCCCCTACCCCTCCGGCCCCATGCCTTATCCCCACGCCTCCGGCCCCATGCCTTATCCCCTACCCCTCCGGCCCCATGCCCTATCCCCCACCCCTCCGGCCCCATGCCTTATCCCCACCCCTCCGGCCCCATGCATTATCCCCCACCCCTCCGGCCCCATGCCTGATCCCCACCCCTCCGGCCCCATGCCTTATCCCCTACCTCTCCGGCCCCATGCCCTATCCCCCACCCCTCCGGCCCCATGCCTTATCCCCACCCCTCCGGCCCCATGCATTATCCCCCACCCCTCCGGCCCCATGCCTTGTCCCCACCCCTCCGGCCCCATGCCTTGTCCCCACCCCTCCGGCCCCATGCCTTATCCCAACCCCTACGGCCCCATGCATTTTCCCCCACCCCTCCGGCCCCATGCATTTTCCCCACCACTCCGGCCCCATGCCTTATCCCCAGTCCTCCGGCCCCATACCATATCCCCTACCCCTTTGCACCCCATGCCTTATCCCCACCCCTCCGGCCCCATGCCTTATTTCCAACCCTCCGGCCCCATGCCTTATCCCCACCCCTCCGGCCCCCATGCCTTATCCCCTACCCCTCCGGCCCCATGCCTTATCCCCACCCATCCGGCCCCATGGCTTTTCCGCAACCCTCCGGCCCCATGCCTTATCTCCCCCCCCCCTCCGGCCCCCATGCCCTGTCCCTAGCCCTCCCTAGGCGGGGATCTAGGAATTTGCTAGGGGGGGGGGTTGCTTTCTAAAAAAATTGCTACCGGGGGGGGTGGAGTGCTCGGAGAACCAGACTTTTACAGTGTGTGTGTTCAAGAAGGGGGGGGGGGATGCAACCATCCTACCTACCCCCTAGATCCGCCCCTGGGCCCCCATGCCCTATCCCCACCCCTCCAGCCGCAGTCTAATCCCGACCCCTGCGACCCCCATGCCTTGCTTTAGGCCACATCCATGCGCACGCTTGGCTGCTAAAGGAAGTCACCACATATGACGAGTACATATCTAGAGTTGAGATGTAAACGCTATATTGATGGATATTAAACTAATATCAATTCAGACAATAGGCTCTGATCGACTGATCCTCTGAAGTATACAAATCTTACTCCTAAAAAATGACGTTTTTGTCCACTCTTGTAATAATAATTATCTAAGCAGGTCGTCTTAGGACAATGAAAGCTTCAGATGCTGAGCTTTTGACCCGGGACGAGACGACTCTACCCCCACAATAATATATGTCGCACGCGCTGACCAGGTTTCCAATCGGAATGTGCCTGAATCGTTAAGACACGTGCTACTCGCACGCATCATCTCTGAAGCAAAGCGCGTGTGTTGATGACAGGTATTCATGGCCGTTGGGCGCATGTTGGCTGGATGTTGGCTGGACGTTGGCTGGCGTTGGTTGAATGGCCGACACAAGCTCGCACCGAATAGTACGGTTCTTTGGCATGCATTTCTATTTTTGATGAGGAGAGGTTTATGGCAAGCCAATACGGACATAAAGGGCGAGCCGTTAGACCTTACATAGGTTTATGGCAAGCCAATACGGACATATAGGATGAGCCGCTGGACCTTACATAGGTTTATGGCAAGCCAAGAGGGACATACAGGATGAGTCGTTCGACCGTACATAGGTTTATGGCAACCCAATACGGGCATAAAGGATGAACCGTTAGACCTTACATAGGTTTATGGCAAGCCAAGGCAGACATAAAGGATGAGCCGTTAGACCTTACATAGGTTTATAGCAAGCCAATGCGGACATAAAGGATGAGCCGTTCGACCGTACATAGGTTTATGGCAACCAAATACGGGCATAAAGGATGAGCCGTTCGACCTGACATAGGTTTACGTCAAGCCAAGGCGGACATAAAGGATGAGCCGTTAAACCTTACATAGGTTTATGGCAACCCAATACGGACATAAAGGACGAGCCGTTAAACCTTACATAGGTTTATGGCAATCCAATACGGACATAAAGGACGAGCCGTTAAACCTTACATAGGTTTATGGCAAGCCACGGCGGCCATAAAGGATCAGCCGTTAAACCTTACATAGGTTCATGGCAAGCCAAGACGGACATAAAGGAATGGCCGTTTCACCTTACATAGGTTTATGGCAAGCAGTTCGACCTGTGCCACACACATGGGAAGTTTAATTATCGTACATTGCGAGTTGTTCGCCATACATCGCTCGTTGTTCCCCATACATGGAAAGTTGTTTAAATAACATAACGGGATGGTCATCGTGACGCCGTGTCCCACAGACTAGTCGACTACGGGCCTCAGGCTGGTCATCGTGAGGCCGTGTCCCACAGACTAGTTGACTACGGGACTCAAGACTGATCATCGTAAGATCGTGTCCCACAGACTAGTTGACTACGGGACTCAAGACTGGTCATCGTAAGACCGTGTCCCACAGACTAGTTGACTACGGGACTCAAGACTGGTCATCGTAAGACCGTGTCCCACAGACTAGTTGACTACGGGACTCAAGACTGATCATCGTAAGATCGTGTCCCACAGACTAGTTGACTACGGGACTCAAGACTGGTCATCGTAAGACCGTGTCCCACAGACTAGTCGACTACGGGCCTCAGGCTGGTCATCGTGAGGCCGTGTCCCACAGACTAGTTGACTACGGGACTCAAGACTGATCATCGTAAGATCGTGTCCCACAGACTAGTTGACTACGGGACTCAAGACTGGTCATCGTGACGCCGTGTCCCACAGACTAGTCGACTACGGGCCTCAGGCTGGTCATCGTGAGGCCGTGTCCCACAGACTAGTTGACTACGGGACTCAAGACTGATCATCGTAAGATCGTGTCCCACAGACTAGTTGACTACGGGACTCAAGACTGGTCATCGTAAGACCGTGTCCCACAGACTAGTTGACTACGGGACTCAAGACTGGTCATCGTAAGACCGTGTCCCACAGACTAGTCGACTACGGGCCTCGGGCTGGTCATCGTGACGCCGTGTTCCACAGACTAGTCGACTACGGGCCTCAGGCTGGTCATCGTGACGCCATGTCCCACAGACTAGTCGACTACGGCCCTCAGACTGGTCATCGTAAGGCCGTGTCCCACAGACAAGTCGACTACCGGGACTGGTCATCGTAAGGCCGTGTCCCACAGACTAGTCGACTACGGGCCTCAAGCTGGTCATCGTAAGGCCGTGTCCCACAGTCTAGTCGACTACGGACCTCAGGCTGGTCATCGTGACGCCATGTCCCACAGACTAGTCGACTACGGGCCTCAGACTGGTCATCGTAAGGCCGTGTCCCACAGACTAGTCGACTACGGCCCTCAGGCTGGTCCTCGTGACGCCGTGTCCCACAGACTAGTCGACTACGGGCCTCAGGCTGGTCATCGTAAGGCCGTGTCCTACAGACTAGTTGACTACGGGCCTCCGACTGGTCATCGTGAGGCCGTGTCCCACAGACTAGTCGACTACGAGCCTCAGGCTGGTCATCGTAAGGCCGTGTCCTACAGACTAGTTGACTACGGGCCTCCGACTGGTCATCGTGAGGCCGTGTCCCACAGACTAGTTGACTACGGGCCTCAGGCTGGTCATCGTGACGCCTTGTCCTACAGGCTAGTCGACTACGGGCCTCAGGCTGGTCATCGTAAGGCAGTGTCCTACAGACTAGTTGACCACGGGCCTCCGACTGGTCATCGTGAGGCCGTGTCCCACAGACTAGTCGACTACGGGTCTCAGGCTGGTCATCGTGAGGCCGTGTCCTACAGACTAGTCGACTACGGGCCTCAGGCTGGTCATCGTGAGGCAGTGGCCCACAGGCTAGTCGACTACGGGCCTCAGGCTGGTCATCGTGAGGCCGTGTCCCACAGACTTGTCGACTACGGGCCTCAGGCTGGTCATCTTGAGGCAGTGGCCCACAGACTAGTCGACTACGGGCCTCCGACTGGTCATCGGGGGCCGGCGCGACAGCTCAGTGGCTAGAGCGCTCGCATTGAGTGCTCTGGTCACCTGAGAGCCTAACGGCACGTGGATCGGTGGTTCGAGCCCTGCTGTGGCCATATCTGTGTGGTCGCAGGATAAAGATCCCACGTCTTTCTTCGTCAATAGTAGGGGGTTACCCCCGGAGGCATGGCTCCCCTCTCCCTTCCTTCTCCCATTGACTGGTCATCGTAAGGCCGTGTCCCACAGACAAGTCGACTACGGGCCTCAGGCTGGTCTTCGTAAGGCCGTGTCCCACAGACTAGTCGACTACGGGCCTCAGACTGGTCACCGTAAGGGCGTGTCCCACAGACTAGGCGACTACGGCCCTCAGCCTGGTCATCGTGAGGCCGTGTCCCATAGACTAGTCGACTACGGGCCTCAGGCTGGTCATCGTAAGGCCGTGTCCTACAGACTAGGCGACAACGGCCCTCAGCCTGGTCATCGTGAGGCCGTGTCCCACAGACTAGTCGAATACGGGCCTCAGACTGGTCATCGTAAGGCCGTGTCCCACAGACTAGTCGACTATGGCCCTCAGCCTGGTCATCGTAAGGCCGTGTCCTACAGACTAGGCGACTACGGCCCTCGGCCTGATCATCGTGAGGCCGTGTCCCACAGACTAGTCGACTACGGGCCTCAGACTGGTCATCGTGAGGCCGTGTCCCACAGACTAGTCGACTACGGGCCTCAAACTGGTCATCGTAAGGCCGTGTCCTGCAGACTAGGCGACTACGGCCCTCAGCCTGGTCATCGTGAGGCCGTGTCCCACAGACTACTCGACTACGGGCCTCAAACTGGTCATCGTAAGGCCGTGTCCCACAGACTAGTCGACTACGGGCCTCAGACTGATCATCGTAAGGCCGTGTCCTACAGACTAGGCGACTACGGCCCTCAGCCTGGTCATCGTAAGGCCGTGTCCCACAGACTAGTCGACTACGGGCCTCAGGCTGGTCATCGTAAGGCCGTGTCCTACAGACTAGGCGACTACCGCCCTCAGCCTGGTCATCGTAAGGCCGTGTCCCACAGACTAGTCGACTACGGGCCTCAGGCTGGTCCTCGTAAGGCCGTGTCCCACAGACTAGTAGGTTATGGGCCTCAGGCTGGTCATCGTGACGCCGTGTCCCACAGACTAGTCGACTACGGGCCTCAGACTGGTCATCGTAAGGCCGTGTCCCACAGACTAGTCGACTACGGGCCTCAGGCTGGTCCTCGTAAGGCCGTGTCCCACAGACTAGTCGACTACAGGCCTCAAGCTGGTCATCGTAAGGCCGTGTCCCACAGTCTAGTCGACTACGGGCCTCAGGCTGGTCATCGTGACGCCATGTCCCACAGACTAGTCGACTACGGGCCTCAGACTGGTCATCGTAAGGCCGTGTCCCACAGACTAGTCGACTACGGCCCTCAGGCTGGTCCTCGTGACGCCGTGTCCCACAGACTAGTCGACTACGGGCCTCAGGCTGGTCATCGTAAGGCCGTGTCCTACAGACTAGTTGACTACGGGCCTCCGACTGGTCATCGTGAGGCCGTGTCCCACAGACTAGTTGACTACGGGCCTCAGGCTGGTCATCGTGACGCCTTGTCCCACAGGCTAGTCGACTACGGGCCTCAGGCTGGTCATCGTAAGGCCGTGTCCTACAGACTAGTTGACCACGGGCCTCCGACTGGTCATCGTGAGGCCGTGTCCCACAGACTAGTCGACTACGGGTCTCAGGCTGGTCATCGTGAGGCCGTGTCCTACAGACTAGTCGACTACGGGCCTCAGGCTGGTCATCGTGAGGCAGTGGCCCACAGGCTAGTCGACTACGGGCCTCAGGCTGGTCATCGTGAGGCCGTGTCCCACAGACTTGTCGACTACGGGCCTCAGGCTGGTCATCTTGAGGCAGTGGGCCACAGACTAGTCGACTACGGGCCTCCGACTGGTCATCGGGGGCCGGCGCGACAGCTCAGTGGCTAGAGCGCTCGCATTGAGTGCTCTGGTCACCTGAGAGCCTAACGGCACGTGGATCGGTGGTTCGAGCCCTGCTGTGGCCATATCTGTGTGGTCGCAGGATAAAGATCCCACGTCTTTCTTCGTCAATAGTAGGGGGTTACCCCCGGAGGCATGGCTCCCCTCTCCCTTCCTTCTCCCATTGACTGGTCATCGTAAGGCCGTGTCCCACAGACAAGTCGACTACGGGCCTCAGGCTGGTCTTCGTAAGGCCGTGTCCCACAGACTAGTCGACTACGGGCCTCAGACTGGTCACCGTAAGGGCGTGTCCCACAGACTAGTCGACTACGGGCCTCAGACTGGTCATCGTGGGGCCGTGTCCCACAGACTAGGCGACTACGGGACTCAGACTGGTCATCGTAAGGCCGTTTCCTACAGACTAGGCGACTACGGCCCTCAGCCTGGTCATCGTGAGGCCGTGTCCCATAGACTAGTCGACTACGGGCCTCAGGCTGGTCATCGTAAGGCCGTGTCCTACAGACTAGGCGACAACGGCCCTCAGCCTGGTCATCGTGAGGCCGTGTCCCACAGACTAGTCGAATACGGGCCTCAGACTGGTCATCGTAAGGCCGTGTCCCACAGACTAGTCGACTACGGCCCTCAGACTGATCATCGTGAGGCCGTGTCCCACAGACTAGTCGACTACGGGCCTCAGACTGGTCATAGTGACGCCGTGTCCCACAGACTAGTCGACTACGGGCCTCAGACTGGTCATAGTGACGCCGTGTCCCACAGACTAGTCGACTACGGGCCTAAGACTGGTCATAGTGACGCCGTGTCCCACAGACCCGATGACTATGGGGGTCAGACTGGTCATCGTAACGCCGTGTCCCACAGACTAGGCGACTACGGGCCTCAGACTGGTCATCGTAATGCCGTGTCCCACAGACTAGTCGACTACGGGCCTCAGACTGGTCATAGTGACGCCGTGTCCCACAGACCCGATGACTATGGGGGTCAGACTGGTCATCGTAACGCCGTGTCCCACAGACTAGGCGACTACGGGCCTCAGACTGGTCATAGTGACGCCGTGTCCCACAGACCCGATGACTATGGGGGTCAGACTGGTCATCGTAACGCCGTGTCCCACAGACTAGGCGACTACGGGCCTCAGGCTGGTCATAGTGAGGCCGTGTTCCACAGACTAGTCGACTACGGGTCTCAGACTGGTCATCGTAAGGCCGTGTCCCACAGACCCGTTGGCTACGGACACACTTACAAGTGGATCCGTCACTGAATAAGGTGCACTGACATTCTACAGAAGACAATGCTGATTATTAACACTTTATTTTTCAAAGACTACTGCATATAAACAATGAAGATTTTTGATATCAAGAGTCACTTATATTTACTAACGAAGAGTCTTGTTAATTGTGTAAGCTTTAACAAGGGGTCCCTGTGACTATGGCCAGAAAAAAAATTAAACTATCATATACAAAACTGGCGCCAAGCTATATGAAATAAAATATTATAAATGTGGAATAGCTCGTCGTCATGAAAAGGCATAAAACGTCTAAGAGCTAATAAGAAAGGCACATACTAGTCCGGGCAACCTAGGGATATACCCAAAACAAATTGCAATAACGATCAAACCTGTTTTTTCTCATTCCTTATGTATCAAGAAGTAGCATTTCTAAAATCTATTGATTGAAACATATTTGTAAGGGGGTGGCTTTGTTTCTCCGTTGGTTGTTGTTGGCATCCGTCCGTCTACGAAAGAGGATGGATTTTGCAGCTTTGTCAGATTTCAAGCGATACGATTTGCGTCGCGGCATACATGAAACGCAGTTTCACTTATAAACGAGAGGATAGGGAGGCGAGGCAGTTGAGACCCGCATTACACATTGCCAGTGTTTTTGCATGGCGAGGCAGTTGAGACCCGCATTACACATTGCCAGTGTTTTTGCATGGCGATGCGAATGGACCTCCGGTTTGATAGACCTTTCCAGGTCCGATATTCACAATTCAATCGCTTGTTGACGCGTTTTATCCTGATCATATAAATGAAATACGTATGTGAAGGGGAAGGAGTGTGTGTGTGTGTGTTTGTGGAGAGGGGGGGGGGGGGTGTTAGCGGGTTTCACTACCCGCCCGCCGGTCGTAAAACTACACTGGTGGACACCGCCGGGCATGTTCAACCCCCCCCCCCACCCCAATCGCAAGTTATCAGTGACCTACGCCCCCTTTTCACATTCCTAGATCCGCCCATACTACTGTAGAGCGATCTGGCAGGGGGGGGGGGGGGTCGTAGGCCGACACGCTCGAGAGGGGTGATGCAAAAGTCATTTAGGGCGTTACCCTAAAGTTAAGTTCGGAGGGGGGAAGACACCCAGAGTTAGCGGAGGGGAGGCACCCCAAGTTAGGGAAGGGGAGACAACCCAAGTTGGGGTGGTACCCCAAGTTAGAGGAGGGATACATATTGGGGGGGGGGGGGGCACCGTTCGTTGACATAGCAACTTATTAGAAGTGACACGTTGCAGATGGAGATGAATCAAACCGATATTGATGACGGTGAAAATACAAAATGAGCATTGTTAGCCACCCTCCAGCCCCTCACCCCTCCAATTTTTTTTTAATAATTTAGTTTTTACCTTACCTATCTATACCGGCACGGCGGTAGATCTGCCCAAAGATCAGACGCGTATTTAGTCGATTAAATTGTAGAAATCGGTCGATTTATAGAAAAGTTACACTCTGTCAAACTTGAGACTCATCCGGCGCGCTGGGCAAATTCCCGGTGTCGATCGACAGTCGGCAAACCGAGAGAGGGGTCGGTGTGACAGAGTTACAAATAAATATATCTACACGTGCTTCGCCAACAAATATGATTTAAATACATGTACAATTCCGGCCATCAGTATGGGTCGGTGTGACAGAGGAGGGGGCGAGGGCGATGGTTATGTTGACCAGGATATAACGCCATCAGTTTGGGTCGGTGTGACAGAGGAGGGGGCGAGGGCGATGGTTATGTTGACCAGGTCATAACGCCATCAGTTTGGGTCGGTGTGACAGAGGAGGGGGCGAGGGCGATGGTTATGTTGACCAGGTCATAACGCCATCAGTATGGGTCGGTGTGACAGAGGAGGGGGCGAGGGCGATGGTTATGTTGACCAGGTCATAACGCCATCAGTATGGGTCGGTGTGACAGAGGAGGGGGCGAGAGCGATGGTTATGTTGACCAGGTCATAACGCCATCAGTATGGGTCGGTGTGACAGAGGAGGGGGCGAGGGCGATGGTTATGTTGACCAGGTCATAACGCCATCAGTTTGGGTCGGTGTGACAGAGGAGGGGGCGAGGGCGATGGTTATGTTGACCAGGTCTTAACGCCATCAGTATGGGTCGGTGTGACAGAGGAGGGGGCGAGGGCGATGGTTATGTTGACCAGGTCATAACGCCATCAGTATGGGTCGGTGTGACAGAGGAGGGGGCGAGGGCGATGGTTATGTTGACCAGGTCATAACGCCATCAGTATGGGTCGGTGTGACAGAGGAGGGGGCGAGGGCGATGGTTATGTTGACCAGGTCATAACGCCATCAGTATGGGTCGGTGTGACAGAGGAGGGGGCGAGGGCGATGGTCATGTTGACCAGGTCATAACGCCATCAGTATGGGTCGGTGTGACAGAGGAGGGGGCGAGGGCGATGGTTATGTTGACCAGGTCATAACGCCATCAGTATGGGTCGGTGTGACAGAGGAGGGGGCGAGGGCGATGGTTATGTTGACCAGGTCATAACGCCATCAGTATGGGTCGGTGTGACAGAGGAGGGGGCGAGGGCGATGGTCATGTTGACCAGGTCATAACGCCATCAGTATGGGTCGGTGTGACAGAGGAGGGGGCGAGGGCGATGGTTATGTTGACCAGGTCATAACGCCATCAGTATGGGTCGGTGTGACAGAGGAGGGGGCGAGGGCGATGGTTATGTTGACCAGGTCATAACGCCATCAGTTTGGGTCGGTGTGACAGAGGAGGGGGCGAGGGCGATGGTTATGTTGACCAGGTCATAACGCCATCAGTTTAGGTCGGTGTGACAGAGGAGGGGGCGAGGGCGATGGTTATGTTGACCAGGTCATAACGCCATCAGTATGGGTCGGTGTGACAGAGGAGGGGGCGAGGGCGATGGTTATGTTGACCAGGTCATAACGCCATCAGTATGGGTCGGTATGACAGAGGAGGAGGCGAGTCCACAGAAGTTCAGGCCAATTTGTCCTGCATTATGTTGATCATATCACATGCAGGCAGCAGTCACGCCCTGGCAGCAGTCACGCGATGGCAGCAGTGACGTGATGGTAGAAGTGACGTGATGGCAGAAGTGACGTGATGGCAGTAGTCACGCTGTCCGGTTTACTGATCAGCAACTGCAATGAACAAGAGAACGACAGCCGACCGTGAACATTGTATTATAAGAGCCATCGAAGGAGGGGAACGACAAAAAGCAATGAGGCTTTCAAAAATATAATCAGTGTTGCACGTCATATATGGGATAATTTATTACATGGCTGTTCGCCAGATACGGATCAGAGAAACACGTCTATCCGACTCGCTTTCCAACCCTCCAAGTAGTGAGGTCAGACCCCCTCCACCAACCCCTCCAAGTAGTGGGGTCAGACCACCTCCACCCAGTAGTGAGGTCAGACCCCCTCCACCACCCCCTCCAAGTAGTGGGGTCAGTCCCCCTCCACCAGCCCCTCCAAGCAGTGAGGTCAGACCACCTCCACTATCCTCACCCCCCCCAGAGTAGTGAGGTCAGACCACCTCCACCAAGTAGCGAGGTCAGACCCCCTCCACCACCCCCTCCAAGCAGTGAGGTCAGACCACCTCCACTACCCTCCCCCCCCCCCCAAAGTAGTGAGGTCAGACCACCTCCACCAAGTAGCGAGGTCAGACCCCCTCCACCACCCCCTCCAAGCAGTAAGGTCAGACCACCTCCACTACCCTCCCCCCCCCCCCAAAGTAGTGAGGTCAGACCACCTCCACCAAGTAGCGAGGTCAGACTCCCTCCACCACCCCCTCCAAGTAGTGAGGTCAGACCACCTCCACCACCCCTTCCAACTAGAGAGGTCAGACCACCTCCACCACCCCCTCAAAGCAATGCGGTCAGACCCCCTCCACCACCCCCTCCAAATAGTTGGGTCAGACCAGCTCCACTACCCCCTCCAACTAGAGAGGTCAGCCCACCTCTACCACCCTCTCCAAGTAATGAGGTCAGAACCCCTCCACTATCCCCTCCAAGTAGTGAGGTCAGACCCCCTACACCACCCCGTCCAAGTAGTGGGGTCAGACCCACTCCAACTAGTGAGATCAGACCCCATTCACCATCCCCTCCACGTAGTGGCGTCAGACCACCTCCACTACCCCCTTCAAGTAATGAGTTAAGACCCCCTTCACTATCCTCCCCAAGTAGTGAGGTCATACCCCCTCCACCACCCCCTCCAAGTAATGAGGTCCGACGCTCTCCAAGTGGCGGGGTCAGACCCCCTCCACCACCCCCTCCAAGTAGTGAGGTCAGACCCCCTCCACCACCCCCTCCAAGTAATGAGGTCAGACCACCTCCAAGTAATGAGGTCAGACCCCCTCCAAGTAATGAGGTCAGACCCCCTCCAAGTAATGAGGTCAGATCCCCTCCAAGAAATGAGGTCAGACCCCCTACACTATCGCCTCCAAGTAGTGGGGTCAGACCCCCTCCACCACCTCCTCCAAGTAGTGAGGTCAGACCCCCTCCACCACCCCCTCCAAGTAGTGAGGTCAGACCACCTCCACCACCCCCTCCAAGTAATGAGGTCAGACCACCTCCAAGTAATGAGGTCAGACCCCCTCCAAGTAATGAGGTGAGACCCCCTCCAAGTAATGAGGTCAGATCCCCTCCAAGAAATGAGGTCAGACCCCCTACACTATCGCCTCCAAGTAGTGAGGTCAGACCCCCTCCACCACCCCCTCCAAGTAGTGAGGTCAGACCCCCTCCACCACCCCCTCCAAGTAGTGGGGTCAGACCCCCTCCACCACCCCCTCCAAGTAGTGAGGGCAGACCACCTCCACCACCCCCTCGAAGTAGTCGGGTCAGGCCACCTCCACCATCTGCTCCAAGTAGTGAGGTCAGGCCCTCTCCACCAATTACTACAAGTAGTGGCGTCAGACCCCCTCTAAGTAGTGGGGTCAGACCACCTCCACCACCCCCTCCAAGTAGTGGGGTCAGACCACCTCCAACATCCCCTCCAAGTATTGAGGTCAGACCCCCTCCACCACCCCCTCCAAGTAGGGAGGTCAGACCATCTCCACCATTTCCTCCAAGTAGTGAGATCAGACCCCCCCAACCACCCCGTGCAAGGAGTGTAGCCAGACCCACTCCAAGTAGCGAGGTCAGACCCCCTCCACGACCCCCTCCAAAAAGTGGGGTCAGACCACCTCCACTACCCCCTCCAAGTAGTGAGGTCAGACCCCCTCCACCCCCTCCAAGTAGTGGGGTCAAACCACCTTTACCACCTCTTCCAAGTAGTGAGGACAGACCCCCTCCACCACCCCCTCGAAGTAGTGGGGTCAGACTCCCTCCAAGTAATGAGGTCCGACCCACTCCACCATCCCCTACGAGTAGTGGGGTCAGACCCCCTCTAAACAGTGAGGACAGACCCCCTCCACCACCACCTCCAAGTAATGAGGCCAGACCCCCTCCACCGCCCTATCCAAGTAATGAGGTCAGACCACCTCCACCACTCCCTCCAAATAGTGGGGTCAGACCCTCTAAACCAATTACAACAAGTAGTAGGGTCAGACCCCCTCCAAGTAATGAGGTCAGACCCCCTCCAAGTAGTGAGGTCGAACCCCCTACAAGTAGTGAGGTCAGATCCCCTCCACCACCAGCTCCAAGTAGTGAGGTCAGACCCCCTCCACTACCCCCTCCAAGTAGTAAGGTCAGACCACGTCCACCACCCCCTCCAAGTAATGAGGTCAGACCGCCTCCAAGTAGTGGGGCCAGACCCCCTCCAAGTAGTGAGGTCAGATCCCCTCCACCACCAGCTCCAAGTAGTGAGGTCAGACCCCCTCCCCACCACCACCACCTCCAAGTAGTGAGGTCAGACCCCCTCCACCACACCCTACAAGTAGTGGGGTCAGACCCCGTCCAAGTAATGAGGCCAGATCCCCCTCCACCACCCGCTCTAAGTAGTTATGCCAGACCCCCTCCACCCCTGAATACCTACCTCCGGGTATGTTGACTTTATTGGAGACGAGTATGTCCGCTTGAACGGCGGAAATCTTGGTGTAGAAGACCTCGGGGTCCGCCTACCGGAAGGATAGGAATGAGAGACTTGTATCACCCTGCAGTGAGGGTTACATAAGGCTATTGTATAAGTCTCGTCACCTCGACTCCCCACCACGACCCCATGCCTCAACTCGTCACCTCGCCTGCCCACCACGACCCCGTGCCTCAACTCGTCACCTCGGCTCCCCACCACGACCCCGTGCCTCAACTCGTCACCTCCACTGCCCACCACGACCCCATGCCTCAACTCGTCACCTCGACTCCCCACCGCGACCCCGTGCCTCAACTCGTCGCCTCGACTCCCCACGACGACCCCGTGCCTCAACTCGTCACCTCGACTCCCAACACGACCCCGTGCCTCAACTCGTCACCTCGCCTGCCCACCACGACCCCGTGCCTCAACTCGTCACCTCGACTCCCCACCACGATCCCATGCCTCAACTCGTCACCTCGCCTGCCCACCACGACCCCGTGCCTCAACTCGTCACCTCGACTCCCCACCACGATCCCATGCCTCAACTCGTCACCTCGACTCCCCACCACGACCCCGTGCCTCAACTCGTCACCTCGACTCCCCACCACGACCCCGTGCCTCAACTCGTCACCTCGCCTGCCCACCACGACCCCGTGCCTCAACTCGTCACCTCGACTCCCCACCACGACCCCGTGCCTCAACTCGTCACCTCGACTCCCCACCACGACCCCGTGCCTCAACTTGTCACCTCGACTCCCCACCACGACCCCATGCCTCAACTCGTCACCTCGACTCCCCACGACCCCGTGCCTCAACTCCTCACCTCGCCTGCCCACCACGACCCCGTGCCTCAACTCGTCACCTCGACTCCCTACCACGACCCCGTGCCTCAACTTGTCACCTCGACTGCCCACCACGACCTCTGGCCTCAACTCGTCACCTCGACTGCCCACCACGACCCCATGCCTCAACTCGTCACCTCGACTCCCCACGACCCCGTCCCTCAACTCGTCACCTCGACTCCCCACCACGACCCCGTGCCTCAACTCGTCACCTCGACTCCCCACCACGACCCCGTGCCTCAACTCCTCACCTCGACTGCCCAACACGACCCCGTGCCTCAACTCGTCACCTCGACTCCCCACCACGACCCCGTGCCTCAACTCCTCACCTCGACTGCCCAACACGACCCCGTGCCTCAACTCGTCACCTCGACTCCCCACCACGACCCCATGCCTCAACTCGTCACCTCGACTCCCCACGAGCCCGTGCCGCAACTCGTCACCTCGACTCCCTACCACGACCCCGTGCCTCAACTCGTCACCTCGACTCCCTACCACGACCCCGTGCCTCAACTCGTCACCTCGACTCCCCACCACGACCCCGTGCCTCAACTCGTCACCTCGACTCCCCACCACGACCCCATGCCTCAACTCGTCACCTCGACTCCCCACGACCCCGTGCCTCAACTCCTCACCTCGCCTGCCCACCACGACCCCGTGCCTCAACTCGTCACCTCGACTCCCTACCACGACCCCGTGCCTCAACTTGTCACCTCGACTGCCCACCACGACCCCTGGCCTCAACTCGTCACCTCGACTGCCCACCACGACCCCATGCCTCAACTCGTCACCTCGACTCCCCACGACCCCGTCCCTCAACTCGTCACCTCGACTCCCCACCACGACCCCGTGCCTCAACTCGTCACCTCGACTCCCCACCACGACCCCGTGCCTCAACTCCTCACCTCGACTGCCCACCACGACCCCTTGCCTCAACTCGTCACCTCGACTCCCCACCACGACCCCATGCCTCAACTCGTCACCTCGACTCCCCACGAGCCCGTGCCGCAACTCGTCACCTCGACTCCCTACCACGACCCCGTGCCTCAACTCGTCACCTCGACTCCCCACCACGACCCCGTGCCTCAACTCGTCACCTCGACTGCCCACCACGACCCCGTGTCTCAACTCGTCACCTCGACTCCCCACCACGACCCCGTGCCTCAACTCGTCACCTCGACTCCCCAACACGACCCCGTGCCTCAACTCGTCACCTCGACTCCCCACCACGACCCCTTGCCTCAACTCGTCACCTCGACTCCCCACCACGACCCCGTGCCTCAACTCGTCACCTCGACTCCCCACCATGACCCCATGCCTCAACTCGTCACCTCGACTCCCCATCACGACCCCTTGCCTCAACTCGTCACCTCGACTCCCCACCACGACCCCATGCCTCAACTCGTCACCTCGACTCCCCACCATGACCCCATGCCTCAACTCGTCACCTCGACTCCCCACGACGACCCCGTGCCTCAACTCGTCACCTCGACTGCCCACCTCAATTCCCCACCTCGACCCCCACCCCCACCTAGACTGACACCACCACGAACCTCCATCTAGTACCGCTTCAATATATTGTAACCTCTAATTCGACTTAGACATTAGTAATTCGAAAGATACGAAGATAACAGTATTTCAGTTAACGATAACAGTAAAAGACATTTCGAGATATCTGCAAACACTAAGCATAAGCACGACGATTTAGATATCGTTATAACTGATTTAAAGATATCTTTATTGCACATATAGTTAAATATTCGGACATATGTTCAATTATTTTAAGATACGTGGACATATTTAGACATATGTGCAAATACTCCATCAAAGTCCACTTTGGCTTGTCATATGTTCGGCCGAGGGACTTACCAGGAACAAGTCGCGAAGTGCTTCCCCCACGGCTTCTCGCACGTGCTCGTCAACGATTGGAGTATTTCTGCAGAAGTACTGAAAATTGCAATTGGCAATCATATTAGCTTGACATACAAACTACAACTGATGTCTTGACCCTGACATAGTTTTGCAGGGTCTATTAACATGGCGCACCTCAACAGTTCATGGTACAATAAATAAACTAGCTATTGCTCTTTACATAAATTAACACTTTAATACTCAAATGTAAAGCAGCAGGGGTCGGTTTAATGTAGCGGTCATAAGGCAGTCATAGCGCAGTTTACGACCGGGCACGGTCATAGCGCAGTTTACGACCGGGCACGGTCATAGCGCAGTTTACGACCGGGCACGGTCATAGCGCCAAATCTCGGTTTTATGCAGCGGTCATAGCCGCTCACACTTAGTAAATTGTTTATAGTGGCGGTCTTAACTTATGACAGCTACCCCCCAGTCTTAACGACGCTATGAACGGGCACGAGCCAGTTGTAAACATGTACAAGTGTGTATTAACTGGCATATTGCAGGATCACGATGTAAATAAAACGGTTATGCACATATTAGGGCAAAAGCAAAAGTCAATGTATTTTAAAAGTGTGCCAGTTAATGCATAGTCATAGACCAGCAACCAGAGCTATAGCCCAACGCCCGGAGCCATATAGCCCAACGCCCGGAGCCTTACAACTGCGCCCGGAGCCATAGCTCGACGCCCGGAGCCATAGCCCGGCGCCCGGAGCCATAGCCCGACTCCCGGAGCCATAGCCCGACGCCCGGAGCCATAGCTCGGCGCCCGGAGCCTTACCCCGGCGCCCGGAGCTTTACCCCGGTGCCCGGAGCCTTACCCCGGAGCCCGGAGCCTGACCCCGATGCCCGGAGCCTTACACCGGAGACTGGAGCCATAGCCCGGCTCCCATGGCTCCCATGGTCTCCGGTCGCCGGGCTATGGTTCAAAGCTATGGCGCCAGGCTATGTCTCCGGTCGCCGGGCTATGGATCAAAACTATAGCGCCAGGCTATGTCTCCGGTCGCCGGGCTATGGATCAAAACTATAGCGCCAGGCTATGTCTCCGGTCGCTAGGCGTAGGCTACGGGCGCCGGGCTTAAGCTCCGGGCGCCTGGCCTAAGCTCCGGGCGCCGGGCTTAAGCTCCGGAGGCCGGGCCTGAGCTCCGGGCGCCGGGCTTAGGCTCCGGGCGCCGGGCTTAGGCTCCGGGCGCCGCAATATGGCTCCGGGCGCCTGAATATGATTCCGGTCCGTAGCCTGGAACCATAGCCTTGCGACCGCTCGGAGCCATAGCCCGGCGCTCGGAAGCAATAGCCCGGCGGTCGATGCCATAGCCCACGCCTGGAGCAATAGCCCAGCGCCCGGAGCCTTACCCCGACGCCCGGAGCCTTACACCGGGGACTGGAGCCATAGCCCGGCGCCCGGAGCCATAGCCCGGCGCTCGGAGCCTTACCCCGGCGCTCGGAGCCTTACCCCGGCGCCCGGAGCCTGACCCCGATGCCCGGAGCCTTAGCCCGGCGCCCGGAGCCATAGCTCGACGCTCGGAGCCATAGCCCGGCGCCCGGAGCCTCACCCCGGCGCCCGGAGCTTTACCCCGGTGCCCGGAGCCTTACCCTGGAGCCCGGAGCCTGACCCCGATGCCCGGAGCCTTACACCGGGACTGGAGCCATAGCCCGGTTCCCATGGCCTTACCCCGGCGCCCGGAGCCATATCCCGGAGCAATAACCCGGGGCGATAGATCGCAGCCATAGCTGGGAACCACAGCCCGGAGCCATAGCCCGGAGCCGTAGCCTGGAACCATAGCCTTACCCCGGCGCTCGGAGCCATAGCCCGGCGCTCGGAGCCATATCCCACGCTTGGAACCACAGCCCGGAGCCATAGCCCGGCGCTCGGAGCCTTACCCCGGCGGTCGATGCCATAGCCCACGCCTGGAGCCATAGCCCAGCGCCCGGACCCTTACCCCGACGCCCGGAGCCTTACACCGGGGACTGGAGCCATAGCCCGGCGCCCGGAGCCATAGCCCGGCGTCCGGAGCCTTACCCCGGCGCTCGGAGCCTTACCCCGGCGCCCGGAGCCTTACCCCGGTGCCCGAAGCCATAGCCCGGCGCCCGGAGCCTTACCTCGGCGCCCGGAGCCATAGCCCGGCGCCCGGAGCCTTACCCCGGCGCCCGGAGCCTTACCCCGGTGCCCGAAGCCATAGCCCGGCGCCCGGAGCCTTACCTCGGCGCCCGGAGCCATAGCCCGGCGCCCGGAGCCTTACCCCGGCGCCCGGAGCCTTACCCCGGTGCCCGAAGCCATAGCCCGGCGCCCGGAGCCTTACCTCGGCGCCCGGAGCCATAGCCCGGCGCTCGGAGCCTTACCCCGGCGCCCGGAGCCTTACCCCGGTGCCCGAAGCCATAGCCCGGCGCCCGGAGCCTTACCTCGGCGCCCGGAGCCATAGCCCGGCGCCCGGAGCCTTACCCCGGCGCCCGGAGCCTTATTAGCCCTGGGACCAGAGCCATAACCCGGAGTGACAGCGCGGAGCCACATCTCGGGAGTTATATCATGGAGCCATACACCGGAGCCATATCCAGGAACGACAGCCCAGAGCCATAGCCCGGAGCCATAACCTGGCATTCAGAGCCATAGCTCGGAACCATAGCCCGGAGTTATATCCCGGAGCCATAGCCCGGAGCCACATCTCGGAGTTACAGCCAGGAGCCATAGCCCGGAGCTATTGCCCGGAGCTATAGCCCAGAGCTACATCCCGGAGATATATCCCCGACCCATAACCCCGAGCCACAGCCCGGAGCCACAGCCCGGAGCCATAGACCGGAGACGTAGCCCTGAGTACTATCCCGGAGCCATAGCCCAGAACCATAGCCCGGAACCGTCGCCATGGCCCAGCGCTCCGAGCCATAGTCCGGCGCCCGAAGCCATAGCCAGGCGACCGGTCATGAGGCGGGTCACAAGAAGAATGGTCTTAACGTATGATCGGACATAGCGCTAAGACTCTAAATTTATCATACTAACGATTCGGTCATTAACTAAGACCAGCCGCGTTTCATAAGCTAAAAAAGCTGCCGGTCGGCACTAAGACCAGCGAGAACTATCTATTTTTAGACATGACTAGGCGTTTTTTCGAAATAGCGTCACACTCACTGTATAAACAATCACATCATTCAGGTCTCCGGGCGCGGGATATGGCGCCGGGCTTTGGCTCCTTGATATGGCGCCAGGCTATGGCTCCTTGATATGGCGCCAGGCTATGGCTCCTTGATATGGCGCCAGGCTATGGCTCCTTGATATGGCGTCAGGCTATGGCTCCTTGATATGGCTCCAGGCTATGGCTCCTTGATATGGCGCCAGGCTATGGCTCCTTGATATGGCGC